>WAAB01014020.1:122108-156761 GCA_013389865.1 Piaya cayana | reverse complement strand
AAACACTATATAAGGTTTTGCGTTCACCTGATAAAGTGATCTTGTTTGTCACCTTATGGATGGGTCCATGCCTTAATCACTACAAGTACGTAAGTAATGAAGAAAATTTTAATCACATAAGTGTAGCGAAGAAAATTTTCTCAGGACTCTGAGTGCAGCAACAGGTCCTTCCTTCTTCCTCAAGGATGTAGCTGCCTGTCCTCAAGGCCAGCTCTGACATGGCCAGCTCTAACCTGGGGTCAAGGCTGCTATGAGACAGAAGATGATGTGTTGGGGAGCTGTTCGCTGAGCTCAGGAGCTGCGTTTTAGCTCAAGAGTGTGCCCCTGAGCCCTGTCTGAGGCTGTATCTGTGCCTTTGCTCAGCACCGTACCTTGCTGTTCCTAATTTTGCTGACTTGCGTTACAGAATCACCTCTAGTCTGCCCATTGCTGTGGGTTCATCTGGCCATCACTTGGCTGTGGTGGATGCCAGTCACCATTGTGAGAATTAATGAATACTCTTTGCTGCAGCTGGTCTGTATGCTGATTATCTTGTAGTATAAACCTGTCTTGTATCAAGACATAATATGCAGGCAATCTCCAGACATGGGTGAATAACCCAAAAGAATAAACACTCTCTTAGAGTTGCAAGAATTTATTGATATGCTTAGTAGTCTTGTAAGGTGTAGTTGTCTTAGGTCAAGAGATAACCTGTAGGAAGTCACCAGACATGGTTGGGTAACCTAAAAAAATTAATTCTTTGAGGACTTACACAGTTCTTTGTCTAAAAACTAGTATATACACCTCCTGCTTTTGTACGATTGTATGCCTTATTTAGCAAGGCATCCAATTCAGTGCTGAATTGTAAAATAAAAATATTATTGTCTTTGCTTCAAAGACTTTGTCCTTTTCAGAGTTTTACCAGCGAGTAAGTGTTTGTCACACCACCCTGTTCCCACTCTGCTCTTCTGGCTGGGTGCTGTGGTGGGGAGAGCTCTGTCCTTCCCCATCACCCGCAGCTCTGTGCTTGCCTGCCCTCACACAGCAGCTGCTGATAAAGAAATATCTAAAGCGTTGTTGGAATATTCCTGAAATGAAATACAGCCATGAAAAAAAGTGTAAAGCAATAATAAAAACAATCAGTAAGAAAACTACAAGGGAAAATTGCCCATTATTTTGTAGGGTGAGTAAACAAACTTTATCAGGATCTTTCCTGGAACTCTGTACATGATTTTATTTTAATATTTGATTTTAAAAAATATTTTTCATCATTCATAGCTTGAAACTCGATTTCTGCTGACATGAAAACCATCTACCTTTGCACAGTAGGTAGGAAACAAATGAAATAGATCGTTCCTTAGAACCAGTATTAAAAATGCAGTTCACTCAGCTAATTTAAGCAAATAGTCCAAGCAAAACAAAGAAAAAGGTTCAAAATTCTGTGCACATAAATAGACTAGCAGCTCCCAAAAATACTCCATGCAATTTCATCACAATAAAAACAAAGCGGATCGTACTGTCCAGGTAGAAAAATTTCCCTGTTTGAAGAGATCTATAAACGTTGCAAGCACAAATTACCATTGTAAAAAGTTAAAATAGTGGTGATTCTTCAAGTGCTTTGTTGTTGAATAAGAGAGACTGAAGCCCACAAAAAAGCAAAGAGAAGTGTCACCCAAACCTAGGTCTTTTGCACAATAATCTGAGAATCATTGGAAGCCGCTTTACAAAAGCACAGCTCATCATTCACAAAGAAAAGGGTAATCTTCAGCCTTCATTGTCTAGTAATAATAGTGTTTTAAAGGGGACAAAAAAGGAAGAGGAAGAAAAAAACCCACCATGCCTGCTTATGTTAAAGAAAAACATAACTGGCTAGAAAGCTGCCTAGAGGAGAAGGATCTGGAGATGTTGATTGACAGCTGGCTGAACACAAGCCAGCAGTGTGCCCAGGTGGCCAAGGTTATTCTCCCTCTGTACTCAGCACTGGTAAGACCACACCTCGAATCCTGTGTTCAGTTCTGGGCCCCTCACCACAAGAAGGATGTTGAGGCTCTGGGGATAGTTCAGAGAAGAACAATGAAGCTGGTGAAGGAACTGGAGAACAGGCCTTATGAGGAACGGCTGAGAGAGCTGGGGTTGTTTAGCCTGGAGATGAGGAGGCTGAGTGAAGACCTTATTGCTTTCTACAACTACCTGAAAGGAGGTGGTAAAGAGAAGGGTGCTGGCCTCTTCCCCAGGTGACAGCTGATAGGACAAGCAGGAATGGCCTCAAGCTACGCCAGATGTTCAGACTAGATATCAGGAAAAAAAATGTCACAGAAAGGGTCATTGGGCACTGGAACAAGCTGCCCACAGAGTCACCATCCCTGGAGGTGTTTAAAAGACGGATAGACGAGGTGCTCAGGGACATGGTTTAGTGACAGATAGGAATGGTTGGACTCAATGATCTAGGAAGTTCTTTTCCAACCTGGTGATTCTATGATTCTATGGAAAGTCAATGTTCTTTGCCATGGGTGGCAACACCTGAAGTGAGATCTGCTTCTGTTCCCTTCAGATGGCTGGGTGGTTGCTGGAGGCTGCATAGTCCCACCAGGTACATAAGTGACACTGGGATTCTCATGGGGATCTGCACACCCTCAGGCCTCTTCTCAGAGCCCCCCCAGCCTGTGTCACCCCTCAGGACAACGCACACAGGTGCCCTTTTCCCCAGTGCCCACCTTGTGTGACAGTGAAAATGTCAGCAAATAAAATCTCTGAGACTCATGTGGGAGTGTTGGAATCAAGCATCCTTCATCAGGCCTGTGCAACAGGAGGGAATGATCTCCATCAATAACGTACAGCAAGACAAGAGCTGGGTATGGAATAGATTTCCCACTCACATGCATATGGATGAATTTTCCCAGAAATCTTATGCATATTTTATTACTTTCCAAGGACTAATTTTAACGTTATTATGAACTTCAGGGGAGGGTAGAGCACCTCCCATACGAAGAAATTCTTCCTTATGTCAAGCCTGAATCTGCCTTTCTCCAGTTTATACCCATTCCCCCTCACCCTATCACCACAAGCCTTTGTGAACAGCTCCTCTACAGCTTTCTTGTAGCCCTTTCAGGTACTCAAGGTCACTATAAGGTCTCCTTGGAGCCTTCTCTTCTCCAGGCTCATCATAGGGGAGGTGCTGCAGCCTTCTGATCATCGTTATAGCCTCCTCTGGACCTGTTTCAACAGCTCCACATCCTTCTTATGTTGAGAATTCCAGAATCATCATTCTCATGTGGCCACTGCACCACTCAGCTTAGTGCCATCTGCAAACTTGCTGAGGGTGCACTCAATCTGTCTGTATCATTGATGAAGATGTTAAACAGCACTGGTCCCGGTACAGACCCCTGAGGGACACCACTTGTCACGGATCTCCATCTGGATTTCGAGACTACGCTCTGAATATGACCGTCCAACCAGCTTCTTATCCACTGAGCCATCCACTCATGAAGTGCGTATCTCTCCAGTTTAGAGGGGAGGATGCTGTGGGGAGGCCGTGTAGAAGGCTTTGCACAAGTCCGGATAGATCTAACAATAAAAAAAAAAAAAAAAATCATTATATAGATGAAACTGAATTCTGGTTTAGCTTAAATCAAAAGCATTCCACTTCTCGTAGTTGTATCTCCTTGCATCATTGTCATTTCCCAAACAGCAAAGGGTGTAACAGCGTCTGGGAAAACGCTGTTTGAAAACAAAGAGAGAGATCCCATGGTAAAAAACCGCCGCCCGCTCCCGCCTCCCGCCCCGCGCGGAGCCGCAGAGCGCGGCTGGAACCGGGACGGAGCGCGGCTCGAACCCGCACCGAGCGGGGCTGGAACCGGCACCGAGCGGGGCTGCAGCGGGGCCGGAGGCGGCGGCGGCAGGTACCGGGGCGGGGAGTGGGGACAGGGGTGACCCGCTGCCGGCTAACGGCGGGGACCGAGCCTGGGACAGAGCCGGAGACCGGGGGGTGGTCCTGGGGCAGGGTCACCGCGGGTGATAAGTGTCCTCTGAAGCCGGTGTCCCCTGGAGCCCTTGCCCCCGTGGCAGTGTCACTTCGGGTACTCGTTTCCCCTTGAGCCGGTGCCCCTGTGGCAGTGTCACCTTAGGTGATGATGTCCCCTGGAGGCAGTGCCCCGTGGCAGTGTCACCTGTGGTGGTGTCTCACCTGGAGCCTGTGCCCCTGTGACAGTGCCATCTCGTGTGATGGTGTCCCCTGGAGCCGGTGACTCTGTGTGCTCTTTGGCAATGTCAGCTCAGGTGCTGGTGTCCCACGGAGAAAAGGGTGCTGGTCGTATGACAGTGTCACCTTAATTGCCACAGTCCTGTGGACCATCGGTGTACTCTGTGGCAGGGCCACCACATATGCTGGTATCTCCCAGAGCCAGTTCCCCCATACCAGTGTGCTGGTCTTTCGTGGAGATAAGGGTTCTGATTGTGTGACAGTGTCACCTCACATGCCCATCTCCCATGAAGCCAAGAGGTCTGATCCTCTGCCACTGTCACCTCAAGTTCTGATCCAACTTGGTGCCAAAGCTGCTGGTAAGGTGTCAGTTTCACCTCACATGCTGGTCCCCTATGGAGACAAGGGCATTGGTCCTACGGCAGTGCCACCTCAGATGCCAGTCTTCCATGGAGACAAGAGTGCTGGTCCATTGGCAGTGTCACCTTGGGTGTCGGTGTCCACCAGAGCCAGTGCTCTGTGGCAGTGTCACCTTGGGTGTCGGTGTCCACCAGAGCCAGTGCTCTGTGGCAGTGTCACCTCAGGTGATGATGCCCCTGGATCCAATGCCCCATGGCAGTGTCACTTCAGTTGATGGTGTGCCCTGGAGCCAGTTCCCCGTGACAATGTCACCTCAGGTGTCAGTCTCCCATGGAGACAAGGTTCCTGATCCTGTGGAAGTGCCACCTCAGGTTCCAGTCCTCTGTAGAGAAAAGAGTACTGGTCCTCTGGCATTGCAAGGTACTGGTCTCCTGTGGAGTTAGTGCTCCTGTAGGGGTGTCACCTCATGTGCTAGTCCCCTGTAGAGATATGGATGCTCATCCTCTGGCAGTGACACCTCAAGTTCTGATCATCCATGAGGCCAAAGATGCTGGTGCTGTGTCGGTGTCACCTCACATGCTGGTCCCTTGTGGACTCAAGCCTGCTGGTCCTGTGACAGTGCCACTGAAGGTGCTAGTTTCCCATCAAACCAAGTTTGCTGCTTCTGTGGCAGTGTCATCTCAGGTGCCAGGTGGTTGAGTCACCTTCCTTGCAGGTGTTTAAGGGATTGGTGGACAAGGCACTGAGGGGCATGGTTTAGTGACTGATGGGAATGGTTGGACTCGATGATACAATGAGTCTTTTCCAACCTGGAGATTCTATGATTCTGTGCTATCCTGTCACCCATAATGGGGCTGGTTCCTGTTCTTGCATGCAGCCTGACTTGCCACACATCCTTGTATCCTGCTGGACCCACAGAACCGGACTGGTCTCAGCAACAGTCTTGTTCCGATCATTTGCTGAGGTACTTGTCTGAGCACTACATCTGCTCCACAGGGGAATAAATAGTCAAAGGGAGTCCAAAACTGTGTTTGAGGGCAATTATAGCCCTCATATATTTGAATTAGAGTGTGTGAAGGTATGAAAAACGGCTGATAAATGCAGCCATGGATCTATGACAAATTTAGGTTTACATGGTTTTAGTGTCTTGGCAAGTCATTGACATCACACAGCAGAGAATGATTCAAAACAAACTGTTCATCATGGAAATCCAGGGCTATCCTCAAGCTAGCATTATTTTTAGTAATCTTAGTACTACACCAAGTATGAGAGCTGCTGACCTTCAGAAGTTTTCATCTTGCCTATTCCATCCTTTAATCAGAGCTACATTTCCCTGCTCTATTGTTTGCAAAGGGAGAATTACAGAATTTGAAAGGAAAGCATAGAACTATCCAGTATGAACTACTTGGCTGTGTGAATGCATGAATTTAAGAATCAGAATTATTCTGTTGTTGTTGTTTCACTATTTTAGAAGGATGATCCGTAACATGGAGCAGGACTTAGAAGTGTTTCAGAAACAAGCTGTCACTAAGTAAGTAATGACTTAATGTTGAGAAGTTGAATATATGATGGAATTGAAATAAGTGGCTTTATCAAAAATATGAAACACAAAGTATTAATGATTTTACAAGCAAATATGATTCTTTCTCAATTTCTTCTGCTGTTTTCTATGCAAACTGGAGAGGTTACCGAAAATTAAAACAACACAACTTACCACTTTATCTAATGATCTACTGACTGTTTCTTTTAGTTACTTATAAAATCTTCATACCTGAACAGAAGGGAGCAAAATGTAGGGTTTTATTAGAATGTTAAGAAATGTTATTTTAAATTGTTTTGCAAAATAGTTGAAGTTGCTAGGCTACAGAAGTATAAACTTAGGTATCACAGCTCTTAAAACATTCACAAGTCTTAAAAACAAGGCTATTAAATGCTACAGCCTTAGTCTTATTTTGCACAGGTAATAGCTGCAATTGTTCTTACCAAGCATTAAGTGCACTTTTCATCACAACACAATCATCTTTTTTTGACATAATCCAAATTTAGTTCTTTTAGTGTTAATCTAAAAGAAAAAATGAGTACAGCACAAAATTTTTCTAAAGGAACATAAACAGGGGTGAGACTAGATCATCCCATCCAGCCCGTTCAAGGAACTCAGCAATATAGTTCTGGAATCCTCAACATAACAAGGATATGGAGCAGTTGGAATGGGTCCCAAGGAGAGCTACAAAGATGATCAGAGGGCTGGAGAACCTCCCATACAAGGACAGGCTGTGAGAGTTGGGCTTGTTCAGCCTGGAGAAGAGAAGGCTCCGAGGAAGAACTTATAGCCACCTTCCAGTACCTGAAAGGGGCTACAAGAAGTCAGGGGAGGGACTGTTTCTGAAGGTTTATAGTGATAGAATGAGGGACAATGGCTATAAACTGGAGAGGGGCAGATTTAGACTGAAGGAGTAATTTCTTCACAATGAGGTTAGTGGGGCCCTGGCACAGGTTGCCCAGGGAAGTTGTGGCTGCCCCATCCCTGGAGGTGTTCAAGACCAGGTTGGATGGGGCCTTGGGCAGCCTAGTCTGGCGGGAGGTGTCCCTGCCCATGGCAGGGGGGTTGGAACTAGATGATCTTAAAGGTTCCTTCCAACCCAAACTATTCTATGATCTATGATTCTAATATAAAATGTACTTCCCCATATAATGAGCTAAATAGAATACTTATTTATNAAAATTGGCCTTTGTGTTATTTTTATTTTGCTTTCAGGGAAATTCTTTTTGGTAGTGATATAACTGGAAATACAGTGATGTAAAAACATGAATAAAAAAAAAATTAAAATGTTGCTAGTCTTTGAACATTTCTAACAAATCAGAAGTTTATTTCAAGAGTTCAGATCCTGCCTAGTTTTTTTTGTAATCGACATGTGAAATTTCAGGCCATTGGAGATGAACCTAGAGATTGGTTTGTCCCATCATAAACCAGCAATTCTAAGTAGCTCTTTATTTCCACTAACTATACAAAGAATCTGCAAGAGTAGTTTCGAGTACACATAAAACAATAGCAGACATCAATTTCAGTCTATGCTGACAGTATTCCAGAAATAACATAGATGGCTTTAAAGTCTGGGAAGATGGCTGAATAATAGTGGTAGAAATCATTTGGATTCTTGCCAGCTGCAAGAATTCATAAATCACGAACTATCCATCCACAAATGTGTTTGATTCTATATGACTGAAAACTGTTAAGTGAGTTAGTTGCAGTTCATATAATGGAATTTTAGAGTAGAAGATTCTGAATAACCGATGTATCATAAGTGCTTTGCATACTTCCTATTTCTAAAGCAAGTTTTAAGAAGAGAAAATGAGTTAATATTGGCTCTAGAAGATGGGTTAAGGATCAAAAACTAATTAGTGTACTATATATGATGGAAATTGTTGTTAACATAATTCTGCATAGGTTTTGCTTGTGTTTGTGTAAATAAGTCCATACATATTTTCCTATTTGGCTGTAAACTTGCGTAATAAGGGAATAAGGCATGAAGTGCAGACTGACAATATGAACCAAACATTTCTTAAAATATTGGTTTCTAAATTACAGCTTTATTCTCAGGAGCATGCACAGTAATATTCTTAAAACGTCTGTTAGGAAACAACCAGCAAAATACAGACCTGTGCAGAACTCTGAAGCAAAAGGCAGATAAATAGAGCTAGAAAGGTTTAACTAGTGCAATAATCATTTATGATGAGGGCCTCGGGTTCGTTAAACCTATTATCTGGATTTTGGATAGTCTAAATTAGGAAACATCTAGATTTTACATGAAAAGAAACAGTTAATAATGACAGCAGGATATGAATCATCTCTATTTTCACCATTACAGAAACAGAATAAAAGAAAACTCAGAGTTTGCCTACGTAACTTAAAAAGTTAGATACCTTGAAGTGTTCTGGGCAGTTTCAAAGGAAGTGCAACAAAACAAAAAATACCTGCCACTTAAGTACAGGTCTTTAATTCTGTGTATGAAGAATCCATTTGATGTATCCATTCAGCAAAGTGGGAATGCTGAATTCACATGGTAAAAAAAATGACACTCGGAAAACTTGTTCTGAGTGTTTGTTTACCTGATGTCATATTAAAAGATACCAGTGCTTTCTGCATTCCACATGCAGTGATCAGAATGAATTCTCATGATTGTGATACTGTAGGATTGGCCATATTCTGAGCAGAACAGTTAGCACCTTTGTCAAAACAATGAAGGGCCTAAAATAATAGTTACAGCACCTAGCAGTACGTTTTTGCTAGTAGATGGGAATACCTACCTAACACATCTCTATGGAGATCTGTTTGCAATGCCAGGGCTGTGATACAGAGCAGTTCTAGTAGGAGAACATCAGCAGACATCTACAGCATCAGGTACAGCTTTCCTTTTTCAGCTGTAGGTGTACGTAGTGGATAGAGAAGGTGGAGATAGTCTGAGAAGCTCTTGCAGAAAGGATTTTACCTTCAACAGCTCCCTTTTGTGTATCAGTGGTTCTAGGTTTATGAGACATACAAGGACTATTCAGAGAAAATTTTCCAGCAACAGCTGCAAACTTGCCTTGTGCAGGATGATCTGAAAAGGACAGGTGATGCCAGCCATGGTGGGTCTGAAGTGGTAACCTGATGATCCAGGCTAGAGGTTGCCATTTGCACTTACATAACAATATTTAGATAATTCATGTGACACACAATAAAGAAAGCACCTGTTTCTGAAGGCTATATTTGGATAGCTGAGTCGTTGCTGGCAGTTCAGCAAAGTGTGGCCACCTAACAATAGGTGAGACTGGAAGGGCACAGGTCCTTATAGCAGTATTGAAGAAAAGGTAGTCCTGATTCATATTGCTTCATTTTCTGGTTTTAAAATCCCATTTTTATTCCATCCAGAGGGAATCCATGTATGTTGTATCAACAATACTATTTTGAGATGAGTTTCAGGCATCTGGGGAGGGGACATTTTTGTTTTGTGATATGTACATCACAGCACACTACTTGCTTGCACTTTGGATATTATCATTCTGACTCATATTTAAAATGGCATCACTAACAGCTTTAACATTCAAAAGGCATTAAGATTTATGAGTATTTAAAAAGCCTTTCTAAGCTTAACATCAATTATGTTAAAGTTTTGAGCGTTTGTTGGTATAAGAACTTTACTTTTAAAAAATCACATTGAATTTTAATTATGGTATTGTAAATCTAACAGTTTTTCTCCAATTTCCTGTAATAATTATCTGAACAAGTGATATGTACTATTTAAGCACCCAAAAAAAAAATTCAATGAATACATATTTATTCACCCACTAGATGACCTATAGAAGTCCCTTCCAACCCAAACTATTCCATGTTTCTGTGATTCTGTGTAAGGAACTGGGTTTTTTTAGTGTAGTGCAATCACAAGTTGAGCACGCAGAATATAAAACACTGTGTGTGTGACCAGCACTTTAGGCATTGGAATAGGCTGCCCAGAGAGGTGGGTGATTCGCCTTGCCTGGAGGTGTTTAAGGCACGGGTAGATGAGGTCCTTAGAGACATGGTTTAGTGTTTGATAGGAATGGTTGGACTCGATGATCCGATGGGTCTCTTCCAACCCGGTGATTCTATGATTCTATGATTCACTTGACCCAGAGAACAACCTAAAGACAGGAGACTTCAGACCCTGGGAGGCCAGTGATTTGGAGAGCTGGCTGAAGAGCTAGGATGTAAAAGAAAAGAAAGGAAGCCCTTTCATGCTAGCATCTATGCAAAATGGTGGTATCAACAACCAGGAGTAAAAGAATCTGCTTATATTAAGGCTCAGTTTGCACNTTTAAAATGGCATCACTAACAGCTTTAACATTCAAAAGGCATTAAGATTTATGAGTATTTAAAAAACCTTTCTAAGCTTAACATCAATAATGTTAAAGTTTTGAGCGTTTATTGGTATAAGAACTTTACTTTTAAAAAATCACTTTGAATTTTAATTATGGTATTGTAAATCTAACAGTTTTTCTCCAATTTCCTGTAATAATTATCTGAACAAGTGATATGTACTATTTAAGCACCCAAAAAAAAAATTCAATGAATACATATTTATTCACCCACTAGATGACCTATAGAAGTCCCTTCCAACCCAAACTATTCCATGTTTCTGTGATTCTGTGTAAGGAACTGGGTTTTTTTAGTGTAGTGCAATCACAAGTTGAGCACGCAGAATATAAAACACTGTGTGTGTGACCAGCACTTTAGGCATTGGAATAGGCTGCCCAGAGAGGTGGGTGATTCGCCTTGCCTGGAGGTGTTTAAGGCACGGGTAGATGAGGTCCTTAGAGACATGGTTTAGTGTTTGATAGGAATGGTTGGACTCGATGATCCGATGGGTCTCTTCCAACCCGGTGATTCTATGATTCTATGATTCACTTGACCCAGAGAACAACCTAAAGACAGGAGACTTCAGGGCCCTGGGAGGCCAGTGATTTGGAGAGCTGGCTGAAGAGCTAGGATGTAAAAGAAAAGAAAGGAAGCCCTTTCATGCTAGCATCCATGCAAATGGTGGTATCAACTACCAGGAGTAAAAACATCTGCTTATATTAAGGCTCAGTTTGCACAGTCACTTACAGTAGAGAAGTGTATTAGTTGGCTTATTCTTATTCAGCAATGTACTGGCAGCTCACTGGTACTAGGGATACTACCTCTAAGGTCAAGGCTTAGGTTTTGTTTCGTTAAGTGCACATCTGCTAAAGTTCATAATTACTTAGCACATTCTTAGTTGCAATGTTTCCCCCAAAAAACACATGCCAGATTGTAATGTTCATGATGCAAAATGGCATTCTGGGCTAATTTTGTGTATTAAAGTCTTCTCCAACATTTCCTAGGATGATAGAGTCATACTGCTGTGCTTTTTACCATTAACCCTTTTATAGGCTGTGACTACATTATTCAGATGCTGCACCAGTCTCTATTTGACTGTTTCTATGGCAATTATTTTATAAAATAACAGCAATAATAATATTAAGAAAATAGCTATGCTCATTTTAACAAACCATCAGGCCACAGAGATATTAGAATGGCTGCAAAATGATTAGCGATCATGAAGGCACTTCATGTGCTCACAGAGGCGTGTGCCATCAGCAGTGAAAAAAATACATATCTCTTACATTTTTATAAATCAAAGAGCCAATTAAATAACAGCCAATGGCTATCACTTTCAGGGAAAATGTCAGTAAGATAAATAATATTGTTAGAAGAAAAACGGAACGTATCATAACTTAAAACAATGTTGCAACAGTCTTAGATTATTTTAAATGAAGAAATTTGTTTATCAAAAAGCTAAATTCATCATCATGAAAAGTAATAAGTTGTAATGCATTTTGCATCAGTTTAGATATCAGGAGGGGTAGTTAACAAGTTTATGAAAGAATGAAATTGCTGGTTTTATTAAGAGGAAATTTAATATAAGCTTCTAATCAAAAGCAAAAAAGTAGAGACTTGGAAATTATGCAACAGTGTGAGGAAGTGGAAATTAAATGCAGATTAAACTTCAGTTCTACAATGAACAGTCCTTAGTACAGACACAAAAATTAAAAGAAAGTAGGTGTACCAATAACAGTTTACTAACAGTAGAACTAATTGAGATAAGGGAGAGAGAGTTGACAGTGGAGAAACAACATTGGTTTTATTTTTACCTTCATTTAGATATGGTAGCAATTGGATCTCTAAATCACTGCAGAGTGAAAAATGCAGAAATTTTCACAGTGATCAGATCATACCATTGAAAAGAGTAATTTGAAGATTTTAAATGAGAATATGGGGTTTTTTCACGGCCAAGATAAGGTTGCAACAACTAAAGATGATACATTTCAATATATTCCAATGTATTCTAAAGACAATATAAATTTATGTCTTTGAAAGAAAGTAATAAAGCTGCATATTAAGGTAATTTATAAGTAGAATCTCTTATTAAGGAAAAAAAGTAAAGCAATTATAACTAAAGCAGGAAACAAGAAAGGTATAAAAAAGCTCTAAAAGTAAGTGGAAAGGAAGTAGGAAAATTTATCAGCACTTAACTCATATGAGAACAGGATATGCAGATAACAGATGCCACTGCAAAAATTGTGTGGAGAGTGAATGTTTACAGAAAATGAAATGGAAGAGATAATACTCCTCACAAGTTAGAAAATTTACCACATTAACCCACCAGCTAAAAACAGTCAGTGAAAAGTTTTCCTTCACTTCAGTCAGATATATGCCTTAGTATGATATATACTTAGTATGAAAATACCTACATTCAACATTCTATGGGCTGTGAACATACCAAAAATGCTTAGAAGTTTTGGTGTTTAAGTACTATTATGTGGTATGTAATGGCTAACCAGGCAATCTGGCCCAGTCAGCATGGGTTTACGAAAGGCAGGACTGGCTTAACTAACCTGATCTCCTTATATGGCAAAGTGATACACTTAGTAGATGAGGGAAAGACTGTGGTTGTTGTCTATCTAGACTTAAGCAAAACCTTTGACAAGGTTTCCCACAGCATTCTCCTGGAGAAATTGGCTGCTCATGGTTTGGCTGGGCATACTCTTTGCTGGGTAAAAAACTGGCCAGGTGGCTGAGCCCAAAATGTCGTGGTGAATGGAGCTAAATCTAGCTGGCAGCTGGTCACAAGCATCATTCTAANTAGTGTTTGATAGGAATGGTTGGACTCGATGATCCGATGGGTCTCTTCCAACCCGGTGATTCTATGATTCTATGATTCACTTGACCCAGAGAACAACCTAAAGACAGGAGACTTCAGACCCTGGGAGGCCAGTGATTTGGAGAGCTGGCTGAAGAGCTAGGATGTAAAAGAAAAGAAAGGAAGCCCTTTCATGCTAGCATCTATGCAAAATGGTGGTATCAACAACCAGGAGTAAAAGAATCTGCTTATATTAAGGCTCAGTTTGCACAGTCACTTACAGTAGAGAAGTGTGTTAGTTGGCTTACTATTATTATTCAGCAATGTACTGGCAGCTCACTGGTAACAGGGATACTACCTCTAAGTTCAAGGCTTAGTTTTTGTTTCGTTAAGTGCATATCTGCTAAAGTTCATAATTACTTAGCACATTCTTAGTTGCAATGTTTCCCCCAAAAAACACATGCCAGATTGTAATGTTCATGATGCAAAATGGCATTCTGGGCTAATTTTGTGTATTAAAGTCTTCTCCAACATTTCCTAGGATGATAGAGTCATACTGCTGTGCTTTTTACCATTAACCCTTTTATAGGCTGTGACTACATTATTCAGATGCTGCACCAGTCTCTATTTGACTGTTTCTATGGCAATTATTTTATAAAATAACAGCAATAATAATATTAAGAAAATAGCTATGCTCATTTTAACAAACCATCAGGCCACAGAGATATTAGAATGGCTGCAAAATGATTAGCGATCATGAAGGCACCTCATGTGCTCACAGAGGCGTGTGCCATCAGCAGTGAAAAAAATACATATCTCTTATATTTTTATAAATCAAAGAGTCAATTAAATAACAGCCAATGGCTATCACTTTCAGGGAAAATGTCAGTGAGATAAATAATATTGTTAGAAGGAAAATGGAACATATCATAACTTAAAACAATGTTGCAACAGCCTTAGATTATTTTAAATGAAGAAATTTGTTTATCAAAAAGCTAAATTCATCATCATGAAAAGTAATAAGTTGTAATGCATTTTGCATCAGTTTAGATATCAGGAGGGGTAGTTAACAAGTTTATGAAAGAATGAAATTGCTGGTTTTATTAAGAGGAAATTTAATATAAGCTTCTAATCAAAAGCAAAAAAGTAGAGACTTGGAAATTATGCAACAGTGTGAGGAAGTGGAAATTAAATGCAGATTAAACTTCAGTTCTACAATGAACAGTCCTTAGTACAGACACAAAAATTAAAAGAAAGTAGGTGTACCAATAACAGTTTACTAACAGTAGAACTAATTGAGATAAGGGAGAGAGAGTTGACAGTGGAGAAACAACATTGGTTTTATTTTTACCTTCATTTAGATACGGCAGCAATTGGATCTCTAAATCACTGCAGAGTGAAAAATGCAGAAATTTTCACAGTGATCAGATCATACCATTGAAAAGAGTAATTTGAAGATTTTAAATGAGAATATGGGTTTTTTTCACGGCCAAGATAAGGTTGCAACAACTAAAGATGATACATTTCAATATATTCCAATGTATTCTAAAGACAATATAAATTTATGTCTTTGAAAGAAAGTAATAAAGCTGCATATTAAGGTAATTTATAAGTAGAATCTCTTATTAAGGAAAAAAAGTAAAGCAATTATAACTAAAGCAGGAAACAAGAAAGGTATAAAAAAGCTCTAAAAGTAAGTGGAAAGGAAGTAGGAAAATTTATCAGCACTTAACTCATATGAGAACAGGATATGCAGATAACAGATGCCACTACAAAAATTGTGTGGAGAGCAAATGTTTACAGAAAATGAAATGGAAGAGATAATACTCCTCACAAGTTGGAAAATTTACCACATTAGCCCACCAGCTAAAAACAGTCAGTGAAAAGTTTTCCTTCACTTCAGTCAGATATATGCCTTAGTATGATATATACTTAGTATGAAAATACCTACATTCAACATTCTATGGGCTGTGAACATACCACGAATGCTTAGNGTGGTGAATGGAGCTAAATCTAGCTGGCAGCTGGTCACAAGCATCATTCTAAAGAGCTCAGTGTTGGGGCTGGTTCTTTTCATATCAATGATCTGGATGAGGTTTTCCAGTGCTCCCTTAGTAAGTTTGCAGATGACACCAAGTTAGGTGGGAGTGTTCATCTGCTTGAGGGAAGAAAGGCTCTGCCGAGGGACGCGCATAGGCAGCATCCACGGGTTGAAACCAAATGTAAAGAGTTCAAAAAGGCTGAGTGTTGATTCCTGCACTTGAGTCACAACAACCCCAGGCAACGCTACAGGCTTGGGGAAGAGTGGATGGAAAGCTGCCTGGCAGAAAAGCACCTGAGGGAGTTCATCGATAGACACCTGAATACAGGCCAGCAGGCCAGCAGTGTGCCCAGGTAGCCAAGAAGGCCAACAGCAGCCTGGTTTGTAACAGAAGTAACAAATGATAGACAAGAGGAAATGAGTTGCACCAGAGGAGGTTCAGGCTGGGTAATTGGAAATATTACTCACTGGAAGGGTTGTCAAGTACTGGAAGAGGCTGCCCAGGGAGGTGGTTGAGTCACCATCCTTCTTCTCTCTTGCACCCCAACGTCTTGTGACTGAGGCTAAGAACACCTCTATAATTGAACATGCATTTACTCGTCAAGCAATCAAGTTGAGCTTTGTCTCACTGTCACAGTTTAGAAAATGTTCTATAATCATCTCTTTGTCTCTGCCCTCCTGCTCTTGGTTCCTGAGCTGTAGGGTTAGTCACAGTGGTTCTTTCTTGTTGAGCCTATGGGCAGTATAAGAGGGCAACTAAGGGGGCAACTCTGACTGCTTTCAGTTTCTGAACATCCTTCTAATATACCATAAATTAACCATATATCATTGTTTTGTTACTTGGGAGACATCGTATTTCTAAAGCAACAGTGTAAGACATTGTGTATTACTGACAATGAGGTTGTAATGTACGGGATATATTCTAAATTTAATCTCAGAAGTCTGGGGAAAAATCTGGCATCTATGTTGCAGATATTGTAAAAATCTCTAAGAAATCTACCACATAGTCCCTCAAAGACAAGTTCTTTCTCAAAATTTGCTTCTGTGCTTCCAAGTAGAATTAAAACTTGCTATTATTACACAAGTCACCTTGTTATTTAACTCCATTTTTCACAAAGAGAATAGGAAAGTGGGATGTAAATGTTGAACGATCAATTAAGAATTGTGTGTCTCTGTCAAACCAACTTTTTAACAACTTCATCCAAGAAACCTGCCTTGCATCATTATATACCCTTAGTGGGAAGTCCTGTACCCATAAGCAAATTACTATTCAGCTTCTCCAGCTCTTGTCCGTTGAGGTTTCAGACTGGATACCATCAACTCAACTTATGCTAATTTGACAGTTCATCCCTGAAAGAGTTCCAGGATATCAAACCGCATTTAAAACCAGGCAAATGGTCCAGAATATGCTAAATACTCTGATTTTCACTTCAGGCAAACTTAAAATAGATGAAGTGAGAGTCCACCTACATTTGAAGGAATCATATTTTTCTTTCTGATATTGCAAAGTGATTATTTCCATCTGAATTAAAATAAAATCTCAGCAACGTAAATAAAAATTTGCTTTCTCCCCTGTTCTTTATTGGAAAAATTAAATCTTTTTTTTTATATTATTAGAACATCTCTATGTGATGCTGAGCTTCAGGAGTTAGTGCGTCAAATTGACATTAAGGTAAACACCAAGAAAATGGAGTGGGAAAGGAAGATGAAAGCTTTAGAAACAAAGATAGATATCCAGGATCAAGAATTAGCAAGTACCCAAAGAAAACTGGATCAAAAAGGTCAAGAGGTATTTGAGAATATCATGTTCTTTAAAGAAAGTATCTCTTCTTGCAGTCAGTTAATAGTATGCTCTAAATGCTCTATAAGAAGACCTGTTTTTTTCTATCATAATACCAAACAGCCCTTAAAGGTCACTAATTATCCTTAGTGTTTCATTTCAAAGTGTGCTTCTGTTCTGAAAATATATTGTAAAAATGTCATTGAAAGTCATATTTCTTTTGTTTCCCTAAAGTCTAAATTAAATATTCTCAGTTTAGATGTAAAAAGTTAATTTGATGTTTTTTTCCTAAATGCCAGTACTTCTAGATTCATCAGAAATTTTAGATGTATGGTACAAAAAGTTCCATAAAATTATGTCTTTGTAATTCCTGCTTATACCTGACTTTTGTCATTTTGCATTGTATGCTGCCTTTGTATTATAATTTTATCATTAATAATGAAGTATTTGCTTATCAAGCTGAAAGCCCCAGCGAACCTGGTGTTGTCCATACTTCACAGTCTTGTCTGCTGAGTAGACGTTCAGAAGCACTGGTAAATCCTAGCACAGCATTCAGTTCTAGTTCAAGATATCCAAAGCTAGGTGTTTACACATCGGCATTCTTTTGTGAGTTAGGTGTCTAAATTGCCCATGGCAGTTTTGAAACTGAAGTAACTCTCCCTAATAAGCAACTAAGAACTTGTCCTTGGTCACTGCAATCAGCAGAGCCCAGAGAAAATTCAGCTAGCCAGTCACCAAACATCAATTTATTTACCTGTACAGGGATGTTATCTGAAATATTTTAGCATATTCCACCTAACTTCCAGCTACACCTCCAGAAGAACATAGGTTTTCATGTATGTTCTTTGTCATGTTTCTCAGGTCTCTGTGTAACTCAGATAATTCAAGATATCTCAAATGGCACTGTAACTAGGGACCTCAAATAAGTCTACAGTGTCTCCTGATAATTTACATAAGTAGTTGAGAGTCATTTGTATGATTATATAAACCATTCAAGCCAAATTTTCACAATGGGACACAGCAGCTCATTCATATATTTGGGTCAGAAATGCTTTCATTAAATGGTCTTTCATGACAGAATCATACAGTATTATCATTTAAACATAATTTAAGCATACAATGATATTTTTTTCCATAAAATCCTTAACTCAACATTGATACAATCTAAATTTGTGATATTCAGTTTTATTATTAAGTTACTGAATGTATCTATATTTTTAACATCTATCTTTTAAGCAACAGTCTTCTTTCAAAGTTTCAAATGACTATTCCAAAAATTACATATTCTGGAACACTTCAGAAAAGGTCAATCTGAATGCTTATTCTAACTGTAGGTGGGACTACTTCAACAAAAACTGGAAGACTTGGAGAAAGCTAAATATGAAATGGTTCAAAATTACAAAACTCAGCTTCAAACACTGAAATCTCAGGTAAGCAAAATGTCAGGTTTATATTTTATGATTGCTGTATAAACAGCTTATACATGCCTAATGGTATAGATGTACTTTTATGGATTCTGGAAAGATGAATTGTGTCAAACAAACAATGATGACTGCAGCTTCCTACCAGGCTCCATTATCATTTCTGTACTGAAATGTACAAACTCTTTGGATGGATTTTGATGTGATTGTGACATCTGTTAGGAAGACAGATACTTGATTTCCTGACTTCGGACTAATATTCTTTAACTTTGGTGAATGAAGAAAATAGATAATCTAAATAATAAGATTCATGCTTAGAAGGCTCTGATGCACATTAGGAAATTTAAGACTGAAACTTTCCACATCATATATTTAGTATAATTTTTCTGGTTTTAGTTTCCCCGATTTACAGGGATTATTAAAGTAGTCTGTCTGCTAGTTTTCCATAAGAGAATACAGTGTCAAAATCAGAGTAACGTGGGTTATTGACACAGAGAATTTGTTTTGCCTTTATTTATTTCAATGTGCACTTGCAGTCCAGAACGCAAATTGTATCCTGAGCTGCATAAAAATGAACCTGGCCCATAGGTCAAGGGAGATGATTCTACCCCTGTGGTCCACTCTCACGAGACCCCACCTGGCATGCTGCTTCCAGCTCTGGGGCCCCAGTACAAGAAAGACATGAACATTTTGGATTGAGTTCAGAGAAGGACCACAGAAAACAGTCAGAGGGCTGGAACATCTCCCCGATTGAAGAAAGATTGAGAGCTGGGATTGTTCAGCATGGAGAAGAGAACGTTCCGGGAAGAGCTTACTGTGGCTTTTTGATACTTAAAGGGGCCTTGTAAGAAAGATGGAGAATGACCTTTTGCCAGGACTTGTAGTGATGGGAGAAGGGGCAAGTCCTTTAAACTGAAATAATTAGGTTGTACATAAGGAAGATTTTTTTTTTTTCAATGAGGATGGTGAGACACTGGCATAGGTTGCCCAGAGAAGCTGTGGATGCCCCATCCCTGGAGGTTTTCCAAGGCCAGGTTGGATGGGACTTCAAGCAACCTGATCCAGTGAAATATGTCCCTACCCATGACAGATGGGTTGGCCTGGATAATCTTTAAAGATCCCTTCCAACCCAACCCATTCTTTGATTTTATGGTCCTATTTGGCTGTGTTTGCTCTCTGCCTGTGTTTTTGTTTCTCATTATTTCTTACTTCAGTCATGAATGTGAATTCTTAGCAAACTTCAGCCTATTCTGTTTCTCAGATTTTAATAAGGTGACACACAATTCTATGTTGTCTTTCTGGCTGTCTTTCATTGGATTGTCCTACCAGAGATTTAGTGGTATAATTAAAAATTTCCAGTCATGACACTTATTGTAGAATCAGATTGGATTGCATAAACTTGATACCATTATTTTCATTTAAAGATGATAACACTTACTATCCAGATCCATCAAACTAATAAATCTTTAACTTATGTTGTCTTTAATTTCTTTTTATTTCTTTGTTTATGGCAATTAATTTGGCAAACAGCTCAGTGAGTAAGAGAGAACATTTTAGTTGTTATGCAATTAACACTTCTAATCATTTGGGAAAGTAGAAACAAACGCTGTTTTATAATTTACACATATTATAGGAAGCAGGAACAACATCTCAGTAAGTTTATTGAGAAGATAAACATTATGCAATGAAAATAATGTGACTTTTTACATATGTAATGTATATTTATCAATGCAGACCTATCCTCCAAAATATAATAGATCTCTCTTTTCTCAACCTTTTTACATTCTCTGCAATATTTTTCACTTCTTAATGTTTTTCTTATCACATGCTAAAAATGAATAGGTTTGTATTACATGGTGTTGCAAAGAACTTCACTGAAATTGAACTTCATGAAATTGAAACTCCCGGTCATTTTTCATGAAGATTTTTGTTTTGAAGTTGTTAATTACCCAACAAATTCTTTCTACAGGCAAATACAATCTATTTTCATTTTGTGGGGNNACCATTCAAGCCAAATTTTCACAATGGGACACAGCAGCTCATTCATATATTTGGGTCAGAAATGCTTTCATTAAATGGTCTTTCATGACAGAATCATACAGTATTATCATTAAAACATAATTTAAGCATACAATATTTTTTCCATAAAAGCCTTAACTCAACATTGATACAATCTAACTTTGTGATATTCAGTTTTATTATTAAGTTACTGAATGTATCTATATTTTTAATATCTATCTTTTAAGCAACAGTCTTCTTTCAAAGTTTCAAATGACTATTCCAAAAATTACATATTCTGGAACACTTCAGAAAAGGTCAATCTGAATGCTTATTCTAACTGTAGGTGGGACTACTTCAACAAAAACTGGAAGACTTAGAAAAAACTAAATATGAAATGGCTCAAAATTACAAAACTCAGCTTCAAACACTGAAATCTCAGGTAAGCAAAATGTCAGGTTTATATTTTATGATTGCTGTATAAACAGCTTATACATGCCTAATGGTATAGATGTACTTTTATGGATTCTGGAAAGATGAATTGTGTCAAACAAACAATGATGACTGCAGCTTCCTACCAGGCTCCATTATCATTTCTGTACTGAAATGTACAAACTCTTTGGATGGATTTTGATGTGATTGTGACATCTGTTATGAAGACAGATACTTGATTTCCTGACTTTGGACTAATATTCTTTAACTTTGGTGAATGAAGAAAATAGATAATCTAAATAATAAGATTCATGCTTAGAAGGCTCTGATGCACATTAGGAAATTTAAGACTGAAACTTTCCACATCATATATTTAGTATAATTTTTCTGGTTTTAGTTTCCCCGATTTACAGGGATTATTAAAGTAGTCTGTCTGCTAGTTTTCCATAAGAGAATACAGTGTCAAAATCAGAGTAACGTGGGTTATTGACACAGAGAATTTGTTTTGCCTTTATTTATTTCAATGTGCACTTGCAGTCCAGAACGCAAATTGTATCCTGAGCTGCATAAAAATGAACCTGGCCCATAGGTCAAGGGAGATGATTCTACCCCTGTGGTCCACTCTCACGAGACCCCACCTGGCATGCTGCTTCCAGCTCTGGGGCCCCAGTACAAGAAAGACATGAACATTTTGGATTGAGTTCAGAGAAGGACCACAGAAAACAGTCAGAGGGCTGGAACATCTCCCCGATTGAAGAAAGATTGAGAGCTGGGATTGTTCAGCATGGAGAAGAGAACGTTCCGGGAAGAGCTTACTGTGGCTTTTTGATACTTAAAGGGGCCTTGTAAGAAAGATGGAGAATGACCTTTTGCCAGGACTTGTAGTGATGGGAGAAGGGGCAAGTCCTTTAAACTGAAATAATTAGGTTGTACATAAGGAAGATTTTTTTTTTTTCAATGAGGATGGTAAGACACTGGCATAGGTTGCCCAGAGAAGCTGTGGATGCCCCATCCCTGGAGGTTTTCCAAGGCCAGGTTGGATGGGACTTCAAGCAACCTGATCCAGTGAAATATGTCCCTACCCATGACAGATGGGTTGGCCTGGATAATCTTTAAAGATCCCTTCCAACCCAACCCATTCTTTGATTTTATGGTCCTATTTGGCTGTGTTTGCTCTCTGCCTGTGTTTTTGTTTCTCATTATTTCTTACTTCAGTCATGAATGTGAATTCTTAGCAAACTTCAGCCTATTCTGTTTCTCAGATTTTAATAAGGTGACACACAATTCTATGTTGTCTTTCTGGCTGTCTTTCATTGGATTGTCCTACCAGAGATTTAGTGGTATAATTAAAAATTTCCAGTCATGACACTTATTGTAGAATCAGATTGGATTGCATAAACTTGATACCATTATTTTCATTTAAAGATGATAACACTTACTATCCAGATCCATCAAACTAATAAATCTTTAACTTATGTTGTCTTTAATTTCTTTTTATTTCTTTGTTTATGGCAATTAATTTGGCAAACAGCTCAGTGAGTAAGAGAGAACATTTTAGTTGTTATGCAATTAACACTTCTAATCATTTGGGAAAGTAGAAACAAACGCTGTTTTATAATTTACACATATTATAGGAAGCAGGAACAACATCTCAGTAAGTTTATTGAGAAGATAAACATTATGCAATGAAAATAATGTGACTTTTTACATATGTAATGTATATTTATCAATGCAGACCTATCCTCCAAAATATAATAGATCTCTCTTTTCTCAACCTTTTTACATTCTCTGCAATATTTTTCACTTCTTAATGTTTTTCTTATCACATGCTAAAAATGAATAGGTTTGTATTACATGGTGTTGCAAAGAACTTCACTGAAATTGAACTTCATGAAATTGAAACTCCCGGTCATTTTTCATGAAGATTTTTGTTTTGAAGTTGTTAATTACCCAACAAATTCTTTCTACAGGCAAATACAATCTATTTTCATTTTGTGGGGTTTTTTTTCCCCTGAGGAATCTGACACTTCCTAACCTACAAGTTTCTCTCTATAAATCTGGTTATACTTCTTACCGTGATTCTTCATTTTAGTTCCCACTCAGACCATCTAAGCTTTCTTTGAGTCTCCTGACTGCTTTTTCTTTTATCTTCATGCAAGAAGTTTGGATGTCTAGCTCTTAAGAATATAATCACTTCCCTAATCAATGCCTTCAAACAATTCTTTCTCTCTCAGTCATCCTTTTTATTTTACCAAGGGTTCCAGTACTGATGCCATTTGCATTTTATTTTCTAGTTCCCATTTCTCCTTTTTCACCAAACCGTATTTCTTCATGAAATACCCATCCAGTACATATTGGTCAAAGCAGGAAGCAGTTAAGTGCCTAGGTTAGGAGGCCTACCTAGATTCTCTAGGTGACAAACAGAAAGTTTGCCTGTCGGAACATTTCCAAGCACCTATGCCGGACAGTAGGACTATCCCTCTCTGCTCCTTTAGCTTCTACTACATCTCTTTATTGAGTTTCTTTCTTAAATCACAGTGCTGCAGCATATACAATAGAATGACTTAAATGTCCCCAATTCTTAGCCACACAAATTGTATCTAAATTATAGAGCTTCTCTGACAATATTAATCTTTGCCTTATCTCCTTTGTCTGCCGCCTTTTGGTTCTTATCCTCACTTGAAAGTTGTACCTACTTCTACACTGTGTAATCTTAAGAGCTACAATTTAGTTTTGCACAGATGGTCTGAGTGTGACTATTTAGCAGTAGCATTGTATCTTTCTCTGCAGAGGTATCCCTAAAATCCCTTCCAATGTTTGTTGCTTCTTAATCTTAGTAGAAACAGAAAGGATCGTTTCTTCTGGCTGTGAGAATGCTAGACTATTCAGAACAAATTTCTTTCTTATCTACTCTTTCTGTGGTCCTTGGTGCTGTTTACCCTTGCTATTGATAAAAGCAGCTGCTCAATGAGTAACGCCACAGAATTGATTGTGTGCCTGTCAAATGCAGTAAAACCTGTATTTTTCTTATATTAGGGAAATAATTCTTGACATGTAACCAGAAATTCTGAAGCCACATTGCTACTCTCATTCAAATGTACGACATTTTGTCATAATTAAACAGTGAAAACTTTAGGGGTTCATCTTCATTATTTTCTTCCTTCATTTTTTTCTATATTAATGTTTAGTAATTGTTCTTGTTTTGAGAGAAATCCCTCAACATAAGAACAAGAATCCATTCTTGCTCAAAGCATTTTAGCAACTAATTGCCTCACTTAGACATTTAAAAGCTAGATGGCTTAGTCTGAGCTACCTCAGGCTCCCTTTAGAATCAATACAGGGAAATGAACGCCCCTAGAATATAATTCATGTCAGTGTATGACAAGAATTCAAGATAGCTGAAATGACTAAGCATGTGAAAGCAGTTTTTTTAATGCAGAGGAGCTTAGGCTTGGATGTCTAACTTTCTGAAATTTAACTTAGGTGAATCCTACTCCAGAACTCACTAATATGCAGCTAGAACAACGTGGGCTTCTCTTTTAAAGCAAATATGTAACATTAAATGAAACAATGTTCTTGGCCTTTAGTCTATGGTCATGCTAACATCCAGACTAGAATGTTTCTGAAATATCCTACTTTCATTAAATAAATATAGTAGCCAAAATAAATCTTCTCATTTAGCCCATTCTGTTCCTTTCCAGACTGATCTGCTGAAGTATTGGATCCTGTATTTCCTAGCCTTTCTAGCATGAAATACCTAATACCCATCTTCATCTGGATTTGCTCTTCCCATGCAGTTGACAAATGCCATAATATATTCAGGAGCAAAAAATCTGTTATTTGAAAAAATATATCAACGGATTCCATGGTGTTTGAGCCTGGATAATCAGACACATTTTAAATATTTTATATTAATTGTGTTTTCTGGCAAGGTCAATTTCAAATATAGGCAGTTGCTCTGCAAAACTTTTGATTTCATTTTGAAGGTGATATCTCATCTCTGTAAATCCATTCAGAAATTCCAAGTTGATCAAATCCATCCCTGGACCTCCCCATTTCATGAAACTTTCTAGTTTAGGACAATCTGTCTTCTGGTCTTTTTTCAATTGTTTTTGTTGTTCCCTATTATGAGTTCCCCAAGTGATCTCAAATATCTCTAGGAAGCTTCCAGATTATTTTTAAACTCCAATTTCTGTTCTGTATCTTTTCTGGGTTTTTTTTTCACTGTCTTTGTTATTTGCACAGACCTCAATTGTTCATTCCAGGTAGGTTCAATAGACTTCCATTCAAATTCCAATTACTTCCTTGTAAGCAATTTATTTTCCAGACTGCTTGAGCACTTAACAAAAATATGAGCTTTTAAAAATTTTTTTAGTTAGATGAAGAACTTTATTGAGAATCAGAAAATTTTTCAGTAAAGTCATAATTATTACTGTGAAATAAACCATCATATATACCTAAAGGAACAAAATGAGAGACATGATCAGTGTTCATAGTTGTAACTTCGTTTCTAGTTAAATTCTTTGCTGAGTTCTTCCACTCTTCATAGAATCACCAGGTTGGAAAAGACCCACTGAATCATTGAGTCCAACCATTCCTATCAAACACTAAACCCTGTCCCTCAGCACCTTGTCCACCCATCCCTTAAACACCTCCAGGGAAGGTGGCTCAACCCCCTCCCTAGGCAGCCTGTTCCAGTGCCCAGTGACCCTTTCCTTGAAAATTTATTTCCTAATGTCCAGCCTAAATCTCCCCTGGCGGAGCTTGGGACCATTCCCTCTTGTCCTGTCCCCTGTCACTTGGGAGAAAAGGCCAGCACCCTCCTTTCCACAACTTCCTTTCAGGCAGTTGTAGAGAGCAAAGAGGTCTCCAAAGAGGTCACTCTTCTTCCCCCAGACCATATTTTTAGCCTTTCCTTTGTCAAAACCCTTGGTTTTCCTTTTTTTTAGTTCTTTTCAAAATCACATATACATATCTCTGCCAGACAATGCTAGTTTGCTGCATCAAACGTGTTAACAGCCACTAGTCCTTTTCCCTGTGTAATATAGCTGACTGTTACTTGACTGACCATTTTTCTGAAGAGGCTGGTACTTTTACTGATACTTTCCCTTCTCTGCCCCTGACTCCTTTGCATCTGCCTCCTAAGCCTTCCTGGTGAGATTGATAGGCACAACAGAATTAAGTGTCTAATTCTCATAGACAACCTTTGGTGTTAAAGGGTTCCAGAAGAATGCAGTCATCACTGCCATATCATTTCAACAACTTCCATGATAAAAAAGAAACATGCAAGTTTAAAATACGTTAATGATAACCTTTCGTTCTGTTTAGAAAAGACTCTTTAAAAATGTCAACACAAGATGGCAGTAAACAAGTATAGAACATTTCATATAAACCTTGTAGGGGAAATGACACTCTGCATAAGAGTGCAGTAAAGAACTTAAGCAGAACTAAATACCTGTCATATGAACCTGACTGAACACTTAGCATTTATGTGAAAGCCTACTCTCTTTCATCTCTAAGAAATTAAATTTATTAGTTGATTCTTTGTTGCACTGTTTAAATATTTAGAATGCTGAAGCTGTAGTTGGCTATTCTAGTTTAAAGAAAACTTTGTCCATGTGGTCACTTTTGACAGAATCTGCATGTTCAGCTCTGCTTTCATTTCCAGCTTTCAAAGTTGACACATAGTTACAAAAAGCTAAAGTCACATCAGTTAAAACAAACAATGGCTGAATGCGGAGAAAAATGTGAGGAAACTCTAGAGACATCATCGGAACTGAGAAGTTTGTCTAAGAAAATAGAGGTAAGAATGCTTCATTGTGACATTCTAAGCTTAAATTGCCCTTAGAACTAACTTGTGGTTTACAGATGTAAACTTTAACTTCCTCTACAGAATTTACATAGTTTCATATAAATAATATTTCTATGTGAAATTATATGATTTCTTGCTCTGGCAAGTTAAGGTGCATAGCTTAATATTCAGGTTATGTTCTTTTATCCAAGTTTTATTAGTGTTTTTAGTAGTTTTATGAGTTAAGACATAAATTTCTTAGTAAGTGTAACTATAAATAAATTTTACTTTTTTTCTGCATTAGTATATGTAAACTGGGTAATACAATCTGCTGAGACTTGAGACCTTTTCCATATGCAGGGTACTGTCACATAATACCGACCACCAATTCAAGCTTTATAGACAATTTTGACCATGTAAAATTAGATAGGAAAAGGGTTTAGGAATGGAAACCTGATTGCTGTACAATCTTGCCAGCATCCGTGTGCCTGAGGCAATCCGCAACTTTGACTTCAGTATGTAGTTTCCTTAGGTAATGCACAAGGAAGGATTAGGCTCTTAAAAATATGATACTTTCCACAAAGTTTGCTATACTGACTGGAGCTTAAATACTATGAGATGCTGAGGATAGGATTCATTATATTCCCTGTCACTCTGAACACAGAATGGATTTTATCTGACTTTCTCTTTGATAGAGGAAGATACTGATCATAGTTCAGAGTTAGACTTTTCAGAGTTAGAAGTTACCTTATGATCCGTGTAATAATCAAATATTTATTGGGCCTCCAGGAGAATTAGCTAGCACAGAGAACAGAGAACAGGCATATAGAGACTGTGCCTTCAAGCTGTTGCTTGTCCACAGCTACTCCTCTGGCTACAGTCACAGGTGTAGAAACTGGTATCCAGTCTAATTTCTTGTAACTGAGTGATGTAATCCCTAGCTGTGCTAATTTTTGCCTCTTTTTAACTCATCCAGGAAATTTGCTGGTATCCAGTGCAAAGTGAAATGACTTCAAAGGAAAAAAATCCAGAGCATGTTGAAAAATAGCAGTTCATTGTTAGGTAGAAAATTAACATGAGAAGATTCTGATTCAGATTCTGTTTGGAGAGTGGGTTATTAAACTAGTCTTCCACATGCAGTGAGAACAGTCTAACCACTAGTCTGATGAAGCATAGGAGGATCACAAAAAAGTTTATATTTTCTCTGACCATCCTTTATAAAGAGCATAATAAAGTAGTATGTGCTTTGAGAGGTTACTAAAACGGATGCTGCAGGGAAAGCAAGCAGAGGAATACTAGTTGAAAGTGTGAGCTACTTGCCTGGTTGGAAAGCATTATGAAGACTTACAGGCTTATTATGCAGATTTATGATATAGTTTATTTAGAAACTCAAAGAACTTTGCAATCCAAAATTTAAGATCTAGTAGATTTTAAGTACTTTAATACTAAAGCTGTAATTAAAAAGGGGTTTAGAACTTTATTTTGGACCTTCCTATCTTCTATATTATTCTATAAGATACAAGACTAACTTCTGCGACCTTTATGTGACTGTTCTATGTAACAGGACACACACTAGCCTCATCCTAGCTCTACACAATTTTGCTGTCTCTTCCACATTAGAGTCCTTACCATGAGAAAGGCTACTATGCTTTGGGTTGCAGCATAGCTGCCAACATCTGCTGTTACAAAAATAATACATGGGTTATACATCTATCGTTGATTAAATGGATCACTACTGTGAAACTATCTGATCCAGCTAATTTGCAAACGACCTTATTCAGGATTAAAATGTGAAAATAAAGTAACACAATGCTATAATTTGATTAATTATGCAGTATGAAAAATGTGTGCTTAGAATATATTCAGTAAATTCTAGTATTCAGCAAATAATTACTGTGTTGAAAACTTACTAAGCTCAGCAATGTTTTAGTAAGGTCTTGAACCTGCAGTCTTCATTAAGTAGTCTGAAACTCCATTTGTATCACATTTTGTGAAATGGGAAGATGTTTATTGGTTTAAAATGACAAAGCAAACATTAGGAAAGCTATAAGGGAAGATTTGTATTCATTTGTGTTGGAAAGCATTTGATTTTGTTTCAGGAGCAAATAAAATCTTATCATTTAAAGTTTACGGGATATGTCAGTTTAGGACAGTTATTAAAAAATCATCTGTTGTTTTGGAACCAACATTTCCATTGTGAGAAAGGAAGTTGTCATAATAGCTTATGACTAGTGACCTTCTAGTACCTGAAAGAAGCCTACAAGAAAGCTGGAGAGGGACTATTCATAAAGCCCTGTGATGATAGAACAAGGGGGAACAGGTATAAACTGGAGGGGGCAGATTTAGATTAGACATTAAGAAGAATTTCTTCACCATGAGAGTAGTGAGACACTGGAATAGATTACCAAGATCTACAGTAATGGAAGTGATTTAAAATATTTTATAATTTTTATTCAATTTTTATGTTTACTGTTTTATGTTTATTTAATTTTCAAATTGTAAGCCATTAAGACTGGATTTTTTTCTGGTAGGGGTGGCCAAATGGCTGGTTTATATAATTGTCCTCTTTTCCTCTTTCAAAAATAATAGAAAGATCAGGTATTAATTAAAAAATTTTTTTCTTAAAGCTATACAGATTAGAATATCCTTTAGATTAAGGAAAACATTATTTTCCCTGTGTTTACTTTTCATAGACTCATAGAATAATTAGAGTTGGAAGGGACCTTAAAGATCATCTAGTTCCAACCCCACTGCCATGGGCAGGGACATCCCACTAGATCAAGCTGCCCAAGGCTCCATCCAACCTGGCCTTGAACACCTCCAGGGATGGGGCAGCCACAGCTTCCCTGGGCAACCTGTGCCAGTGCCTCACTAGTCTCATGGTGAAGAAATTCTTCCTTATGTCTAGTCTAAATCTGCCCCTCTCCAGTTTATACCCATTACCCCTCGCCCTAACACCACAAGCCTTCATGAATAGTCCCTCTACAGCTTTCTTGTAGGTCCCTTTCAGGTACTTTTGCTTTCCTTCAGGAATTTAAGGCAAAATCAAAATAAAATGTGATATGAAGGGAACAATCTGCCAAAAATATCTTCTTTATTTAGATGCTCAACAAAATCATTGTCTAAGAAATGTAATTTATTTCAGGTAAAATTCCTCCCTTCCTGCTTTGGAAGAAAATGAGCTGTTAGCTTAGCTAGAGATATTTTAACCTAATTTAAAAAAATCTGAACACTACTGAGGTTATAGTGAATCTCACAACACATGAATATATTGGTAGGGAATACATTGCTTTAGGTAAGGCAGACCCATACTCAATGATCTAATTACGCATACAATTATTTGATTTTTATTTTTCTCATGAGATTGAGAAAATGAATAAGTATCATGATGAAAATTACAGTATTTCTGAGCAAATAAAAAAAAAGTACAAAATGCAGTGCAAGTTCCTTGTTATTTTTTAAGTATACTGTGGAAATACTTTTTTCTTCTATGCTATTTACTAATATGCATTTAATTGTGATAACAACTTACGGAAAAGTATCTTACCAAGTAAGTAACATATGCCATTACTCTGTTGACTCACATATTGGGTTGCAACAAAACAAAGGTAACGCTCATATTTCTGAAGATCATAAATATACATTAATGTAATTTATGTGGAAAAAATGAATTTCTGTATGCTACTCCAAAATCACACTTGGAGTTGTTTGTTGGATAACTTATCTGGTCTTTTCCACATTTTTCAGCTTTCAAGTTACTATTCAGTCCTTGGTTGACTTCGTGATTCTTTTTAACTTCCCAATTTGCTTATTGCTTTTTTCATATAGCCTATTGATCTAGCTTTTCTCCTTATTTAATTCTTTCCTATCCAGAACGACATATTGATTTAATGATGTCTTGATGACCTATCCAACAGTGGAAAAAAAAAATAGAAATAAGTTAGAAATTAACTGGACCACAAGACAGCTCAAAAATTAAGTAAGGGGAAGCCAATTATATTGCTGGCTGGTAATCGTCTTTTCCACTGTTTCTAAGCTCTTCAGATTTTAATACAGTGAAACATGTTCTTAACAATTTCTATGGCTTGCCCATATCTGGAGTTTCCAAGGATAATAGTTTTTGCTTATAGCTGCTGAAAGCATCGTATTGCAACCATTGAACTTCCATAAATGAGTTAAAGAAGCAAGGGTTTGACTAGACCAAACTACTGACTAATGCGCGCTGATTATATAGTTAAACAGACCAAAATAAAGTACTCAAGATGATCATCCACATTTTTTGATTAAGGTTTACATCACTGCCATCACTGAACTTTTTTGAAGACAATTTTCTTCACAACTGTTCAATAACAAGGACTAATTTCTTAAATTGAAGTCTGATGGACTTTTACCCCTCAAGTGTTTCATAGCATTAATTGATCCTGTGTTTTTGTCTCAAATTCCTCTTTTACGAGGTCTTTGATTTCCATCTGGGTCTTGCACTGTGGTTTTCACAAGATGCTTTGACATTTTGATTTGTCAGACTCCATAACTTAGATGTCATTGGGAACTCAATTTATTATCTATAGAAATTAAACTTTCCTGCAAATTTCTCTGGCTTTTTATTTAATATGCAGCAAGTAGTTAGTTATACTTAGGGTATTCAGCCAAAAGAAATTATGGGAGCATAGTCAGTGGCATTGAAAGCGGTCTAAAGCACACATTTTTGCAGTCCTTATCAATGACATACAGCATTTGTATCCCTGAACATGACATGTGGTTTCCAGTTTATGTTTGCTTGTCAGTTTTCAGCTAATTCTCAGTCTTTTAAAAGATCACTGCTGCTTGTTTATCTCCCAGTAGAGGGATCAGTATAGGTAATTTTTAAATGGCAAAACCAGTTACCATAGTAATTACGCTTCTCCACAATGCCTGTGAATTCACAAATACTGGCAATACCAATTTTCTGAAGTTTTAGGTTTAGGATTTTAATTAGTACCAGAAACCAAATGGAGTGTGAGACCCTGCAGAAAGTGCAGATGATTCTTCACCAGGTTTAAGGATAATTATATCAAAGAAGTACAGTTACTGTAGTAACTGAGCTGTTTGTACATGACAACCCTAAGCAGGGAGAAGCCTGGCTGGAAAGCTGCCTGGAGGAGAGAGACTGACCCGGGGGTGTTGGTTGACAGCCGAATGAACATGAGCCAGCAGTGTGCCCAGGTGGCCAAGAAGGCCAATGGCATCTTGGCTTGTATCAGAAATGGCATGACCAGCAGGCCCAGGNGGGGAGGTTCAGGCTCAACATAAGGAAAAAATTCTTCACTGAAAGTGTCATTAGGCACTGGAAGAGGCTGCCCAGGGAGGTGGTTGATTCACCTTCCCTGGACGTGTTTAAGATACGGGTGGATGAGGTACTGGGGGACATGGTTTAGAGATTGGTGGGAATGGTTGGACTCGATGATCCGGTGGGTCTCTTCCAGCTTGGTGATTCTATGATTCTATGAACTATGTAATCCTAGCCCTCTAGTCAGAGGATATCTACCCTGAAGCACAACCATACAGACAACTCCTTCCCAGTCCAATGAATCAAAGAAAACAATTTCTCTTAATTTTTCTTTTATAGGTAACTGCTTTGAGAAGGTCATCATAATCACCTTTTTCACATTTGGGGATAATTAACATTAAGTGCTAGGGAAAGAAACAGCAAAGGAGAAACTCCTTGAAAAAAATATCTGTGTCCTTGAAAGTTCTGGAAATATATTTCTTACTGAGGGCAAAGAACTTGAGACTAAAAAAAGGAAGTATTCTTTTGAGAAGTAGTGCAAACTGTTCCAATTGTGCCATTTTTGTTAAGTAAATACTGGTAAAATGGAGCTAGCAATGGTTTGGCCCTAACAATTTATGTACAGTTATTGGATGCCACTTAAAATATTTTCTTGTTTTGTAGAAGCAGATTCCTAATAATCAATTCCAAATAAGCAATGAGAAACAAACTCAGGAAGAGAGAGTTCCCTATGGCCAGCTCAAAAGCAAAAAGGATGAGTTGATTATTGAAAAGCTAAAGGCAACTGTGAATGAAACAGCAATAAACAAGGATAAACTAGAAGAGGAAAATCTGAAACTCCAGGAGGATGTAAAAAAGTACCAAAACCAGTGCCAGGTATTAATTATTTTTCTTTTTCATTATAACAGTAGAATTACTGTTAGAATGTTAATTACTTAGAAGTCTACTTTAAAAAGTTGTACTGAGCTGCCTATATGAAAGATCGGTGCATTAGATTTATTCTTTGCAGATAAACAGAATGAGCTGTGAACAGTACAAATGTTTTAGTTATACTTAAAGACGAAACAGAGATATGTTTAGTAGGGTATTTTATTCTTGTCTATCTAGAGCTTTATAACTTTCCTGTATCTATAGCATCTACTGGAACTTTACTTTGTTCACTTGGTTCCTTTTATATAAATGTCTTCTGTGAAATCTTTTTATCTGATTTATACCTTGTTACTATGCCACACAGCTGGTAAATATGTGTATAGAGCAGTGTATGGCATACTTTATTATTAAGAGAAGATTTTGCAGTCAATGAATTTTTAAGTTGCCAGACACGTGGAGAATCACTGGTTTTTATCTTATTCCTGGTCTACCAGTTCCCACTGTAGTATTGATTTATGAAGACAGTCATTTGGGCCTCTTTTGGTTGTGATACATGGGTTGCAACAAGACTGAGATAATACAAGATCTTTACAAGCTGTTTTATTAGTTATGTTTGAAACAAATCAGGAATAAGATACTCATTGCTATTTTTTTCTGGCAACATATATAAATTAAGCTCTTGCTTATTTTTTTAAGCACTTCAAGGTTCAGTAATATGTTCAGTGACCTACAGTGACTTTGACTCTGGAGAAAGATAATCTATTTCTGTTTATAGAAAACCTTGCAGAGTTATAACTGCATATGCAATAAACTTTATAGAAATTAACATGTGTGTGGCAGAGGTTAATTTCAGGTGTTGTCAGAACAGCCAAGTTTAGTGTGTGTGTCGTTTATACATTTAATTTGCACATTAGCTCACTGAGTCATTTGCCTGTATACGAGCTATTGGTATGTAAGCAAAATCTCTGTTTGGGGGCTGGTTAAAAAGACTGCAAATAGAAGCCATGGGATTAGAATAAGGAGTAGAACTAGTCATGGCAATTGGAGTCGGTTCTACTCCTTATTTATCCACCTATTGGTGGCTGGACGATGGAGAGAGTAGATGTCATTGTGCTGTTGCCCTTAAGAAAATCATCAAGCAAGAGGATTTTTGGAATTATGAATGGAATACAGGAGTTTTAGAAAGCATTGAAGACATTTGAAATAGAAATGGAAATAAATGTACATAAAGTTATCAGTGAAAACTGTAAAATAACTGTGCTGGTGGTGTGGAATACTGCTATGTTGGAAAAAATATAAAGTCAATGCGTGCTGAAGATTTGTAGCTCAGAGAAAATATATTTTAAGAATGCTTGTATGAGAAAGAAGGAAGTGCAGGGCCTGCTGTCAGCCAGAAGTCTGCAGGTGTGCATGAAGGAGTGGTTTGTGGAGGATGGGAACAGTTGGACCTGATGCGGCTAAAGGAGGGAGAAGTAGATGGTGATCTTAGTGGGGTGAAGACTGATGGCAATGGCAACAAGTCTACTATCGTGCGTTGTACATTTTCTATGCCTATGACAGTTTCATGTCTGCTTCTAAATAATTTCTCTCATACTATTAATCAGCAAGGGAACAGTGATAATATCATAGTTCATAGAATTACCAAGTTGGAAAAGACCCCCAGGATCATCGAGTCCAACCATTCCTATCAAACACTAAACCATGTCCCTTAACACCTCGTCCACACGTGCCTTAAACACCTCCAGGGAAGGTGAATCAACCACCTCCCTGGGCAGCCTCTTCCAGTGCCTAATGACACTTTCAGTGAAGAATTTTTTCCTTATGTTGAGCCTGAACCTCCCC
>WAAB01014020.1:81223-122089 GCA_013389865.1 Piaya cayana | reverse complement strand
ATTGGCCTTCTTGGCCACCTGGGCACACTGCTGGCTCATGTTCATTCGGCTGTCAACCAACACCCCCGGGTCAGTCTCTCTCCTCCAGGCAGCTTTATCAAATACATGGAAGACCAATTTTTTGGCTCTACACAAAATACAAACTTCAGAAGATCCAGAATGAGACTGCAGAATGTTTTTCTATGTCATGAATTGTCCAACCAACTTCATTGAAGCCATACACGACAGGCAGCCCGAAAACATCACAGAGTAGGCTTGGTTCCTGGAAAGTCTGCATTAAATCAGCTACTGGACACTAATTTACATGGAAATACAGCATATAATTATATCAAAAAGGTTTACCATCTTTGAGTAGAATTAGAACAGGAGCTGATCAGGGAATTTTTGTGATTCATTTTTATGTCAAACATGGCAAGCTAGTTGAAGCAAAACTTTTCACAGCAGAAAAGAGAGTATTTGGTAAATTCTTCAACTTGAAGCAGACTCCTAAAATGTTAAATACATTAGATATTTCCTAAAGAAAACCCTAAGTTTTCTGGTTCAAAATTAATTTTCATTTTGGTGTTTCAACTAGGTGCAACAGATATTTCCTAAAAAAGCAAGTGGTATATATCTAAATGTTTTGGGTTTTTTTAAGTGATGTGTTAAACTCTTGTCCTAAAGCCCTGTTTTAATAAATATTGTGCCTGCTGCTGTGGCTGCTGTTGTTCCTCCTTTTATTATAATCCTCAGAAGAAAATACAATTTATGTAAATGCATATGATGGCTGCAGTCTGCCACCACAACATGGTGCAAGATTCTTTCACTTTATCCACCCCAGAATTAATTCAGAGGGGTAAACCTCCCCCAGATTTGTATATCATAAAATAATTGCAGCTATTTGAATGTTGAAGTCAAGAAGATGATCATAAGCAACTCCTGCAGACAATTTTTAGCAATTCATTAAGCTTTATTTCACATGAATATCACCAGACTTATATCTCGGAGTTTGGAAAAAAGCTCTCAGACTTAATTTAACAAAGAATAAGACGAATGAATCTGTATATGCAGCCTCTATAAAAATGCAAAGGCACTTCATATCTGTCTTCAGCAGCCTTTTCTGCCAAAGGAAAACCACTGACTTCTTGGAAAGAAGGTCATTCTAATATGAAGCTCTAAGGGAAATAAAGCTTTGAAGTTCCTTGGTTGCGGTGTCATTTCTGGATTCTAGTTGTCTTTTGTCTGTTTAAAGGCTTTATTTTTGCTTTTAAACATGGGAAATATTTTAAAATTAAATGAAGTATTTATGAAAAATATAAGTATTTATAGTTTAATAGGTTTAAAGGCAATGTATCAACATACTTGGAAAAAGTCTTTTATTTTTCAATCTGGAGCATGCTTTTGGATCTTGGCTGAGAGGACATAAGTATTCTCCAGATATTATTATTGCAAGAATCTTATTTTGTTGTTTGTCAGTTGCATTTCCAAGTTTTTGTTGTTTGTGAGGTGCATTTCCACATTCTTGTCTTTAGTATGTTTTAAGTATTTTGGGGGAAAATAAAGATTTTTTGGGGGGAATCATATTTTGTGATGCCAAATATAACATGTATCTTCAGCTTGTCTGTCACAGTATCAATCAGAAATTAAATGTAAAACAGAGACAAGATTTGTGGAGTCCTTAAGAAAAATCTTGGTGTGACTGTTTTGAAATTTTGTGATGTTCACTTAAAAAAGCAAGCAGATCCATGCAGATAGAATTAGTATTAGCGATGATTGAGCACACATCTTAGATAAGTATTTAGGTCTAGACGTACCTGTTCCAAGCTTCCCGGCCATGTTTAATGAAGATGTGCACCTAATTCTGCTTTATTGTAGCCTTGTACTTTTCAAGTTTATAAAACTGGAAATTCTATTAGGAAAACAGAAAATGTGAGTTGTTTACAGCACCAATTCCTGCATGTGAACCATGGTCTAGGGCACAGAATCTACTGAAACAAACAGACTGTGTATTTTAGATGCATTTAGTACAGCAAAGAACTCCTGAATGATGTTCCCTATGATTGTTTCAGAGACAGATGCACTGGAATGTTGCAAGAGCTAAAGGATATTCAGTACGCAATTTTTTAGATGACATTTCTGGAGCAAGGAGCTGACATTCGAGCAATACCTTTTTTTCAGAAATGAAACTCAAAATGAAAGCGTGTATGCCCTTTCATACAGATTATATAGGCATCAAAAACTATGTGTTAAAATACAGCACTTAGAGCTACTACTGTCTCATTTTATTTAACTATTTATTCATTTATTGTTTCTTTAGAGCATGGAAGCAGGCTTTTCAGAAATAAGAAATGAGCTGCAGTCACGGGATACTCTCTGGAGAAGAATACAACTGGAATGCCAAGAGTTGAATACAGAATTATTGAAAATCAGAGAGTATAAAGATATGCAGGAAATTCAAATAAAGTATGTATGTTGAAGATTACATTTAAATTAAAAAGCATTTCTGAGTTAATAACTTTTCTTACATTTGATTTAAATTAAGTCTGCTTAACAAGATACTCTGCATTAAAATGTCAGATTCTAAGCAATTTTTGAATAAACATTAGCCATTCTATTTGAAAAAATTGCAGGCAATAGATACAGGCTGTGACAAAAGGTTTTAACGCTACCCAGATCTTTACAAATCAATACATTTAATTATATTTATATGTTTATAGTGCCTTTCATTTTTCAGTATTAAACCACTTTGGAGGTATTGTGCTTAAGAATCTCACTAACCTTCTCTGACTAAAATGTTCATCATTTTTATGGTTTATCTAATCTACTGTAGTCTAGATTATATGAAATACCAATCTATGTGACATTTTAGGGTTATTTCTGCATGCATCTGTATTGTCCTTAATCTTTAGATCTTCCAAGATAGAACCTGGTTTAGGCGAAATCTTTTGATCATGTGGGGGTTTTTTTGTCAACAAGCAGGTCTTCTACAGTTTTACGCTTAGGAGAAGATACCATAAGATAAATGTTACTGAACATTCTGTTTGTTTCATGGGGTTTTTTTCTTTCTTATTTAAAGGCAACAATCATTTTGTGCACAACTTACTGAGCAACAAGAAAATACAGATACTGGGTTATTACTATTGGCACAAAGTCAACAACACCAGGAAGAAGGGCTAAACAAGGTATTTCATATTGTGAAGTATTCCCAGATCTTAACTGCAGTATGGGATTTTAAAAAGAGCAGAGTACCAATTTGGGGTATGTTCATATGCAGAAGAGAGCAGGAGGATAAACCATGGGTTCAGGAGACTATGAAGTGGTCATATATGAAAATGGTTGCATAGAATCACTAGGTTGGAAAAGACCTTTGAGATCATCAAGTGCAACTGTACCTGTCCACTACTAAATCATATCCCAAACATATATGATTGCTTTTCTAGTGGCAGTTGTATACCCGTAAAAACTGCATTCTGATTCTGTGCACTGACAACAGAACGAGCTACTTCATCGAAATACTGGAAGAGACGATGCCTAAGCATCACTGTGATTCAGATAATACCATGCAAGTAATCAGCCTTCCAAGGCTATGGGTAATTAATAGGCCATAGGAGGTAAATAGTAGTGTGCAGGTGGTCTAACATGTAAAGTATGCAAACATCAGCTGATACAAATCACTGCAGCAGGTACCCACACTTGGCTAAGCTTAATCAGTCACCTGCTGCATAGTCTAGGGCAGAGACTTCCGTTTGAACCATGCATCACATTGCATCGCACATTTCAGAAGTGCTGTGAGCAAACAGTAGTGGGGTGCCACTGTGGAACGGCATATGGCTTGGCAATCCAAACCACTTGGGGAGTGAAGGATGCTTAGAACTCCTTTTACAGGCATGTTATGGTTTTGCTGAGCGGCAATGTCAGCAGGAATATCTCTAATTGGATGCAGCTGACTTGGATGCACCCATTCTGGCAGGATAGTCATGATCTAGCTCTTAAGTTTTTTGCATCTACACACATTTATTTACAGTTCTAATACTCCTGTGTAGTTTGCATAAACAAAAATGAAATGTCATCTATTATTGATTGTATACAGTACTGTGAGATATTATTAAAATGGGTTCAAATTTTGTTATGCTGGGTTTTGTGGGTTTGTTTCTTATGTATTAAAATCCATCATTACTAAATTGTTGATTACAATATATTATGAAAAGAATCTTTGCATTGATTCTTGGAGAGCTCTGAACAGGAGATAGGCAGGAAGTTTGACCTTAAATTTTACATATAATAGCAGGAAAAATTCTCACAAAGTGATTCACCATATATACTCTTTATTTCTAACATAGTTTCTCATTAAAGAGTATCTAGATCTATTTATCTATATTGCTCCTCAGTCAATTTAGGCTGAATTTAACTTTTTTTTAACTTAAATTAACTTAGGATGAAGTTAATAAGTCATACTTACTTTTCTTGAATGGATATTTCTAGGATATTCTTTTCCATAAATTCCAATTCTAAAAAGTAACATTTGTTACATTGCATTCTTTTTAAGTGTTAATTTAAATGTCTTGTATTTTGTCCATTTGTAATACAAATCAGGCAAACGGAAGCACAAGAGAGGGGTTAAAAAAATGTAAAAGTAAATAAAGCTATATGCACTGACTCATGAAGACATTCTATTACACAATCTCAAAAATCTCTGATTCAGTTAGAAAAGTTGGTGTCTGAAGTCACTGGTAGGTCGTAAATGATGCAATCATATTTACTGCACAACATTTTTTCTTTTTGAAATGTATTTGCTACAGATAAGAAACCATCTTTATCGAGAGGAGCAGTCCCATTGCTCTGAGCAGGAAAGAATGAAGACAGAAATCTCTGACCTGACAGAAGAGCTTCATCAGAAGGAGATCACTATAGCAACTATCATGGAGAAAGCTAGTCTTCTGGAAAGACAGTTAAAAATGGAGTTAGAGATAAAAACCAAATTGTTAGCAAAACAACAGGTATCCAAGCAGGCAAAACCAGCCTCAATCCGTTTACTCCACACTATTCATAATGATACACATTATCTGTGAAAAAAACATTACATTTGTTGCTGTTATTTTCATCATCAGTGCTGCAATGTCTGTGAAGTCTTACTAAAGCAGACAAATCAGTCCTGGAACAAGAAAGCATCAGGAACTATTAACTATACATCAAAAGTGCGATTCATTCTGGCCATCAAACATAGTTACCATTTTAACATGCAGAAGTTCATGAAAACTTCCAGTTTGCTGTTATTATACACGTTTTACTTTAGAACCATTTATTATTTTATCTAGAACATTTCCTATTTTTTGTGGCGTGGGGGGTTTAAAGCTTTTTGAAGAATGTTACAAATCTGCTTACAAAAAATCTGGTAGGTTTAAAACTGGTAAGATGCCAGTGTTTTCACGGCAAGTTTCAGTCTTAAAACCAAATATGTTATCTCCATTACTTAGCTTTGTAAACCTGCATATTTAGAGGTTTCTGGGTATCTCTGGGTTTTCTGAGAGGGTCATTGTGTATTGAACATTGTGATTAATTTAATACTTTACTTTTGACAAAAGGAAAGTTAGTGTTTGGAAAAATGAGAAACGTCTGCTACTGCGTAACACTCTCTACCAGACCATATTCCCTATTGTATCACTAAAAATGTGGGTGACATTCCTAGTCTTCACAACTAGGATTTCATCCAGTTTCAGCAGCCTGCAAAATCTGACCCTCTTGGTGTCTCACAACTGCATGTGAATTCCCTTATTTTCCTCAATGCATACCTTTTTCAAGAAGTTAAATAAAAGCAGAGAAATTGCATTTGTAGACCTTTTATAGGTGAATTAAGACTTGCTTCTGCTTTACTATTGCTGTATTTCAAGAAAAAATATTATAGTTGGTTTCATAATTCTTAATGTATATTTTGTAAAATTAAACTTACATACATCTATACTCAATGTTATTTCAAGTTAACAGTAATATTCTTTATTTATTTATTTTTATTTAACTAATAATTTAATCTTTTCCTAGTTGTTGGATTTCCAATACAAAGTTATCAAATCTGAAAACGCGCATCTAAAAGAGATGATGGAAAACCAAGGGTGTAAAAGTTGCACGGTAATATTTTTTTCTCTATGCAATTTGCAAACAGTTACTTGTATTCATTGTAAATGTAGATTGAGACCATGGTAGATTTAGAGATTTCTGAGTTGCTTAAAAAAAATAAATAAAAATAAGTTGTGTACATAATTAAAACCAAGCGGTATTCAGCTGCAACCAGAAGATAGGTATAGCTAGGAATAATTTTGACATTAATTCTTAGTATTCTAGTAAAACAGAAGTAAGCTAAATTTTTCAGTAACTGTCTAGACATGAAACCGTTTCCAGGAGCCTATTTTTTTTTATATGTGACACTACGTATTTCAGCAACTATTTACTTTTAAACAGTCATCAGTCTCACAGATATAAATGTATGTCCCTTTTTTTACTATTTCACCCATTTGTTCATATAGATATTGAAGTAACACTGTAAAAAACTAACACATTTTGCCCCCACCCACCTCATTTTCTGAGTTTAGCATTTATTTCTCTCCAAATGGGATATTTAAAGTTTGATTCATAAAATGTGTGCCATAATATCATGTAGAACTATACTTTATGTGGATATAATAAATATTATATATACTGCCTTCCACAAAAATCTTCAAAACATCCCCTGCTCACAGAACATCTGCAGTTGTTTTATCTGTCACGAGAAAAAACACCTGAATATTGCTTGTAAATACAGCTGTAAGTAAATCTTTGGGGGATTACTTGCCTGTTAATTGTCTTACTGTAGACTGAAAAATGCATGAAAGAATGTCACATTTTTCCATCCCCGTAAAATAGCGTCTATGTCTATCAGTGATGTATTACCTGTATATACATGTGCACAAGTATAGAGAGATATATAGAATCATAGAATCACTAGGTTGGAAAAGACCTACTGGATCACTGAGTCCAACCATTCCTATCAATCACTAAACCATGTGTATATAGGATTTATTATGGTGGAAACACAGATGGATATGTGTGTGTGTGAATGTAGCTCTTTTCCAGTGAGATTCTTCATGAAGACTGAGAAGAACTGTCTGGCAAGAATTCTTGTAGATACCACATTTGTTAAATTCTAATGGTAAAATCCCGTTGCTAGATATACCCAAGTCAGTACACATATCAATGCATTTGTGGACTTAATAGTTTTTACCTAGTGTATTATAGGGATCTACACACTGAAGATTGTGAGGTATTTGGTGTTAAGATTGCAGGGACTGGAGGATGTTTACAGATGTGTTTGTATGGGCCAGTAGAGCACTACACAAACCCCTCCAGCTACTGCCAGCCTAAGCCAGTATGGGGTAACGTAATGCACCATCAGGCAGGGTTACTTGTTTAGATCTCAAAAGCAATGTACCTGTGCCAACTCAGTTTTGGGGTTCATGCCATTCTAACTGTACTGCTGATTCTAAAGCTACTAGTCATAAGGCAACTTAGCACGCTCCCTCCTCTGTTCTGCCACTCCTCTCCACTTGGGAGACACAGCTAAGTCCCTGCTGCACAAGCTATTAAATTTTCTTATACTTGTCAACACTTCTATGCCATTTTGGCTCATAAATTTCCCCTAAAACTAGCCCTGCAAGGCAAGGCTTATGGGAAGAGATGGGATCAGACCCGTTAGTGCAAGGAAAAGCCAAGGTTTTAGGTTCAGGAGTCCAGTTGTACTAGCAGTACACTAAGAACTAAATCCTTAATGCTCATGAGCTACCAGGATCTAAAAGGATAAGGAAGATCTAGAAATATATGAAAACACAATGAGTTTTTAGTCTTTTGTGTGCAATCTGATAAATCTTCTGATAATTTTCTGTTGATGACACTGTACTGTTACTGCAAATGTGTTTTCCACAATGTAATGTAGTATTCTGCAGAAAGGTAGTTCCAATTTCGCTAGCTCAGCTCTGCAGCATAGGCTTCTCGGTGTAAGTGATATGACAAAAACGGAATGGAGTATCCTAGCTAGTCAAATTCCAGAGTTAATCTCCAACTTCTCTGCTTGAGTTTCCAGCAGATGGGCCTCTTTAGCCCCTAGCTGATGTGCTCATGCTGTTTCCACTTCCAATATTTTGACTTGTATGCCATGTGGGCTAACCCAGCTGAGAAGCAGAGCTCAGGACACAGAGAGCACTCCAGCATACTGCTAATGTACTTTACTGCTTCTAAAATTGAAGGCGACTGTATCTTGACACAGATATTAAAATGTGCCTGTAGACATTCCCTGTATCTAGTATAGTAATGAACTTCTATAATTTTTCTTGTTATTTTTGCTGGAATTGTTGGTAGAGGGAGCAATACAGTCTGCAGCTTAGCTATTACAGTTGCTTTTATGTCATAAGTTTTACAAAGCAAGCCATGAATTTACAACAATAATATTTTGAATGCATGTTTGTTGAGAAATTTTAATTTGTTTCATTGTGTTATAGAGACATTTATCCCTTCTTTTCCATTTATCTGCAGTGGTTTCTTTCTCTGGAGGCAATTCTCTTGGTTTGCTGTAAGTGTAGCCTGATTATATATGGTAGTTAGGTCTTCCTTTAGCATAGAACATTGTTTTGTGTTTGCTTTTTAAAAATACTAACATCCGTTTACTGTGAGGAAAAAAAATTACTATTTAATGATGTTTATGTCTCCTTCTACAGAATATGGATTTATCTAACACAGACCATGGAAATGTCACACCTTCCATTCAGAAGCAGGAGCATGAGAGTGTAACATTACAAAATAGTCTTGCCGAACTACAAAATGACACAGAAACATCAGTACTGGGTTGCATGGATACATACAGAGAAACAAAGCACAGCTACAAAACCCATTCAAAGATGCAAGAAAAGGAAGAGAGGTAATATTTAGCTTATACACATATACAAAACTTCCTATAAGTTTTTTGGACTTACCTAACTGGGCCAAACTGTTAAACATTTTTTCCTGGTTCTGTTCATTCAGAAGTCCCACCAACATAAATATCAGACTTGGTTAGTATATCTGTAAGAATTTCCCTTATTTCTTTGGCTGCCTAACTGATTTTGGCAATAAATGAAGTCCCAAGAATGTTTAATCATTCCTTTAGTATCTGTCACATGAAACAACATGAGAAAAATTTTATGTGCTGCTAGAGTTACTTTTAGTTCTGGGTTTTGCAAAACAAGAGAGAATGTATTTTTCCTGCCAAATAAAAACAAGACAAGGAAAAGATATAAAAACCAACATGAGAGGTAAACTGCTCCACAGGAGGTTATCTTAATAAGCAGTTTGAACTACTACTCCTGCTGAAAAGCTTTGTGTCCTGCCAGTTTCATTTGTTGGAAGTTTCATTAAATATATTTTAATGCCTTGTCTAGTTTTGGTGTTCTTGGGTGACCTGATTTTTAAAAGAAACACAATTTCAGATGCCCTGCATAAATCATTACTGTAATAAACTCCTTGTTAGGGAAAAATAATGAGGCTTAAGAATACTCAGACTAACGGAAACACATTGTAGCGATGACTTCCTTCTTAATTCCCTTTATTCAGTGAAGCACCGAATTACCTTCAAACGTTATAACCATGGTATTGGAGTAATAAAAAGAAAATTAAATTCCCTGCTATTTCACCGTACAAGAGAGTAAAAATTAATGGGAAGCTAAATATTTTGATCATTTGTAATAAAGAATTTATATGATAGCCCTAATGAAAAACAATTCTGTGAAGTAAAGTTTAAATAATTGGAGCCAAGATTATTCAGGTTTAGATTTCAAACTCATACATTCTGTCTTTGACAAAATGTAAAATGATTTTCTTTCTGCAAAATGTAATGACATCTCATTATACATAGCTACATTATCACCTAAATTTGCCTTTTAAATACAATGTTTAGTGTTGCAGGTAGTATTCATGTGTATGTAAATGTATCTATTATATGTATGCACATACCTATGCTACACACATAGATACAGATATATAGGGACATGGCAGGTATGGCTGTTTTCCTACTAAGTTTCAAATTGTGTTGAAGGTTTTGCTGAAACAAATGTTTACAAACCAAGACGCAGATCCTTTATGTCTCATCATTTCACCATTAATTGGTGAGCACAATTTTTCCTAATGCTTCTGCTCTTCTTAAGTGAGAAAAAATACATTTTTTTTCCCCATTTTCTCAGGAATTACAGTTGCTGTACATGAGGAACTGTGAAATTTCATTCATGAGAATTTAAGTGTAAGAGACAATAGAACTATGCAGGTAATTTCATAAATGCAGGATTTTGATTTCATAGCCATTGAAGACCAATGTTAAACCAAAACTGGGAGGGAGAAACCTGGGAAAAACTAACCTTCCTCACAACAGAAATCTCAGCCACACAACTGAACACAATCTAAATTATCTTTCCAATTAATCTGATGAAAGAGATATCTTGAGCCTGGTTTCCAGGACCCAAAATGTGTGTTTGATTTCCCAAATTAAAATCTATTTAGCTAAATAAATGCATATATGGATTTCAAAAAATGTGCGAATTCCATGTGTGCCATGTATACACACCACCCAGCCATTTTTTTTAAGATTGTGCCCCCTCTGTACTGTTAGTTCTCTGTTCCCAAAGAGGGAACTACCTCAAGATTTTCTCAGAAAACTGAAATTCAATTTTCAACTATCAAATGTATGCAGACAAACCAAGTAGTTGATGGTGGTCGAGTTGAACTCTGAAGCATGTTTTATCTTACTTGTGAGCAGAAACCTTGTTATTTCTGTTTAATTTTCAGTTTTGTTTCCATGGTAATTATGGCACCAGACAAAGGGTACAAAGATTTTTTTTTTGCAAAAAGAAAACATGGTGTTCGTGCAAGGCGAGGTGTGTGCTTGTGTTTTAAATAGTAATTTTCAGAAGCTGTACTTTTTGGTTTTCCTATTTTCATTCAGAAACCTAGGAAGGTTTGCACAATTTTTTAAAAAAAAAAAGTCTTCAACCAAGTATATTCTATAATATTTTTCTGTCATTTCTCATATCAGCACTAGAATCCCAGGCATGGGCACAGCCCTTAGTGAGATAGGAGACCTCTAGAGAAAATATAGGAAATTGCAGGAAGTTACATTGGCAATTTAGAGAGAGGCATGATTTCTTCCTTCTTTCAGTATAGAGTGATTTTCTAAATATTACAATGTAAGATATGCAGGAGTGGCATCTTTTTGCTATAAAAAGAAGACTGCAGCCACCTGTAATCACTTTAATTAATTATTGTTCCCATATGCGACAATTGTCTTCTAATTGTCATTTGCCTAAGATTTCCCTGCCCTCAAATTTTTAATCCTTTATTTAGGTCTCAGTAACATACAGTTGATTAAAATATTTGTATCTTTGAAGAGGGTTTCTTCTGATTAAGCTGATATGTTTAGACTGTGTTTTTCCAAAATTATAACATGTATGTGAGTTCCCAAATAAAATTTTTATTTATCGTAGAAAAAATATATATGAAATAGGTAACTGGTCAAGCCAAAGTGCAGTTTCATCATGTGGCAAAAGTGAAGGGTAAAGGCTATGAAGGAATGCCTGATAAGGTAGCTGGAGATCTCATAAAAGATCTGTGTCGAGTCGTATCTGTCTTACGGAGGTTTTCACTACCCTTTGGAGGTCACAGTCTCTAAGTCATGCTGCTGTTATCAGTTATTGCAATAGATAAACTGGAAGCAATGAAAACAATCTCTTCATGACAATACCTTTTAAGCATGAAGCTAGCAGTTACACTTGCAGAGTAAAACAAAACCAAGAATTCTGAAGAAATTCTGGTCATTAAAAACATGCTGTTTCCTTTCTCAGTACTAGGCATGTTAACTAGCAGAAGCTGTGTAAGGAATTTGTTTTGCACCACTAAGGTCATTGATCACATAGGGACCAGGCTGATTTTATATATGAGCCTGGAAAAATCAATCCTGCCTATATAAATTCCCTCTGTGAGGACATCATTCTTTCACCTTTTGTCCCATATATCGCCATGTAAATGGTGATATTAATGCTGTATATATCTTAAATACTCCGTGACAGTAACCCACTGGAAGCACAAGTTATTCAGCTGCAGTTATAGTGTATTTGCATTGCCAATATAAACAAATGGACCGTTTTTTACAAATTGGCAGATATTTCCCTACCTTTACATATGTATTCAAACTAGAACTCTGTTCTCAGGTATTATTTTGCACTGAACAGGCAGAAATTTAAACCCCAGCTGTGAAGTCTGTCTAAGGTGAAGGCATAGTACCCATATCAAAGCACTTAAATGTAGGTGTCATGTTTTTCTAAGACAGCAAACATTCCCAGCAATCCTATGGATTAAAGTTGGAAGTGGAGTTCTAAAAATCAGTCGTTTGGCAGAAGGGGTGTGTGTGTGTGTGTTTGTACCATCTAAAAGCCACCATAACTGTAGGCACCCAAGTCTGAAAACTCAGGTAGTAGTGAAGTAAGATATAACATAACAGTATGAACGGTTATTAAATACGTAGACAAGCCATTCCAGGTGGTGGGGAAAGAACACAGATCACATAAGATTTACTGTGGGTTTACAGAGGAAATTACTTCTAAAAAGGTCACAATACAAGTTGAAGAAAAATCTGCAATTTTATTATTCATGCCACCTATCTTCAGTTGTGGCAGATTTTCATTGTGCCTTTCGTCTAAACAATGAATGGAATGAACTTTAAAATAAGGGAAAGAAAAAGAAAAAGTCATTCTCTTGTGCCCTAAGAGCAGAGTTTATTTATTTAAAGAAAAGCATGGAAGAAAGGAGAAAACTGCTCCCAGAAATGTAAATATTTCAGGTGATTTAGAAAACTAGAAGGTTTGATGAATACTTTCAGAGAGGTTTATGTTAGAATATATAAAAGTAATATTATAGCATCATGCTTGTAATTTGCTTTCCTGTAACATTCAGAGTATTTTAATCACTGCTTCTTTTATACTCAGAGAAATATATACTCTTCATTAGTTCTCTAAATTGCTCTGCGTAGTCCATTTATGGAGTAGTCAGCTTCATGTTTCAGGGCTTATGTGCAAGCAGGGTCCATTATGACTGCACAGCCACCTTCTCCCAACACCAAAAATTAAGATTAGAAATGATGGTGTGAGCTTTCTGCAGAAAACACTGGCCTGATATTCTACTTCGCTGATTCTTCTTTTTCATTTTTTTTGAATTGTTTTCTTTGGGTCTGAGCAGCACTGCATACTCTTGGAAGTTTATAACAATTACACTTTAGTAACAACTGAACTACCAATGACTTGATCTTTAAAAGCTTTTATAGCTGCATTTCAAATTAGTAAAGTGTTTTAGGATATTTGCAATGACAGGATCTTTTCAAACAGCTATCATGTTTAAGTATAGTAGCTACCTCCCAAAACTGAAATTTCAATTTTATCATAAGCACAGACCTTAATACAATGGAAATGTTTGCCTTAGTCAAAAATATTGTCACAGAAATGTAATAAAATCTAAAATAATTAAAAACATTTTTGCATGCATTGGTATGCAATACAACTAAAAATGCAATTGAAAATTAGTCTCATTCAGCAGACATCTGGATGAGCTAGTCTCAAAATTCTCTGCTCTTACCAATATGGCTTCAAATTCATTCAGTTAAATGTCAGGAAGAGAAGACATTTTGAATGGGAAGAAAATATGCTGCCTTTTTTTTTAAAAAGCTGCTGTTAACCATAATAGTTTTTGCTTCACAGAACTGCAAATGAATACAAATATATGCTTTCACATCCATTCTGATCACTGTATGTGGGTTACAAGAGTTATGGAACATCATAATAAAATACTTTAAATTCTTTCATGAGCATAAAGATTTCACTTAGTTTCAGAAGTGTGTTCTTGTACAATTTTTAAAGTTGTGTATTTTAAGAATTGCTGTATTTCTCATGTTGATCTCTGAAGTGTTATCACTGCGTCAGTGGCAAAATTAGTATTGCAGTAAAAATGCAAGATCAAAGATTCCTGTACTATTTTTTTAAGTATTGTCCTGGCTTTGGCTGAGATAGAGTTAACTAGTCTTTGTTTCTATGCCGCACTTCAAATATTGTGTTCAGTTTTGAGCCCCTCACTATAAAAAAGACATTGAGCTACTGCAGCATGTGCAGAGAAGGGCAACAGAGCTGGTGAAGGATCTGCAGCGCAAGTGTTTTGAGAAGAGACTGAGGGAACTGGGGCTGTTTAGTCTGGGGAAAAAGGAGGCTGGGGGGGAGACCTTAATGTTCAACACCGCTTCCTGAAAAGAGAATGTGGCAAGGTGGGTGTTGGACTCTTCTCCCAAATTACTAGCAGTAGAACAAAAGGAAATGGGCTCAATTTGCACCAGGGGAGGTTTAAACTAGAAAATACTTCATTGAAAGAGTTGTCAAGTGTCGGAACAGGCTGCCCAGGGATGTGGTGGAGTCACCATCCCTGGAGGTATTTAAATGAGACGTAGATGTGATGCTTAGGGACATGGTTTAGCATTGGACTTGGCAGTGTTAGATTTATGATTGGACTCAATGATCTTAAACATCTTTTCCAACCTAAACTACTCTGTAATTTTCTTCTCGGTAGCTGATATAGCACTGTGCTTTGGATTTAGTATGAGAATAATGTTGATAAAGCACCAATGTTTTAGTTGTTGCTACGTAGTTCTTATTCTAAGTCAAGAAGTCTTCAGCTTCCTGTGCTTTGCCGGTGGGGAGGAGCACAAGAAGCTGGGAGAGAGCACAGGCAAGACAGCTGGCCCAAACTGGCCCAAGGGATATTCCATACTCTGTGATGTTATGCTCAGTATATAAATTCAGGAGCTGTCAAGGGTGTTGCAACTGCTGCCTGGGGACAGGCTGAGCATCAGTCAGTGGGGGGTGAGCAATTGCATTGCACATAATTTGTTTTGTATATTATTTTATTGTCATTATTATTGCAATTCTCNTTAAACATCTTTTCCAACCTAAACTACTCTGTAATTTTCTTCTCGGTAGCTGATATAGCACTGTGCTTTGGATTTAGTATGAGAATAATGTTGATAAAGCACCAATGTTTTAGTTGTTGCTACGTAGTTCTTATTCTAAGTCAAGAAGTCTTCAGCTTCCTGTGCTTTGCCGGTGGGGAGGAGCACAAGAAGCTGGGAGAGAGCACAGGCAAGACAGCTGGCCCAAACTGGCCCAAGGGATATTCCATACTCTGTGATGTTATGCTCAGTATATAAATTCAGGAGCTGTCAAGGGTGTTGCAACTGCTGCCTGGGGACAGGCTGAGCATCAGTCAGTGGGGGGTGAGCAATTGCATTGCACATAATTTGTTTTGTATATTATTTTATTGTCATTATTATTGCAATTCTCTCTTCCTTTGTTGTCATATTAAGCCCCCTTTATCTCAACCCATGATTTACACCTTTTTTTCCATTTTCCTCCCCATCCCACTGAGGAGGGATTGATAAGCGAGCAGCTGCATGGTGCCAAGTTGCTGGCTAGAGTTAAACCATGACAAGCATTTATTCTAAATTCTAGTTATTTGAACATAGTTGTTTAAGATTATATTTGATCAAAATTGGCTAATTATGCAAGGACTAATATTAGGGTTTGTTTCCCATCTTGCATGTACGTTAATATTTCATTCCCCCTATTTGTGTTGCTAAATTCAGCATAGTTCCCATCATATTGTAAGCTATGTTATCAAGACATTTACAGTAACTTAGGTGGGAAGTTGCTAAATTGCTGTAACTTGGTTATTCTCAGTCTTATGATATAAGTTGATGTACAAGCAAATAAAAAAAGACCTTAGCTTTGCTATGATAGTTTAGAGTTTTAACTGGGTTTTGACTTTTTTTTTCTCTTTTAGAACTCTCCAAAAGAAAGACGCATGGGAAATAGAACATCAACAGATTGCTATGTTCACAGCCAGTGGATACCACAGGAACTGTAGTCCTGCTTCATATGGCCAAGGCAATATCACTGATTCTAAAAGTGATAGCACTTTATCTTCTTATGCACTTAACAGAGCTTATGAAAAGAAAACAGATGATAAATCTCCATCAGTACCAGTGGGGTATACTTTGGGCTTTGGTGGGCCGCTTCCTGAGAAGGGCAGTACAGGCACCTTACGGAGCCCTCTTTACAATGCAGAAGACATGAAATTAGCTGTGAGTAACTATTTTCTTATAATACATATATTCTCAAAGATCCATCTGTGAAGCAAATGCATCTTTGGAGGAGCCAAAAAATTAGATCACCCTTGTTGTCATTATTATTTATATAGTGCCAGCCGAGAAAAAATGGAAATACCTTATCCTAATACAAATGCAGTTTTTCTGGAGATCAAACATCCCCTACTGGGCCACACCTCTGCACTAATAACAATGGTGATAATTACAGTCCATTATGTGACTGTAAGAGAGATTTCTACATTTTAGCTCACTGCTTTCTATATTGGGGCACTCTGCTTCATGTTGTCTTCTTTATGGACACTCTAAGTGTATTTCCATAATACCTGCAAACTTACTGCCTTAAGTGCTGTAGGACAAATAAAGTTTGTAGAGCATTCGTTTGATAGATAGAATTATAGAAACTGCAGCAACTGTTTCCTATGTGTTAGATATTGTATTCAAAAAGGAATAGAAATGATAACTGCTGTAATCCTTACTTTTTCCTGTCATGAAAGAGTAAGAGTGAAGCATTCTTTCTGTCAGTCCTCATAGGCTGGAAATGATCAACATCTGTGACAAGAGGGATAAAGCCCACTTTGCCTAGGGCAAGTTCTTAGGAAACACTTCATATAATTCTTTAACTTTAGATCTCTGTTTAAATTTGAACATTTTCCTCTGAGTATCTTCTGTTCTCTGTTAGGCCTCCTCTACAGGCCACTATTTTTTTCCAAATGAAAACTTAGCATTCCTTTCTGCAGACCTCAGACCATGCAAGCATACCATCACGAAATAATGGAACTAACAGATTTGTAGGCAATGGAGTGTAGCCATCTCTCTGTCCAGCTGTGATACGTGCATCTTTGTACCCAGAAGATCCTGAACCAAAGGTGTGTGGCTGATCCTGTAGAGAGACAGGAGGGAAGACCTCAGCATTTACTGAGGAGAATCAATAGGCAGTTTTTTTGCCACTCATCCCCTTAAGCAGAAGAGAAGGGGACACCAACAATCATCTTCAAGCAGTTTGTTGTCATACCCTAGTTCTGCTGTCCACTTCAGAAATAGACAAACACCCTTTCTTATCAGAGATGTGGCCTCTGGAAGACAATCTCTGTAGTATAGATTCTCACTGTAGATAGCTCAAAGCCCCATCCAGACTGTCCTTCTACTCAGCTGTCCCAGTGCCTCATCGCCCTCATAGTTAAGAATTTCTTCCAAATATCTGATCTATATCCACCTTCTTTCAGCTTAAAGCCATCACCCCTCATCCTTGCACTATACTCTCTGATAAAAAGTCCATCCCCATGCTTCTTATAGGTCATCCCTTTAAGTATTGGAAGGTCTACCCAGAGCCTTCTCCAGGCTGAACAACCCAAACTCTCTCAGCCTGTCTTCATATAGGAGGTTCTCCTCTCCCTCTAATCATCTTCATGGCCCTCCTCTGGACTCACTTTAACAAGACCATGTCCTTGCCATGCTCCGGACTCCAGAACTGAAAGCAGTACTCCAGGTGGAGCCTCACAAGAGTGGAATAGAGGGGGACAATCAACCTGCTGCTCATGCTGCTTTTCATAGAATCATAGAATCATGGAATCACAAGGTTGGAAAAGTCTCTTGGATCATAGAGTCCAACCATTCATATCTGCCACTAAACTATGCCCCTCAGCAACTCATCTACCTGTCTTTTAAACACCTACAAGAATGGTGACTCAACCACCACCCCGGGGCAGCCTCTGCCAGTGCCCAATGACCCTTTCTGTGAAAAACTTCTTCCTAATATCCAGTCTAAACCTCCCCTGGCATAGCTTGAGGCCATTCCCCCTTGTCCTGTCCCCTGTCACTTGGGAGAAAAGGCCAGCGACAATCTCCTTTCAGGCATTCTAAAAGCCTTCCATTGTCATTTGTCAATTTCCTAGGCATCTCATATTTGATTTTCATATATGAGCAGAAGCACATTGAAGACCAACATTTGTACCTGTTGCCTAAGATTTATTGCAGTGCATGGTTGGAGGAAACTACTCCCAAAGGTTCCCAGATTTATTCACAGAGTGAGTCTGAAATTAACCAGACCAATTTCTAGTCTTAGTGTTACAAGAACTTCCCTGGAAAGTAGAAGGGGCTAAACTTGAGAACATTTTAACACTCATGGTTAGACCACTAAATGGTTGAATATGCCAGGTGTTAAGGTTTTCCTTCTGACCTTCTGAAGATGCTTCTATGAATGCTGGGACAACCCATGGGGCAAGAAAGAGATTTACTCTAGGCAAATTAATTAGGCAATGTGTAGGATGTAGGACCTAGCTTGCTGGAGTGCTTCTCCCCAGCAACCCAGAGTTAATTCATAAGCAGTTTGAGTAGTTATTTCTTAAAGGGAAGACATTGCTCTCTACAACTACCTAAAAGGCCTCTTCTCTCAAGTGACAGGGAACAGAACAAGAGGGAATGGCCTCAAGCTCTGCCAGGGGAGGTTCAGGCTGAACATAAGGAAAAAAAATTTCACAAAAAGGGTCCTTGGGCATTGGAACAAGCTGCTGAGGGAGGTGGTTGAGTCACCTTCCCTGCAGGTGTTTAAGGGATGAGTGGATGAGGTGCTGAGGGGCATGGTTTAGTGATAGATAGGAATGGTCAGACTCAATGATCCTGTGGGTCTTTTCCAACCTGGTGATTCTATGATTCTATGACATATTCAGCACATATTTCATATGTGGAAATATGGATTTCTATCAGGTGCACAACTTAATTTCTAGTAAATGATGACATTAAAAAAGTGATTCTCCTTACTGGTCTACACCAAAGAAAGATCTGACACTGTGGGAATGAAAAAAAAAATGCGTAACTTCCCAAAAAGTTAGGTTGAAAGCTTATCAATGAACCTATTTCTACCCAGCTGCAGTTAGAAAATCAAGACATAAAATGACTCTTTTCTGAGGAAAAGAAATTCAAAACTAGAAACCATGAATCTCATCTGAGACATGGATTAAAGCATTGTCTTTATGGCTTTTCTTCCTCAGGCACTGAAAGTAACGACAATAAAGAGCATAGTGGAAGAACAGACCAGAGGCTTGGAAAGCAAAGCTTAGTTGCTAACAAGCAATGTTCTCATTTAGACCTGTTTAGATACAACCCTCTCTCCATGTGCATAAAGAAGCAGCTATCTAAAATCATAGTCAGTCTGACCCTCAAGTAGGGAACCATGATCTGCTTATTCTAAGCGATAAACATTCTTCTCTCAACTTGGAGGAAATTCAGAAGAGTCTCATTTGGAGTTTACAGTGTATTTCAAGAAGAAACACATCAAAGTATGTACCAGTTGAAGCAAAGGACACCAGCATTTTAGGAAAATGGTGGTGAAGGGTCTGGAGCATAATTGTTATGAGGAGCAGCTGAGGAACTGGGTCTGTTTAGTCTAGAGAAAAGGAGGCTGAGGGGAGACCTTACCATTCTCTACAACTACCTGAAAGGAGGTTGCACCGAGATGGATGTTGGTCTATTCTCCCAAGTAACAAGTGACAGGATGAGAAGAAATGGCCTTGGGTTGTGCTGGGAGAGGCTTAGGCTAGTGGTTGGAATATTACTTCACTGAAAGGGTTGTCAAGCACTGGAATGGACTGCCCAGGGGCTTGAGTCACCATCTCTGGAGCAATTTAAAAGAAGTGTAGATGTGGTGCTTAGGGATATGGTTTGGTCGTGGCTTGACAGTGATAAGTTTATGGCTGAAGTCAATGATCTTGAAGACTCTCTTTTTCAATCTAAATGATTCTATGAAGATAGATTGATCATGAGGCCAACATGACAGGTCAGCAATTGTAAACATTGTTATAATAAATGTCTGAGAATCTTTCATAACTCAATTTAACACTTCTGAAGACTAGCAATCATGTCCATCTGGTGTTCATATATAAAAGCTCAACATGACTTTTTTCTCAAGGCGATGAAACCTATTAAATTCATTTTTCAGATTCATATTTTCCTGTTTTCTTAGCCTGGAAGTATTTTATTTGCTTGTTATTGTCTCATTGATTTCAGAGCTGGTATTCAGTAAATGAAACACATGGTGACTCTTTAAGTAAAGCCAAATCCAATGTCTTCTTCACAATACAAAAGCCCTCTTCAAATAACTCAAAATAGCACTGCAAACTCTATCATTGAATCCAAACATCAGAAGGAGATAATTTTGCAACCTAGCCCATGAATGAATAAATGTATATGTAACCATGGCATTCAAAATCTTCATGTGAAAACAATCATGTTTTATGGGTGGAAAATCACGCGTGTGTCTATGAGGCAAACCAGGAGTCAGGTGATCTTCCTTTAGAGTTTCTCAAACACTGGAACATAACATTCTTTCTTATCCCTGATAACGCAGGGATTGATAGAAAAATGTTGTGGCACACAGTGATACAATACCTTCAGGTTCCTTATTCCTACATGGTAAATTAAGTAACTTTTTATTCTCTGTCCTGTTATTACAAAGCACTAATTCAGAGGGGCTGAGACAAGGAAGATTCTACTTTATTTGTGAATTTCATTTTAGGCATCCTATACATCAGAAAGCCTGTCTCACTCTAGAAGGCATTATATTGAGAATTTATTTCCAGCTATTGCTTATATGCTGCCATTTGAAAAGAAAGGGGGATTCCTATAAGAAATCTCTAAATTTCATCTCAAGGTCTGCTGCAAAAAGTTTGGAGAGGAGAGTGCTTTAAAGAATTCCTCTAGTTAGTATCTTTTCACCTGCAAAGCTGCTAAAGGGCAGCTTTAAACTAGGCTGAAAGCAAAGACCAAATCTGTCTCTAGTTGTCAAGAAAGTAGGGGATACCCTATTCTGATACAACGGCGCCTAGAATAAAAAATTACATGTGTAATAGAATTGGCCCTTTCCACAAAACATCTGAATATTTAAATCATTTGAAGCCATTCCTATTTGATGTGCTGACAGATGAACTCTACTTTTTACATTCTAGGAAAAACAAAACCAGAGATTCTAGATTAAGAATTCAACTGGCTATTAAAGCTATTTAACATATGGTTTAATTAAGATAATAAATGTCGGTCAACTTTCTCAATATATGATCAAATAAAGACAGAAAATTATCTTTTTTGTACTCAGTATTTCAGCCTCTGTACTAAGTTTTTCTCAATCAACTGTTAAATATTCATGTCATAAAATTGTATTCATCTATACAAATAAATACTGAATTTATTTAAACAAGTACAGTATCTTTAGGCAAAGAAAAATTATTTCATATTTCTTTTGATAAAGACATTCCAGTGAATGCATCCTAAGTATTAGCAAAAAGAATTAACAAAAATTGCTGCTTAAAAAGTTAGAACTCTTTCCAGCAAAGACTTACTCATGTCCTTTATACAACTTTGCATCCCATGACAACCATTTTAAGACCACTTTTGGTACCGTTTATGTCCCAGTCTACTAGAAACTCAATAAATGGGAAAATTATTTTTCAGTGAACTACCTGCAGCGAATAAAATCTAGTACATTCTCTGGAATATCAGGGATTGACGTTGATAGTACTGAAAAGAGCATAGGTTTTCTTCCTTTCTTCAGAAAGCATCACATCATAGCAGCAGAGAGCTAAAATTACAGCAGGTAATCAGCAGTACCCAGTACGAGTTATATTCTGTAATTCCAAAAAACAGATTATTATCCTCTGCCCCAGTTTAAATTATGCACGTGATGAACATAACCTTTAGCTGATCCAAAGATTTTGGGTGTTCTGAAGCAACTTAATTCTTTCTAATGGGATATTTCGATTTTTAATGGCAAATCTACATCCAAATTATGTGAATATCACAGGTATTCAAACATCACATTAGGTCATCTAGGCACCTGAGTGCTTTTGAAAACGTCTGCCTAAATTCATGTTTTCTTGGAGAGATATGAAGCATTATAGTGTTATTAGCTGCTATAGGTTAAGATGTTTTTCAGATCTGGAATTTGATAATGCAAATGTCGGAGTGCTTGCTGGGTTTTACTAATCATGCTTTTCTCTTCATTGTTCAGTCTCCCTCTGAGACGTCCTTCCTTGCTACAATAGAAAAGTTCCTTCAAGAAGAAGAGAGACATACAAGAGAGTTTGAAGAACGTTTAAATTTGCACCTCGAAGAACTGCAAAGATATTCTGAAAATACTCTAAATACGCTAAGACACAGCAAAGCAGACATACTGGAGCCAGTCACAGTTCAGGAAATAAAACCAAGTAATCGCCTGTGAGTTTATTACAACTAAAGTTTGTATCTAACTGCTCAGCGTATTTAGGCACATAGCCAATAGCATGTATTTTTAACATTAAGGCTTCAATAAGATAACCGTTATCCTAAAGATTTAGATATACTGCAACTAGACTACATTACAAAAATATCATACTCTAAACATATTCTAAAATATACAGGTTGGTTTTGCATAGTTAAATTGTGTGCAGCAGAGACCCAGTTGCAGCACTGTAAATTAAGATACTCTCAATTCTGTAATGTACAGAGGGCTAATAAGTGGATTTATTCCCTGGGAAATATAATCAGCCAAGAGAAATTCTCTAGATTGCACAGAACAAGAATAATAGGGGCCTTTAGCCGTGTCATAGCTCCTAGCATAAAAAGCTTATCTATGCTCTGGTTATTCTTGGCTATGAAATAGCCCTTGAGACTCACTCTTTCTTATGCTTTAAGCCATGCAGGTCTGTGAGAGGAATATAAACAGACAAAGCACATAGTTTGATGCCTCCCATATTACCCCTTTTAACAGACCTAAAGACTTCACTAGAGGCAGAGTGTGATCTCAGGTGCTTTACTTGCTTTTCATTAATACTTTACAGTTCTTAAATCCTGCCTTTGAATGCAACTATTCTGGTATTGATGCTTTGACACTATGCTGGCTCATTGTTTAACTGTGTTGTAAGAGGGGAAAAACCTTGAACTTCAGACAACTTGTGATCAGACCTAGGTAAGGGCCTGAACCCTCTATATTTTTCTACAACACAGGAAAACATTATAAAACTGAGCAGAGTTAATTCAACTCCATGTGCTGAAAAACTGCATAACGTTGAGATTCCTTTTATTTGCAATTCATACTGAATTCTATTGCTGTGCAAGCGAAACAGAAATTACAGACAGTGTTGATGAACCACCAATTTCAGTGAAAGAGATACTGAAGAACTGCTTTCCAGCATGTACTGTTGCCAACTTCCTGGAAAAATCTGGATAAAAATAATACCAGACTGTCAAACAGCATCAGTTTGAGAGTAAAAGAAGTCTGATTAATATTCAAGAGCACAGCAAAAATGTAAATTGTTTTTGGAAGCTATACTTCCATTAAGAGAAAAAGCACTACATCACACTTACAAAAAAATACCAAGATTTTAAATACCAGTTTGGCTTGGTTTGCAATAAAATGAGTAATGAAAATGAGGACACCAAAGAACCTTTTACAGAAAAATTCAGGAAGATTACTAGACTCAGCTGGAGGAACAGGGACTGAATAAAAAGATGATGGAAGGACATCTGAACAAACTAAATATATGTGTCCTCAACTTAAGGGGAGATGCATCTCAGAGTCTTAAAAGAACTAATGAAGAAATTTAGGAGCCTCTGGAAATGAACCTAAATTTTAAGCTGGGGAAGCTCTGTAGAAGCAGAAAGACAGAAAGATGTTTGCTTTCAGAAAGGCAAGAAAAAGAAGGAGATTGGATATTGGCCACTTAGACACGTGCTTTTGTCACTGCAAGATTTAAACATACGACAAGACTGTGTGCTCCAGTTCTTCAAAGAAATCTTAAATAGCTGAGTCCAGTCCAGGCCCAGACATCCATATCATGATGTAAGTTGGTGTAATGATAGAAACTGAATTAATGGAATTATCAAAAAATTGCAGTAAGGCCAGGTTGGATGGGGCTTTGGTCAGCCTGGTCTGGTGGGAGGTGTCCCTGCCCATGCAGGGAGCTTGGAACTGGATTATCTTTAAAGCCCCTTCCAATCCAAACCATTCTATGATTCTATGATTTTTTTTCCTAAAGCTTTTTAAGAACAAGGCAAACTACTAACTTTGGCTAATGAAATAACAGAGTTAGCATCAGCCTGGCTTTTGTGTAATGCCATATAATAAACTCCCCATGAAAAGCACTGAAAAGTGCATAGTACCTGCGTCTGAACAGCCTCCTGTTTTGTCGGCAAAAGGGAGACCAGGACATCGGTTGATCATCAACAAGTCTCAATTTTATTGATCTCAGCGTCTGGTTAAATACAGTCATTAATGAGCCTCATGCATAGTGCAAAAGCTGAGCTCCTTATTGGTTAGTGAGCTAAACGTCAACTGCTCCCATATTGGAATTTTTGTGGTTAGCAGACCCAGTTACCTCCCTTTTTTACATCCTGCTATTGTAGCACAAAATCAGCACAAAACCATCTACTCCCTTATTGGCAAGGGCGTTGCATCCTTGTCAGTGCCCTTGGCCTGCTTAGGCCTGGTGCACCAATTTAAGCTGATTATGTCCTTTCTCGTCCAGCCATTCTTGGACGAGCTCCTCGACACTGTTTATTGTTATTTTCTTCTCTGACCATATTATGCCACAAAATGTGCTGGGACAGTATGGATCAATCAAGGTCCTTAACAGATACTTACCTTAAAGGTCACTTTCCTCTTCATTAGCCAAAATCAGCAGAAGATCCTCATGTGACAATCCCCAGTTTAAACAGGCCCATTGCTGCCAGATACAGTCAAGAGCCACACCATTGGTTCAGAATACTTTAGTTGCAATTAAAGGTAGAAATTTGGCTCAACTGGTGAGAGATATCTGAAAATACATATCCCTTATGTTATCATGCCAAAAATAGTTTGTACAACATGTACCACATTTCAAGTTATTCGGGAAACTTTTAAAAGAATGATAGTCAGCAGAAATAATAAAGACTGAAAAATGACATACCTTATGAACAGGGATTGGATATGAATGCATATTGTCAAGAAAGGGAATAATCAGAAGGGTCCAAGGCTGAGAGTGTCTGAAAGTACCAATAAAAATGGGGGGAAAAAAAAGAATTATTGATCATAAGTTCATTTGACAGGACAAGGTGCAATGTTCAGGAGCAAAGGATTACCCAAAACACACACAAAAATCTAGTCTACCTTGCTAATAACCAGGCAATGGAAAATACTTGCAAGCTGCTGGACTTGCTTTATGATTTTTCAAAGCTTTACTGAAAAGCATTTTTCTGGCTCACTGTTGAAGGACTTGTTTTAAATAAAAAGAACAATGGTTCAGGCTGCCATGAGCTTTATTCACTGAAGGAAAAACAAAGGTCATGCACACACAGTTGCCAACATGTTTCATCAAGATATAATTTGGAAATAGTTGATGGTATAAGAGGTGCCAGACCACTGCTGTCCAATCCATCTCCCAAAACTTACTCTGATGGGGCTGCTGATGAAACAGCAGTAGCTGAACTCTCAGAAGCTCTTAGAAGTGACTCCCACGGAAGCTGAGTGCAGTGCCTTTTCTTCCTACCATTTCTTACTCTCTTTTTTTCATGTGGGAAATTTAAGAGTATAGGACTAGGAGAGTGTCAGGGAGATGTCAGGAACTCTGAACTCCACTAGTGAAGATGAGAGAAAAGTCATCAACTGTCCAATGAGGTGAGCCCCAGTTCACTGTACTTTTTTGGTATGTCATGTCAGTCATCAAAGTTTTATTTACACAGCCAGCTCAGGTATGTGCTTAACTCCACCAAGTCCTGCTGCTTTCTGCCCATGGGTCTCCCAGAGGCCAAATGACTAGGAGCAGGCAGAGGGCACCAGGGAAAGGTCCTTACCCTGGCTCATATGGATGATTGGATTACATTCCTCTCTGGGTTTACAACCTGCAACAGCCAATTACATAATTCACAATCTTTTTTTTTTTTCCATTGAATTCTATGCAAAATAGCTGTCCACTAGATTCTTACACCAACTACCTTGTGCTAGGGAATTGTTTTTCTTCTCATACACAGCAGTCTACTGAGAAAATGCTGGGATAAAGAATGTTTGAAGCAGAACTCGTTTGAATTGCCAAACCACTGTGGGAACTGTGTGGTGTTCTTTTCTTCACCAGTAGCATTCAGATCTCAAAGTTCACTATGTCTGAGTTACTGTTCAATCACACAGACACCCTCAAATCCATAAATAGGCTGTAATTTAGTGTACAGCATCTACATTTATACCACTGGATTGAGCAACACCCTAGGTACTGATACACTGTGCTCAGGTGTCCCTTCCTAAACCAACAAACCAAGTGGTTTGTTCCTCTAATCTACATTTAACTAAACTGCTAGGGGCTTTGAAACAGATTTATCAAGAACGTGTTTGCCCAGTTACCTTACAAGAACACATTTGCGTACAAAGATCAATCCAAACCCATCCCAACTCTGCATTTCCTGTGACATGCAGGATTTACTTCACTTGACATGAACTCCTTGCACAATCCCAAGTGGAACAAGAAATCCTACAGAAGTCCTGGTCCTTAGTGTCCCACTTAAGCATCATAACAAACATTTTCGGCTGAAACAGAAGTGCACACAAGGAGCCATCAAACAGTTCCATCTGCAGTGATGATGAAGATGCTTGGCTGGGATGGAGGGGGCAGGACTTCGCTTTGCTAGCCCACAGCATCTGTAGTGGAACTACCTGCCCTGATAAGAAACTTCCCCTCCTAAGAAACACCTCTATGGTATAGGAACAAAGAGAGAATCAAAGTGGAGGCTCCAGAACTACAGGAGTGTTCAAACCTACAAGCGTACCCTCTGGGCACTAAACATGAATAATCTGAAAAAAAAAGAACGGTGCATTCTCTCTGCTTTATGTATTCAAAAGTGCGGTTTTCTGAACTTCAGGATTTGAATAAGTAAAAATTTTCTTGCTGATGGTTTGAAACAAAAGACTGGAAGCCAGTTTCTCTGAGCCATGAAAACAGTTGTAGTTCTTCCTTCAAACCACGAGTAGTGTCACTGTTTTCTCTCACTTGGTTTTGGGGACCTGGGGCCATTTATAACAAAGATGGGCATTTACCCATTGCAATAACATTTGACATGATTCCTTTATTCTCTCAGCACTTCGAAGACATTTATAAAACTCTGTTCAAACCTTGGACTTTAAGTGTTCAACTCAGATTTGATTTATGCTTTGAAAAACTGGTTTGAGAAAAATTGCTTCTGTAACTTAATTTATCAGAAGGCAATGGAAAGCTTTCTATGACTTCACCTGATAATGAACACTCTTGGAAACCATAGCATAAGATACTACTGAAGAAGTATCTCAGCACAAGTTTTCTGGTAAAACACTTGTAATAAATCATTCAGTTTTGCCTACAAGCTATCTATGCTGGGAAAAGGTTTGAAATCCTATTTCTAAAACATTTTTGAAGGCAACTGACACTTGGAGTAACCCATAAAGTTTAAAAAAAAGAGACAGGGCAACACCTTCAGCTAAGAAGTTCACAGGAGTTGACATATGGGCAACTGCCATTAATTTACTTTCTGATTATTTCCCAGTGATTTTTGACAGGTTCAGTCTACAGAGTCTTCATACCATTTTTCCAAATGCACATTCTCACATCTGATACCAGCAAAAGAGAATTTGGTAGAAAATGTCAGAATCCACCTTCATTGTTTAGAAGAGATTTTTTTAAAAAAATATTCAAACTGTGAAATCCATTCTACCTTCTGCATAAGGAGCAATTCAGGATGCACAACAGTATTTTCCTCTCAATTAGCACTCAGTAAAACAGCACATTTCAGGAAATTGAAATACACATCTCTCATCACTATTAAGCTACAGGTTCATATTAAAAAACATTTAGCTCTGAAAAGATGATTATTGGAACCTGGAGAATTTGCAGATGACAAGACACAAAGGGAGGGCATAAGAAAAAAGCAGAAGGAATGAAACATCTCATTAAGAAGCAATCTTAAATATTATCTAACCCAACTGACCTTTTACCTATTTAGATATCACCAGCCAGTTAATTGCTCTCTTGTGTCAGAGACTCAGCTCTTGCTGAAAATGAAGAGAAGAAAAGCTCACATAATGACTCTAAGCAGTTTCAGGGAAGGCTTTCCAAATTATGAAATTATTGCTTGGGCTGATAAAGAGGCCTTACAGGTGAAACGGACTGAAATAAATCTACTACTCAGAGATGGGAAACTCACAGGGACTTTGTTAGAGTTACCAGAAAGAACCAGAGAACAAGCAGGGGATAGGTTAAGAATTTACAGAAGACAAAGATGAGGAACAGACACATGGATTTGAGAGATGGACCACTCTGTGGGTAAGGAATATGCTGGATGCTTGCACTCAAAGCGTTGTGGTCAATGCCTCAATGTCCAAGGGGAGGCCAGTGGCAAGGGGCATTCCGCAGGGGTCAGTATTGGGACTGGTGTTTAACATCTTTATCAGAGACATGGACAGTGAGATTGAGGGGACCCTCAGCAAGTTTCCCAACAACACCAAGCAGCAGCATGGTTGACACACCAGGGGGAAGGGATGCTATCCAGAAAGGTCTTGACAGGCTGGAGAGATCAGCCTGTGCTAATCTCGTGAAGTTCAACAAGGCCAAGTGCAAGGTCCTGCACCTGAGTCAGGGCAAGGTCAAATACAGGCTGGGCAGAGAATGGATTGAGAGCAGCTTTGCTGTACTTTGGTGTACTGGTGGGTGAGAAGGAAAACATGAGCATGTAATGTGTGCTTGCAGCCCAGAAAGCCAACTGTATCCTGGGCTGCATCAAAAGAAGTGTGACCAGCAAGTTGAGGGAGATGATTATCCCCATCTGCTCTGTTCTCGTGAGATGCCACCTGGAGTCCTGCATTTAATTCTGGAGTCTGGAGCACAGGAAGAACATGGATCTGTTAAGAGTCCCAAGGAGGGCCTCAAAGATGATCACAGCGCTGGAACACCTACCCTGACGACAGGCTGAGAGAGTTGGGGTTATTCAGCCTAGAGAAGGCTCTGGGTAGACCATGTAGCAGCCTGCCAGTACTTAAATAGGGCCTACGAAAAACCCAGAGAGTGAATTTTTACAAGGACGCATAGTGATACGACGAGGGGGAATGGCTTTAAGCTGAAAGAGAGTATATTTAAATTAAATATTTAGCAGAAATTCTNGCAGAGAATGGATTGAGAGCAGCTTTGCTGTACTTTGGTGTACTGGTGGGTGAGAAGGAAAACATGAGCATGTAATGTGTGCTTGCAGCCCAGAAAGCCAACTGTATCCTGGGCTGCATCAAAAGAAGTGTGACCAGCAAGTTGAGGGAGATGATTATCCCCATCTGCTCTGTTCTCGTGAGATGCCACCTGGAGTCCTGCATTTAATTCTGGAGTCTGGAGCACAGGAAGAACATGGATCTGTTAAGAGTCCCAAGGAGGGCCTCAAAGATGATCACAGCGCTGGAACACCTACCCTGACGACAGGCTGAGAGAGTTGGGGTTATTCAGCCTAGAGAAGGCTCTGGGTAGACCATGTAGCAGCCTGCCAGTACTTAAATAGGGCCTACGAAAAACCCAGAGAGTGAATTTTTACAAGGACGCATAGTGATACGACGAGGGGGAATGGCTTTAAGCTGAAAGAGAGTATATTTAAATTAAATATTTAGCAGAAATTCTTTACGAGGGTGGTGAGGCACTGGCACAGATTGCCCAAATGCCAAGTTGGATGGGGCTCTGAGCAACCTGATCTAGTGGGAGGTGTCCCTGCCCATGGCAGGGGGGTTGGAATTGGGTGATATTTAAGGTCTTTTTCAACCCAAACCACCCCATGACTCTATGATTCTATGAATCTATGGAGGAGCTTAGCAGAAAGCTTGTATCTATTCTAGATGCTCAAGACTCCAGGCACCCTGCAGAACACACATATTTAAACCACACGCTTCTCTGTTCACTTCCTCAGGCAGAAATTTCATCCAAACTGAACACCTCCTTTCAAAAAAGGGCAAACTGTCAGAGCTCCATCACAGCCATCCCTGGCCGAGGATAAAATAAAAATAGGACAATGATTCGGTGCCCGGGAGAAAAAAAAACAGCTGGGCATTGACAGACTAAGCAATTACTTTTATAGATGCATCATTTCAGATCTCTCCAGTAGAAGGAAGTGGTTCTCACTACCAAAGCACATTTTCAGCCTTACTGCACATCTCAGTGAGCAGAGGTTCCACTGCAGCCTTCCTGCTGGTCACTCAGTGGGTGAACACTCTTCTGGGCACATTACAATGACCACCTTGTCTATGCAGTTTGTTGACCATATATCCCAACTATGCTGCAAGTCAGGGGACAACAAACCCAACCTAACAGTTCACCCAAACTCTTCCTTTTAGTCTTTAGCAAATTCTGTACTTAAAATCCACCTTTGCCTGCAAGGCCAGTCTAATTCTAGTTACTACCGATAGCAGTGGCACAACAAGTGCCATCGGCTGCGCCCATTCCCATCGTTGGGCTGTCTCACTTTGAGCTGGGCTAGTTCACAGCTGGCTATAGGCTCACCCCACCTTAGGGAAAAGTCCCCTGTAGGAAATTGCATTTGCTTGCCTGCACTAGTTTTGTGCAAACCAGTTTTGGTTGGCCGTAGCATTCGGCACAGGAACAAGACACTGGGTTAGCACTGGAAGCAAGGCCAGTCTGTCACTGGCAGGTGTCCCACCAACTGCCCTGGGACTATCCCCATGCTGAACGACAGCACGTGAAGTAAAGATTAAAGGGGTCTTTGACTTTTTGGCACAGAAAGATTTCCTGCTACAGTTCAGGGCACTGCGGCATCACGTTCTCCCTTGACTGGCCTGTATTTAATCAGCATTTAAGAGTTCTCAAATTCCCTCCCCAACAACTTCTGAAGCTTAATGCTCACTAAGTGCCTTAAAATAGCTGGATGATATAGGGATGCTGAAGAATACAGGATTATTGAAGCATTCTAATCAGAATTTATTGTTTGGTTTCTTAGAAAAATGCCTAAGCTGCGTTCACAGTTTCCTTCAAGCACAGGACAGCAGTTCACTTCAGCAAACAGATCAGAAACCTAAGTTACTGATGTTAATTTTCCTTCCTTTACAAAATAATTTAAAAAAAAAAATCAATCAAGGGCTGTATCTAAAATCACTTTTTTATTGCCACTTCATACAGATTTAGATATTTAACATTCGGTTAAACAACTGTCTGTGTGTTTGTAGTTCATTATTAGTTACTTCATCATAACCTGGTAGAATCTCCCTTCCCAGCTTCTCTAAGGTTCCTTCTGGCAGATTCTGAAGTATTCACTTTGCATGGTGGCATCTCACAGCAGTAAGAAATTCTTTTTGAGTGAACTACAGTGTGTTTAATGAAAAAATTATTACACAATGTAGGCTTTCACAGTAAGTCACATTTTTTGCAAAATAATTTGAAGATTCCAAGTAAGACTTCTCTCTTTTATTCAAAAAATAAATATATCCTTTCTGAATCAAAGCACTTCATATGACATTAAGTACAAAGAAGAAATGTACTTCTTTGGAAGTTCTGAAATAGACATACAAAAGCTCATGAGAGCAACATTATACAGAAGAGTGATAAAAGCTGAAAGCTGATTTTTTTTTACAAATTTATAGCAGAACATGATTTCCTTTTACAATATAGAGCTTCAAACAGATTTAAGAAAAACACCATTTTAAAAGTCTGAAAGGCACATGAACTGGACCATAAAACGTACTGGCACCTTCACTAATACGTTTTATGCTACATTCCCAAAGAGAATCTGCGCATCCCTAATCAAGAGAAAGACTGAAAACACCAGCAAGTTCCTTTGTAAAGTACTAGAAGAGTGGCAGAGAGTTCTTTTGGCTCTTGATAAAATCATTAATACCTTAAAGCTAGAAAGTCTGAAAAGCTGCATCATTCAGTTGTGTTTGGACGAGTCGCTACATACACAAATACAACTATCAGCAGCACTACAACAGCCAGCGTGGGAAGCACAACGGTGGTGATCTGCTGCCGGGCCTCTTGCATTGCCTGTTTTCGCTCCTTTTTATCTTTGGAGGTCTCTTTTTTGGGTTTTCCCCTTAGCTGCCTCATCCTCCTCTAGGGATCTTTTGTTCACCAAAACAGTCGATCAAAGGAAGCAGGTGAAGCAGAGAATGGTCCAAGGTCTTTTGAAACAAAGGGCTGAAGAACTCCTTCTCCTTCAAGCCGTTTGCCGTGCAAAAATCTGCAAGAGAAGAAAAACTGTTCTTTTGAGCAAGATCTGCACGTAATTCAGGTTATTAAAACCATTTGCAGCTCCACTCAGCACATCTTTTACCCAACTGCCATGGACATTTATGCAGCTTCTTTCCAGGAAACAGAATCGCAGTGTGCTCGCTAATCAATTACACTTTCCCCATAAAAACCACAGTAGTTCATCAGAGTGTGTGGATTTGTCCAAGAGCACTGAACCTGCACTCTGTTAAGCCAGAAACAAAGCCCAGCACCATATATTTTACCCTCTAAAGCTAAAAAGATAACACAGCTAAAGACTTAATGAAAACAATATGAATTAGCCTTGCGTCAGCACTGAGTCCCAGCTGCCCTTTCTTCCAAGAGCAGCAGGTTCCCAGCTAAAGGTCTGTGGCTCCCTACAAACCTGCAGAACAGGGAAAGCCAAGCACACACCCGCCATAAGGAAAAGCATTTATCATCCACACCAGGTATTTAAGGGAATTAAGGGTACTCTAACAGGAAGGAATGTGGGGAAAGAGCTGCTTAACTAACACTTTTGGTCCTGCTGCCCCAGCACAAAGTCTCAATCATAATATGACTCAAGGCTGTCACTCTTATTACAGCTGTCATCTTTATAGGATAAAGGTCCCAAGCGATAACCAGCCTGCTTACAAATCACTGCTGTAGACAAGCAGTAGTTAATAAGGCAGTCACTCTGAAGCATCTGCCAGACAAGTTTTTATGAGCAGAAGTATTCTATAAAAAAAGCACTGCACCATATGAAAGCCCCTATGAAATAAGGAGAATTAGTGAGGTTTTTTGACCCTAAGCTGCCTAGAGTGGGAAGGAGGAGGCCAGCAGTTTGGCTGCATTCCTCTCTGCCACATCCTCCATTTCTGCAGCGACACAACAGCTGATACAGGCTAGATGTATGTCAAAACAAATGTGGAGCGTAACAATTACTGGTGTCCAATACTGAGTTGAACTGAAAGTAAATTACAAATTGGTGCTTTTCTATCACTCCCTTACATACTCAGAATAAAATATATGAAAAAATTAGTGGGCTACTCTACCTCATTTCTTTCCCTCTTCTTGATAGCAAACTATAAAGATGGTTTTAGCATGCTGCTGTAGGTGACAAGTATGCAGCAATAAGCAAAGCTGCAAAGCCTGCTCAGTTCACCACAGACACAATTTCCTCTTCATGTGTCATCTCTAGTCAATGATACAAGCTGTCTTAGGATGCCTTTTTTAAAAAAATAAGAGGTTTCAGTGAAAGTGGAAAGCTTTCTGTTGGTATCAGCCTGACCAGAGAAGTGAAACTGAACTAAAATTCTCATGTACAGAGCAAGAAGGTACAGGTCACATGTAACTACAAAGGAGTCTTCATCCTTTCTCATAACAGTTGCAAGCTGCCTGCTGTGAATCCCATCCAGTCAATTAGGTTACTGAGATAGTGCATCAATTCAGGTAAAATGTGGAATAACTCTACTAATTCAAACCTATGGAAGTGACCAGATCATCAGAGCAACCATGCGGCACTGGAAAATCAATAGCATGTGGTGTCCTTCCTGGATACAATCCAAAAAACCCAAAATCATACACGATGGATTTCTATGTTCTACTGGATTATCCAATTGTGCATCCTGTGCATACACACCTTTTAATCAGTTCTTTCTACTGACGATAGGATTTGAAAATTCAGTTTGGACTCTTGGGTTTTGATACAGCACAAAAATGGAAAATTTGGTGATTGGGATGATTTTCCAAAGAAGAAATAATAAAATTCAAGCCTTGGAAAGAACCAACTGCTTCTGCAAGCTGCAGCATTGGTCAAAATACGTAAGAGGTTCAGAAACCAGAGGTGGTCAGTGGACTTCACAAAGGGGAGGTAATCAGGAACTGGTTGGAGGAACTGCACACAATGCCCTATTCCAGTCTATTAATCGAAAGGGTCTGCATCAGTTCTAAACTTTCATAACTGTTTTTTCTCAGCAAATCCTCAGCTCTTGTACTGATTCAGAACAGAGCCATTGGTGTTCCACCTTCTGCAAGCTGCGGAGTTGTGGTTTAGCTTTGTCATTCATCACTTCTCTACTAACTCTTCAATTTCCTGTGGGGCAAAAGAAATGTGTTTTACCCCTTCGTTTTCCATTTTGTTTTCCTCCTGCTCCGGTCACAAGCTTTATTACCATACTCAAGAAAAAATACTATGCATAATAAAGTTTTACATTTGCCCTTTAGGATAATTAGACAACCACAGCATTTTCAGGATACAGTATTTTCATATTGTTTTCTGTCTCCACTGTTAATGAATGTCGTCAGTGGAGGTTTGTATCCTGATAACTCACAAGACCCAAGAAGTGATGGACAGTAAAAGGCTACGACTCTCTGTGTACCATAGTAACAAACAGGAGTTGAAACGAAACCAACCTCTCCAATGATAAATGTATGCCTTGCTCTACACAGTACAACTTGCCACCCAGATACTGGAAACATCAGGATTTTTTTTAAGTCTCTTTTGAATGAATATTTCATTCTGAAGCAAAATTATACCAAGTTAATTACATACACTAGCTAACAGCTGACGGCTTAGAACAGAAAGCCTTCCCGCAAATGTCAGCATCGCTTGAATTGCAAGCTGATGCTTTCCAGTTTGGGAAACTGGCATCAATCTCCAACTACATTTCCAGTAGATTGGGTTCCTTGGCTTTGCTACTGGCAGAGATGGCCTTGCACAGAAACTGGCCAATATTTTTCAGAGAGATGAGCCCTAGGGTTCATCTTAACTGAACCATAAAATGGAAGCAGTGAATTTCTGCGAGTTGCTGCCAGGCCCCTGCCACTGCTAGGAGCCTGGACATAACTGCCAGGATTCGACAGTTGCTTCCCCACAGGAATGGTCTGGGAAGTTGTACTTGCTGCTGGGTTCATGTTGATACAACATCGCACTCAAAACCCAGTGCTCAGCTGCATAAAGCAAAATTCTACTGCCTCTGTTGTGTAAGTGGAGTAAGAGAGAAACAGCTATCCGCTTCCACTGCCAAGCCTCTCATCTCCCTGGAAGGTAGGTGACTATCAACTATGGAAAGGAAAATACAGACAGGTAAAATAGAGCAAGTCAAGGCGAGAGTTACCATGGTAAGGTTTTGTTCTTTGTAGCATGCATGGCCAACGAGAACAAATTATCTCATGTTTCCCCCAAAAGCAGGAATCCACTGGCTGTAAAACCATCTCAATTGCCAAGTCAAGAAAATGACCACTGGCTCGGTACAGTTGTTGGAAACATCCATTTTCCAGAGCTCACCTCTTCTCTCTGACACTGCAGAGCTCCAACTTGACACGGAAAAGCTAAAGCTTCTATGATTCTACAAAACATTAAAAAATTCTACATCTTGAAGACAAACCTGAAGTCATCACTCTCCAGCCTAATAACAATTCACAACTTTAGTACTCTGGTTTGAGGTCTAGAGAAATTACATTCCTCCTTACCCATCATCCAAATTGGTTTTACATTGAAAACTACTCTTCTTTCTGCCTTCTGGTTTAAGTTACTCCAAACTGTTCTATAGAGCCAACCTCAAAACCTAAGAGCATAAACTGGAGTCCTTGCTGAAGTCCCTCAACAATACTGAAACATTTCACAGCATCTCAAAGCAAGTCAGCTACAGTTAGGCAGGGTAATTTTGTACCAGGAGGCTGCATAGAAACTTGTAGGGACTAGTATCCTTCAAAATCGGTATAAATTGGAGAGGGGAAGATTTACACTAGACATTAGGAAGAAATTCTTCACAATGAAGGTGGTGAGATACTAGCACAAGTTGCCCAGGGAAGTTGTGACTGCAGGTGTTCAAGGCCAGGCTGGATGGGATTTTGGTCAGTCTGGTCTGGTGAGAGGTGTCCCTGCCCGTGGCAGGGGTGTTGGAGCTGAGTTCCTTAGGGTTCGTTCCAACCCAAACCATTCTATGACTCTATGATTCCATGAAAACATACCAACAGTCCTTCAACCAGAATTGATGGCAACTGGCTGTCTCCTTTTTTTTGTAAAGCCAATGCTGACCATTAGTAATCAGCAACTGAAAGTTCCTCTCGCTGCACATGGCTATTCCTGCGAGTCAGGAAGAACAACCCTCGCTCAGGCTACACCAGCGCTTCCTCAGCATTACAATTCTACATCTCCTACACACAACACATGCACAGAAGATTTTGCTTATCTGCATTTAGTGTAATCGCATGTCTAGACATCTAAAGAACTTATTACCACCAACCTTACAGCAGGAACGTATTAGCCACATTAAGCTGAGTAATTTTGCTTCAAATTCAAACTTACAAGTGCTTCAAGCCAATTTGGATTAACCTGGTCTAACCTGCTACTGATACCATAATGTTTCTGGAGCAGAAAAACATCTTGAAATTCAAACAATCTGACAAGAATTAATTTTTATCATTTAAAATTTTCCCCTAGGGCCATGGATGTTACTGACATTAAAAAAAACAAAACAAGATAACAAGCCAGCAGTCAATCAGGACAGACTGTTGTAAACTGCCTGCCAGCAGAAGGAAAAAAGGACAAAAGACACCTAAGCAGACAGTATTTTTCAGAGTATTTTATCATTTAAAAAAGCCCCCAAACCAGCAGTTCCCAATCACGAGAACACACAAGCATCAGAGTCAAGAAGAACTAAACTCAACAATCTTATCAGCTTGTTACTTATTTCTGCTGCTGGGCTGATTACTTCAGGGCACTGCAGCCAGAGACAATGTACAGAGCCCGGAAGAACTGTAGAGTCCAAGAGATGGAAAAAGGTGGTGATGACTTAAAGGACAAGAGTTAGCAGAGCACCAGTGCTAAGCAGAGCCACCTTAAAACAAGAGCCCTCCCTCACCGTGTGATAAAGAACACCCTTGATACCAGTAAAAGAGGATTGTTCCTTGCGGGTGCTGCCAAAGCCACAGGCACAGAGCGCTCTGCTTGCATGGTCCCAGCAGAGCAGACAGTGGCTCTGGGCAGCCAGGAACAGCTAGGCAGGGTCTCCTACACATGAAGTTTTAATCTTTCCTCACCTCATGCAACTTCAACTCCACTGCAGATGAGTTGGTCACTGCAAGGAGGTAGCACATAGTGATAGGACACGGGGGAATGGCTGTAAATTGGAGAGAGGCAGATTTAGACTACATGTAAGGAGGAATTTCTTCATCATGAGGGTGGTGAGGCACTGGCACAGGCTGCCCAGGGAAGCTGTGGCTGCCCCATCCCTGGAGGTGTTCAAGGCCAGGTTGGATGGAGCCTTGGGCAGCCTTGTCTGGTGGGATGTCCCTGCCCATGACAGGGGAGAGGCACTGGATGAAACTTAAGGTCCCTTACAACTCACGCCATTCTATGATTCTACAACTGAGCAGGAGGAAACTTCATGTTCTGCCCTTCTCAGCACTGGGAGCCTGGGACCAACAAGGTGGCTGGAATACTATCATTCTTGTTTCTACCTTTAATTAAAGTGAAGTCTAAGCAACAGACAACATGTTATTTCCTATCACAGAAATCATAAAAATATTTTGGATTTTTTTAATAAATGATTGAACCACATGTGATACTGTTACATAAACCCAGGTACTTAACAAAGGCCAGGACATGGTTTAGACAACTCCATGGAACACAGATTTATTATTTTATCAGTACTCCATAACAAATGTTTCCTTGAGGCAAAATATCACATTTTGGACAGAGAATTTTCTTACCTGCAGCTTGAATTTCTGGCTGTTGCCAGAGGAGCATAAACATGGTCACCATTTTCTAAGGCAACAGAACCACCTTGGAAACACAGCTACAGAGGAATTTTTAAAAGGGTTTCACCAGGGGCTTGGGACAGATTTACAAACAGGAATACTTATGCACAGAGCTCTAGCTGAGGTCTCCAGAGACCTTACTTTAGCCTTTCTATCCACACAGGCCCAACTTTGTCACTTGCTTTTTGACTTATGTTTCAGTTTTTGCAGGTGCAAGTGCAAAAAATAATAATCCTCACATCTTTTATGAAGAATGCCTTCAGATGACTGCTACCTGGGCAGGAATTACACAAGCACTTAGCCTGGCTCACACCTGACTCCAGCACTGAGACAGAAGCTAACTCTGCTCCTGCAGATGCCTGAGGCCCCTCACGCTTTACAAATCTGGCTCCAAGGAGGGGATTTTCTTAAAAACAAAGCTTGGTTGTAAGAGTTCCAATGCAACTGCAGTAGTGATTGCCCTGCACTATTTCTATCACATTCAAGCATAATTATTGCACTCAATTTTAAACACTAAACATAAAATGATACTTTAAAAAAAAAATCTTCATTACCTAATAGGGTCTAAAGGAGCGAAATGTTTTGTGTAACCATTCGTGTGCATGACAAAGATGGACAGAGCAGAGATTTGCCAATTTGACTGAGAGCTTAACCCTAAAGAGCAAACCTGCTCAGAAGATTAACAAAACACTTTAATACCAGGCACATCCTTCCCTCCCGCTGCAGCCAAACCCCTTTCAAGCAACACAAAAGTGTCCCCATGATGAAGTGAATATTCCAGTTGCAGTACAGCTCCTTCTGGTACCAAACAGCTCTGTGCGAAAAAAAAGCAGCTTTTCATTTGTCCCCCTAAAGAAATAAGGACTCTGTCAGAACAGGCACACAAACAACTTTGGCTTCTGCAATGGCAAATGCTCTGGGTTACCCAGCTCGTTACTGTTAAGCAAAAGCTGCACATAAGAACTGATGCCCAGATGAAAATAATGCTTGCTACACTAAATTTGAGATTTTTGTGTTTTGGTGACACTCATGACTTTAGAGTGTAAAAAAAAAAAAATGTTTTTCTCTGTGAAAAATGGATTTTCACATTACAGCATGAGGCCAATTCTTAACATTATAAAAACTTACCTCAGTCTATTTCACTCCAGCAAGGAATTATGATTAGCAAATCAAAACAACCCTGTATCCAAGAGTCCTGTATCCAAGAGTAAAAGCTTTTAATTACATGCAGAACAATACGGAACTATTAAGATGCTGTTTGAAGTCAGTTTAATGCCATTTTTTAGTGAAGGGTGTTAGGGTTTCTTTCCAAATTACAGACCTAAATGTGACTTCACTGATCATTACTGCAACATCACATTTACTGTAAATGTAGCCTTGAGAGTCTCCAAACTACTCGCAGCATTTGGAAAATGAAAGCCAGCACTGAACATTGCCAGAAAGTCAGAGAGAGCAAGGCCGACAAAGCAAAAAGCTATATCAATACAATTTTCACATTTCTGAGAACTTGAATATAGCGAGTAATCTGTAACAAACAAAAAGCCACAGATCCCTGCATCTGGGAAGGCACTGCTAAACAAAGATGAGGTGACAGTATTTTTGGCACATACTGTGTTGCACTGCAATCCTATCTGCCCTGAATGCAGCAAAGAAACAGAATTCAATTAAAAAAAAATTAAAAGATAAATCCCTTTGCTCCATGAACAGGTGGATAAATAATCCGTGTTATTCTTTGCACATCAAGAAACAGCATCAAGACAACTGTTACAACAGCCATTCCAATGAAGAAATAAGACTAGTGTTTACTGAAAACACATGAAAAACAAACATGTAATTTCTGTCACTGAATGAATCCAGTTCCTAGGTGAGACTGTAAGAGAGGAGCTTGCCATTCACCACCCATACAGGTACACATGATCTTGCCCATAACTGCAGTAACCCACACCACCTCCTGTATGACTTGGTATTACACATTTGCTCAGCTATTTTCTTACAAAGTAATTTTCTCAGCTGTTCCTGTCAAGACTCCTTGTGATACAAAGCATCTTTCCAGTGTATTTATGGAAATTCAGCCAGTTACTAAATAGCTATGCTAAATAAATAAATAAATAACAAGTTGCTGGTGTGGAGCTCCTCAAATTCACATGCTGCTTCCCCAGACCAACTCCAAGCATCTGGTACCTGCGAGAAGGTGCAGCAATAGGAATCCAGTGTGAAAATGACATTTCTGGTTTCCAACACAGCCACATCAGGCTCACAAGCCCACCAAGACCTGGATTGATGTTAACTCATTGCACAAGGTGAACTGTCACCAGAGGGTAGCAGTGCTCATTCTCCGAGCTAATGGTGACCTAGATGGGCAAGATTTTCCTACTCTCCAGCCCACAGGCTGGTTGTTACTTCTCCCATTCAAATATCAGATTCCCAACACAGTCACTCCACAAGACAGCACCACTACAAACATGTTCAGAACAGATTCCCCCAAAACACACACCAGGCAAAACACCAGCAAGTCCAAAGCCTGATGTTTCAGCTTTGTAATGCAAACAGGAGATCTGAGGGACTGTCAATTCTTTGCGTTTGTCATTACAACTCTGCCACTAAAAATTCAGTCCAGGCTAGAAGTTGCCAGGCAAAAAAAAAAAAAAAAAAAAAAAAAAAAAATAAAACAAAAAACACAAAAAAAACAAAAAA
>WAAB01014020.1:62481-81024 GCA_013389865.1 Piaya cayana | reverse complement strand
GAAAGACTGCTGGCACCATGCCTGTCCTTCCCAGCTTGTACACGTGCCAGGGAAAGGCTGCAAGACACTGGAAGGTAAATCACACAGAAATCAACCCAAAATCAATCACTGAAGTGGGTGTTCTGTTACTCCCTTAGTTACTTTGTTTTCCAAGTGGGGCAGGTGTTTTATAGCTAGCGCAGGGCTGTGATCTGGCAGATTTCATTCCCATCTCTGCCTCCTATAGACTTTTATTTGATCTGAGCAATCAAGTTATCAATGAATGAAATAAAACCTCCACCTTACATTCAAACAGCACCACAGGTTTAGCCTACAGCTCTTCCTCCAGCAGCCAGAAATACGCACCTTTCCCAAATTCTTTTCAGATTACAGACACGTTCTCAACACCAGTGTGACAACAATGCAATCAGGACACCTTTTTTTGAGGGGGGAAGGGAAGGCAAGAACTGAGACTTGCAACACAGGATGGGCGGGGAGAGCTTTTTCTTCCTATCACTGCTCTCATTAAAATCTCCTGTTTACTTTCAAGCTTAAAGCTGAAATAATACATTTCACTAAACAATCCTACTTTATAATAAAGCAGCAGGCTTTCCTGCCACGATTGAAAGACTTTGTTTGCAATTATTTAAGGAGAAGGCACATAATTACATACAGCTGGACTAGGCTGATCAAATCCCTGTTAGTATCTGTCAATACACACATAATAAGACAGTATGACATTAACATAAACCAATTTAAATGCAGAAAGTTTAATTAAGACTTAATAAAATTACAGGGACAGAAAGAAAAAAAAATAGTTTTCCCCAGCCCAACCAAAGGGAGTTTCCCAGCAAAGCCACCTGCTAAACACAGGTCTGGGTTTGTCTCATCAATTCTGCAACGCTGGTTGTTGCATCACCCATCTAAGTGCTCCTACTTTCCACCAGCTTAAAAACTCAGTCGCAAAAGCTATATAGCTGCATATGTAAACAAGTAACAAGTGAGCCCAGGCAGCCAGCAAAGGACCAACTGTCTCAGAAGTTCCTCCACAATGTTCAGCAAACAGCTATTGATCAGTACCACAGTTCAATCACTACTAAGTACCAGTAACCTTATTCTAAAGCACTTACCAAGACCAAGACATTACATCCCTCAACCTAATATTCATATTCTCCCTTGTCATTTACTCCTGGACAGCCCTCCTTCCCGCTCAGGTTGTTTTAAAATGATCTGCTATATTCATCAAGCTCTCAAGAGTCAACAATGATGCACAACTGTGTATTAACCCAAAGAAGCTTAGTGCAACTTATCAGTTTCATTCCCTGCTGAACAGATCCAAGTTTTTCCAAGGCTAGTTATGCTTGTCCACTGCCTAAGTTGTCTTTTTTCATATACAAAATCATGCAGATTGATGGAACAGAATTCCTAACCTCCAGGAAAATACATTAAATGGCTGATATAGCGTACAAGCCACTTTAGCTCTTGGAAGCCCACAGGTGCAGTGCCAGGGAGATGTGGGTGTGGATGCTAGGAGCCTGCTGTCCACACACAATCCCATTCTTTGGTTCAGCAATGACTCTCCCTGTTCTGAGTGCACATGTACGTCATCACCATTTGTAACCTAAACGCCTTCACTGTTTGTACACCAGGCACTTTCCAAGAGAGTGACTGGGATGGGAAGGATGCAATAGTCACCCTGGGCCACCACAGACCTCCCCTCCACCAGCAAGCATGCTTGTGTTTCTCTGTATTAAAAAGCAGAATCACACATCTCACACAGGACAATCCACTGCTCCCCAAAACACCATGCTATGATTGCCTATTATGTTCCCTGACAAATTAAAGCGATTTGAGTATCTCATTAAAGAAAAAAACATTGCAGATTTTGAGTCATTTTTAATAGAGCCTCTGCCAGTTGAACCTGCTGCTCTGATCTGGTTTACTCCACAATTTGTTCACTGCTCTGCTCAGACACCTTTCTGCGAAAGCTCTTCAGCATTCCAAGAACTTCAGGAAATGCTGAACGACATGCAAGATCCTCACCTGATCTTCACCAAAAAGGCAGCAAAAACTCTGAATTAATCCAGTTCCCAAATGTGAATGTCTCCCACAGAATTAATTTTGTCAGATGGGGAAAGGGGAAACAAGGAAAAACTTGAGAAACCTAAGTGCTAGAAAAGATCACAGTACAATCTCCTGGAAAATACACTGAAATTCGATACTGTATTAAAACTGACCAAAAAAATTAAGCCTTCCCCTGTTCAATCACATCTCTCCAAAGCTAGATAACCTTTTTTGAACAAGTCTGTCACTTATTCGGGTTTATGTTCCACTTCCTTTGGCAGCACAGCTATTTAAGTCACCCTTCTAAGCCAGAGCCTCTGGTAATTTTTCTTTTCTGTTCCACTTGCAGTTCTTCAAAGCATCATAAAGGCAAATTTAATAAGCACCTCAATTTGTATTGCTTTCTATTTATGAAACTTCAAGCACCTGCTGCTGCCGAGATCTGTGTGGTATCTTTCTTACTTTGTACAGATCAATTCAGATTAATCTTAATAGTTTCATATTTTAGAGCAATTTCAAGAAACTGCTCCGAGCTGTTGGATGGGTTGGTTGTGGGTTTTTTTTCTTCAGTGGGGTTTTTTTATTGTTTCATGGTGCAGTTGGTTATCCTCCCACCCTCCATTTTCATTAAGAAGTTACTGACCAGCTCTAACAGATTCATTTTGCTTCACTGTTCACATCAGCCAAATTCAGTAGTTGTCTTCTAGAGTATTCAGTAGATCCTTCTTTTCAACACAAAAGCAGGCATTAAGCAATCAAATCACTTCCAGTTGCACCTTGAACCTTTAACAGTGGAAGTCAAGTCAGCACTGCACTCCACAGGTTTCAGAATTGTGGATATGTAGGGAAGAGGTGTGTTTAAAGACATCAGTCCACAATACAGTAGACGCAGGGCTTGGATCTCATATTATTTGACCTTCTCTCAAAACAAGGATATATTAGTTTTTAATCTCATCTAAGTGCCTGAGAACACCAAGTGACAGCCAAGGCTGTACAGCACAGAAGTTCAGTCTTCCGTCTGACCTTTCAGAAGGGCTGAGGAATCACGTCCCTAGGCATGACTGTTCTTCAGAGTGTCTCCCACAGCTTACAGACAGAATATTAATGGCTGCACCCTGGGCTGTGGGCATCCCGGTACCTACAACATCAACACCAGTGACTCTTGCTGTTATTTCATTTAACAAGACCAGAGATAGGAAGTTTAATGAGGCCGGAGGGGGAGTCTGGGGAAAAAAAAAACCTAAAGCAGTGCAAGTAGGTCACTGAGATAACGAAGTCCAGACAGAAAGAGCAGGAAAGCCCCCTTAGTGCATAAGAAGAAAAACAGAAGAAAAATCAGTGCATGGAATAAAATCTGCATGGAAGTAAAATAAAGACTAAAAGAAGTGAAGGGAAGAATAAATGCATCAAAGAAGGCTGACGTCAATTATCACTCTCATCTCTGGACCGTGTTTATTTACTCTGAGTGGCTGACAAGCAAGGTTTGTACTTCTCACCCATCCCCTACCTATGCATTTAGGTGTGATATGCACACTGCTCCACAACCTGTCAGATCTCACAGACGACCTCACAGGACATCAAGGACAACTTCATCTCAGGAGTGACTCTCAAGGGACACTGTGCTATTTGCCTCTCTGCAACTTTTAATATGGGCCTTAAAGAAGTGGCATCTTAAATGCTCCCATTAAAAACACATCTTTCTCAACAGAAGTCTCATTGCTGTTTTTATTCAGCCCAGTCCTGCCAAAATTCCTGTTAACTTCACAAGAGAAGTACACTCATAAATGCATAAAACCAAGTTTTCAAAACTGTTTATAACCACTTTTGTTGAAAAAGGAAACTAATGAAATACAGGGAAGCACCACTGTCAGTAGTACGCTCTCCTCTTATCTATCAAGGACGAAAGCTAAATACAACACTTATCATGGAAACCCACAGACTTTTAACCTTCTACTAACATGAGAGCTGATGCAGATTTCCTCAGAAAACTAGGCCCAGGGACCATGCATGTAATTTAAAAACACAAGATGCCATATATATTTTTTCAGCCTCTGACTGCAGCTTCCAAATTACTGCCCCAAAACATCTGTAACCTTTCCGTATTCTCATCCTCTTCCACAATTACTTATACAAGGGTAGGTTTTAAACTTTTGCAACAGCTATACTGAGTAAATCAGCTATAAACAGACATGCTATAGATACTCCAAGGCGAAAGCTAATCATGATTTTTAGTCTTTCGAGCAGATAGGACAACTTAAAACAGCAAACATTGCTCTATCTACCCATCCATAAATTAGCAGTGACAATAGTAGATTATTACTCATTCACTCAGAGCATTTGTTTGGCCCTGAGAGAACTGGCTTTATTCCAAGATCTGGCAAACATTGGTTAATATACATGTAAATGTTGTCTCTCAGAGTAGGCAATTTCACAAAATGAAAATATCGAATCAAAGACGAACCTAGTTTTTTTTGCTGATGCCTCTCTTGGATGCAGGGCAGCTGAAAGCCTTTGCAAGCTTTTCCCCCACCACACAAACAGGGGAAAAGCCATCTTTCTTTTGAGTGTTGAGACAATTGTACTGTGGAAACATGAAAGCTTTTATATAAATATTAATCACTGAAGTTGTCCTGCAGTTAAGTGGATGGAGACTGGCTTATATAAAGACGGCAGGAAATGGCCTTAAGTTGCACCTGGGGAGGTTTAGATTGGGTATTAGGAAATGTTTCTTTACTGAAAGAGCGGTGTAGCACTGGAAGATGCTGCCTAGGGAAGCGGTAGAGTCACCACCCTTAGAGATATTCAAAGCACATGTAGACATGGTACTTTAGGACATGGTTTAGTAGGCACAGTGGTGTTCAAATGACAGCTAGACTCAATTATCATAGATGTCTTCTCCAACCTCAATGATTCTATGATTCTGTAAGGTTGCAGTACTGAGCTGGTAATAATGAGATGCATGGAAATAGTTTTGCTAACTCTGCTCCAGACCCACTGCTCCTCAATACAAGACCCACAGTGTGCAAAGTAGATTCAGTAACCCCAATGTCTAATCTGAGGATAGTATAAAGTAGCACATCACTCCTAAGAATGAATAAACAAGAGTTTTCAAAGCTGTTTTTTAACTGCATCTGTAGAAAAAGTAAGCAAAGAACAGGTTCAGAGATACAGGAAAATACCACTGTCAAGGACTCAGTATAACACCCTCCTCTTACTTATCAAGAAAAGCTCATTACAGTCATTATCTTAGGAATCTGTAGATTTTCAATTTCCTAGTAACAAGAGTTACATGTGACACTTCACTCCCAAGTAAAGGACATTTTGTCCTTTGAATTCCTAGTGCAAGCATAAAAGAAAAGGAAAATGTTATTTTCCTCAAAAACTGCCACTCTTGAGCATAGGCTCTCCAAAAACTAAGAGCATCCACAAGCACATTCTGTGCATTTGGAGGCAAGGACAGCACGCACCACCTCCAGCAGGACTCTGAGAACCATCTTTTTCCTACAAAGGGCTAAAAATATCAGAAGATCTCTAAATCTGCTTACTCCTCCTATGGTACAGGTCATCAATCATTGCTTACCACTCCGTCCAACAGAGAAGTGAGGTGGTTTTTTTTTAATTAACTGAGCCTTGAAACTAGCAGTACAACCACAAAACAGATTTTTGAGAAGAGGAAGGCAGAAGCACAGCCTTTTCCCCACTGTACCACATGTATCATCTCATTTCCCTTGAGGGCACACTGAAGTTTCAATCAACTGAAGATACTAGCAACAGGTAAAAAAATTTCATAAATCTCTAGACAGAAATGACACGATATATTAATATATTTCAGAATAGCAAGTTTAGAATAAAGTACAAAGTAAGCTAGAAAGCACAGGCTAAATTCACAGTAAGCTGATGGACAGCAAAAAACTTACAGCACTTAAGAAAAAAAACAGCTGTGAGGACAGCTGCAGTCCAAATTCACCTCTTTCAGGTGAAAGATGGAAGGTGAACAAACACTGATGGAAAGCAACAATTACCAAAAGAAGACATCTTAAAAAAATACAGAACTATGTACATGAGGCAAGAACTGAAGAGAAGTTCACATCCCGTCTGCCAGCTTGCCTAGTTCTCTACAGGTTTCACTCAGGTCTCTCCATGGATATGAGTGTCTATGGATACAGAACAAACAGCAGGTGTGTATTTTGTGCAGATAAATACAGGAAAGACTGCTGTAATTAGAACTTCTCTTCCTCACATTCTCCATTTTAACAGGAAAACAATTTAGAATTCACAGGTAATTACATTATCAAAAGTTACTTTTGAAATATTTTTCATACTTAGTTCCCAGAATTATATGGATATTTTATTTTTAAGATGTAGAAAGTTACAGAGAAGATTTCCACCGGAGCAAATGTACTTCCTAGTACTTGACAGTACTTTGCTTTGAACCTGGAATCTAATGCTGCACTTTTTAGTGCTATTTTCACACAAAGCACTCTCTCCCTCCTCTTGTACGCTACTGCTTACATGAAACTTTCAGTTCTCACAGGGAAATCTGTTGAATGGAAGGGTGACACAACAGAACAAGACAGTGTCAGGTTCAGCACTGAAGAGGATTTTAAAATTTATGACAGGGTATCACTCTGACACTGGGTGTTATGTGTGGCTGAAATGAATACACATGCCTGGACGAACTGCAAGAGAAAGTGCCTCTATAGAAGGCGACAGCACTATTACCAGGTAAGCTACCAGTTAGGCATCACTGATTATCACACTGGACAGAGATGTTAACTCATCTAGAGAGCAGACAGCTAATCAGATTTCTTAACGGGCTTCTTTCAGTATCACTGGGATTGATACAGCCTGCATATAGGATCTGGAAAGAGATTTTTCCCCTAATAACACATACTGCTCTACTACCACATTCTGTTATCATCTTGGCTTATGTTTATATAAAGTACCAGATGGAAAGCCAGCAGTTACATGAACAGTCACCAAGAGGTTAATCATTAAATGCAAACTATGCCAGGGCAGCAACAAAGCTGACCTCTTGAATAAACTGAGCTTGGATAAAAGTAGCATTGATTTTCCAAGAGGTTTCATTACTTAACTCTAGGTTTGTGATTTCTTTTGAGAGTATGAAGTTAAGAGTTAATCCAAATTTCCTATTTCTTTCGTACACAAACAGAAGCCAATCCATTTAAAATGCAGAGAATATGACAGACTTCCCCTCCTTTCATTGTTCTCTCTCCTCCAAGAGAAATTGAACTTCACAGGACTTCAAACCTCAGGAAAAAAAAGAAAATAACAAACCAAGAAAAAGAAAAAATAAAAAACCCGGCTCATCTTTATTCCACAAGGTTTTCTTCCAGCATTGAAAATCCAATGCATATTTTCTCCCATCTACTTTTATCTCTTTATTGTTCTCAACACTCCCCTAGAAAGGAGTTTCTTTAGTACACAAGTGAAAAAAAATAATTAGATGAAGGGACAGGGACTGTTTGGAGCCCAGTCAATGAAAAGGCAAGAGCTAAACACTTGGATACGTTACATGATCTCAAGCCTTTCTTCTACATTTTCTGCCTTCTAACTCTCGTCTTTCAATTTTCATTTTTAAAAAGTTATTTACATCAGAATCAACCAGCTGACAATTCCAAACTATACCATCAAACAGAAGAGCTACTTCTTTACCTCCTTCAAGTATGGCAAGGATCAACCACAAAAGCAAAGTGATCCGAGTTTCTGATTTCCCACAGGTCCTCTAAAATACTTACTGAACCTCAGCAATTATGCCTGTAACAAATGGGGTGTCACACAGACTCCAGGCTTTCTTAACTTTCTGAAATTACTCTTTTGACTTGCATTTCTGGGAACGTGAATCTTATTTAGATAAGGTCTAAGAAAAAGTAAGGAAGATCAGAGAGACAAAGGACAAAGTTAATAAAAAAAAAAAAAAAGACAAAACCAAGCAGCTGTATATCTTTTCCAAGAGAAGAAATGTAACTACTTATTCTCTCCTATTTGGAAAGTCTTGCCTCTTTCACAGTTAAGCAAAGCTTCCCCAAAGAAGCCATTACTGATTGCATTCATCTGGAATTTTTATGTAAACACGTGCTGGAACATGAAATGGAAAGCCAGAAAAAGGATATTAAATCACAGGATACAAATATCCCAAATCTTGTATGTATCTCTTTGGAGAGTAGGAACAGAAAAAAAAAATCAGATGTGAGAAAAGGAAATAAAAGTAGATGAGAATGTGGAACTTGAAAGGCTTTTGGCTTAAGGTCCCCAGTGCCTTACAAATTTATTAAACAATGATGTTAGAGCATCTGAATATCAGAGAATTACTTCAGTGATGGCTCCTGTTGCAGCAGTTTCTGCTGGAATATTTTACTCTGGCTGTTAGCCAAATCTTTGCAATGCTGATGCCAAATAAATGATACCCAATTTCAACAACAGATGCTGTTGTGTTGACATATAATTGATACGTTTATATTCAGGGCTCCCTGGAATTCTCTAACAGCAATGCTTTATTCACAAGAAATACAACTGACAGCAGAATTCAAAGGGACTTGCACATAGCTACATCATTGTGAGTATGGAGGGGAGAGACTGCAACCTATCCAGGGTTGTCAGAAACATCGGAGATCACAAATTTTTCAGAGTAATGGAGAACACTAAGAGATAGCCCAGCAGTAGAAGTTACCTGGCTCGGCTAGAAAGCAGCTTGCTCAGAGAAGGAAATGTGAAAGTTTTCAACACAAGTCACATACCCCTTTCCTGCAGAGTTTGTAACAGCATAGAAGATGGAAGTCATAGAAATGCTACAGCACTGAGGTAACAGATACGTCCATAATCTCCTTCCCTCTTTGACTTCTTTGGTTTCCTAGGCAGGAAACAGATTAGCAACCTTTGGAAATGTACGTAGCAAAGGTATGTTCCAAAGAAAATTATATACCCCCTCCTTGCATGTATCTCTTCTCCTGCAGGAAACTTGAAATAAACTTTTGTAAATAGTATTTACTTTGGAAAACAACTATATCCCTTTCTAAACCTAACAAACCCTCAGCATCTATGGTAAGTCTTAGAGAAGACCAAAAAAAAAGCAGATGTCATTACAATATATGCCTACAACCTAAACTTGCTTTATTTTTAGTAACACAGCACAATATTACTTCCACGCAATGAATAATAATGAAAATAGAGAAAAATTCATACCCATTTATTTCACACACACACACAAAAGAAAAAACTGAGGAACAAGTAAAATTTGGCACAGAAGACACTGGCAAATAAATGCCATATAGCAAAGTTTTCAGTCATTTATCCAATAGTATATGCAGACACGCAATGGGGAATATCCTCCCACGATACCCATTTTTAACTAAAATAAATTTAAGCTTAAAAATACTCCCGAATTGCACTATACGGGGATTATCAAATACATTTGAAAATTACAGATGAAGATGCATGACTATCTGGAAGCCTTTTCAACCCCGGAAAACATTTTGTTGACTGTTTCTCAAACTATTTTAGAACACTCATGACAGCCCAGAAAGCTTCTGCAGTGTAATATTCTCCTGCTACTCATGGGGGGCCTTATCTGGCTCTGAAATACCATCTGTGTTTCTCTGCTAGTGCCCGGAGAAAGGTTTCTTCCTCCAGTCACCTTCTTCCTTACATTATACAAAAAAAGGGACTGAAAACACTGATGTTAATTCTTCAGACTCAGCACACTGCAGCTCTTTCTTTCAATTCTTCCTCTCCTGTGCGTCTAAAGGTTTCTAAGGCCAAAGCTGTCAGAAGACTTTTCTTCACACTGAATTTCTCCTTCAGAAGCATCCCAGCATAAAGTGATACAACAAAAAAAGTGCATTTATCATAAAAGCTTGTATCTCTCAAGCCCCTAAAACTGTTCAGCAACATATGATATGTAAAATATTCAGGATTGTAACCTTCCCAAAAGCACGAAGCGGTTCAAAAGGTCAAGGAAGTGCACCAAGCAGAAAAGCTTTAAGATCCAGTAGGTTCTTTTCACTGCTGCAAAATGCACTGGAAAACCAGTGTTTGCCAAGAAAATACATCCAGATATTAAAAATATAAGCACCAAGTAAGTGCACAGGTGCTTTCTTATAAAGCCCCCAAAATCTCAAACTAAACCACCACCCCCCACAAAAACCCACAAAGAAGATTTTCAAAGTCGCGAAAGATAGCTGAGACCAACCTTCCACAGGCAGATGGGCATCTCAAGAGCAATCACAGAGACTATGAGGAAGGGAACATGAACACACAGTCAAGGAGAACCAGTCCTGGTGCATGATGAAGCGGTACACCACAAGCAGACCCAATTTTCCTCACTCCTGTTTGAACTGCAGCTGGCTTGCATCTGATCTCCAAAAGCTGCAGTGATTTGCTAGACTGGTGGAGTGTCTAAGCTAGAAAAGGCCAGCACCGCATTTTAAATTGAGCACAGCACTGGAATAGCAAAGCTAGAAGGCTTATGGAGATGCTCCAATTCCTGTCTAATTATTTGAGGGTGTGGGCAGAGAAGCATAGGTCAGTCTGCCAGGCACTGTATCACTACACCCCGTCTGTATAAGGAGGGGCATAATTAGTCTGGGAGGAAATCAATATTAAGACACACAAATTAACCTGAATATTTCTCCTTGTTACTGAAAAGGCTCCAAAGATTTATTCCTACAGGTTTCTTTGGGTGTCTGGAACTCCCCTTGCTCCCCCCTCTTACACTTCCCCTTATTAAATTTAATAACTCCCTTTTTTAAAAAAAGTCATGTTCAATAGTAATAACCCACCCTGTTATTAACAAAGGCAAGGATTTGAAAAGTTAAAGGGATTCTCACTCCTACTACTGGCTTCTGCATTTTGTTCTGTTTGAGCACAGAACAGAGAGGTCTCACTTTCTCCCACTCAGAAAGGCAGTGCTCTAGTTGGAAGACACGGAAAAAACAATAAAATGATTGTATACAAATATTTCCATTTCTATCTCCCAACACCTAATGTCACTTAAAAAGAACAGCAAAAGTCGTTTTGCTGGAGATTACTGTACAGTGAGCTAACATGCTAAATAAATCAGCAACAGAAAATAAGTCAGTCAGCTTCAACTTTCAGAAATGTAAAAGACTTGGAAATCGTTCAGGCAATCAAATTTCAGAGCAAATCTTACTTCTACAGACGTGGTTTCCTATCCTGTTAAATATTTATCTTACCACTGTGGGAAAGACTTAAACAATTGAGGGAAACCAACTAAGCCTTTCTCTACAGACTGAAATAATCACAACTCAGCTGCAAGACCCAACATCAAGACTTCTGAATAATGGTATCAAACCCAAATATTTAGGTAATAAGTTCACATGCACCCTTTCCTCCACGCTGAAGTTCTTCACCACAAGTAACTCCAAGTCTTCAAACATACTTCACAGATAACAGCATAACTATAAGCCACTCCTTTAAACAATTCAGTAAACTTGAGTTTTTCTGAAGCAGCATCATAGTCTAAAACCCTCAAGCCATTTGACACAGGATGTTTATCCTTTAGTTTCTGTCCTAAACAGGCTGCACTGTGATGGTGAGCGCAGTGGGTTGATGGTGAGACACAGTACAGTAACTGTGTTGGTTTCTAAGCAGCCCTAAGCTTGCAAAACTAAAAAAACTACAGGTTAATTCCCTGAGCCTTTTGGTGGCATGGCTGCAGGCTCAGTACCATACTTTATACTGGCACTAGTAAAGTCTAATAAAAGGCTCAGAGACCTCAAATCTTATTGGTATCATGACAGTCATATACCTAAGCTGTGTTTTAAGGGTGCACTTCTATAACTAAAAGCTGCATCCTGCAGCTTCACCAGAGCAATCCTTACTTTTGTTATCCTTCTAGTTGGGTGTCAAAGTCAAACACAAGATGCTATATGAAGTGTAAGATGCTATTGACATATAGTTATCAGTAAGCAGTTGTGCTAGGAACAAACATTCCAGAGGCATCTGGTGGGTCTTTTCCAACCTGGTTATTTTATGATTCTATGATTCAAAGCATTTCAGTGAGTTTTTATAACAGATTTGTACAGCACATTTCTTCTCCAAGCCTGATACTAAGCAGCGTACCATGGTTGGAGAACTCCTTTCCAAATACACACACGAAGCCAAGATATTAAACCAAAATGACTTTGGTTGAAAAAGCAGCATGACCAATTTATAAACAGAAAACAGTCTGAGAGGAGACAGATGCACATCCTGCAGTTTGGGACGTCCAAGTCATTATTATCCATACCTCTAGCATGACACAAAGCCCAAAAGCAACATGGCCTGAATACAAGACTTGTACATTTAGCAATTAATAAGGCTCAAGGAACCTTTCTAAAGACTCTTATCTAGTCGTCTATCCAAAGGCAAAGAGTACTTTTGAGCATTAAAGGTCTCCCAGCCACCTGCTCCAATTTAATTTGTTTTCCAATTTTACCATCACACAACCACACATCTTAACCTCTTTAACCATAGTCTAACTTTACTCTTCATTTTTTTAGAGCTGTCTATTCCTGACCCCCCTCCCCTTAAAAAAAAAGTCACAGCTACACAAGTGCTAGTAAACAAACATACCAAAGCAATACACAGTCCCAATCAAAATGAATTGGGTTTGTTACTGCCAGAGTCTAATGGGAAGCCCATCTGAGCAACAGTAAGGCTAAATCATTCTGTTCTCTGCACTCCCTCCACCCCACCAGCTCATTTCAGCCTGGAGAAGTCATTTATGCCTGCAGCAGGGCAGGTCACATTTCTGCTCTTCATGTGACAAAAGCACAAACACATCGGTTTAGGCAGAAGCAGCTTTTGCGCCGATGCTGTTCTTTATTTTCCACTCTTTTTGTGAAATACAGAGACAATTTCTGAGCAAAGCCTTTGGGGAAAGAGCTTTACTCAAAATCACTAGTCCTCTGTCTAGCACAATAAGAGCAGAGAATGCAAATTAGTTTCAATAAAAGCAGCTGGCAATCAATAAGAAAGGGCTGGTCTCCAAGAGTAAAACTGATTCTTCTAAGGATGAGTTAAAAGGGGGAAAATATAAGAAGATGAATAAAGGAAGAATGAACGTAAATGATACAGGGGGTGTCCAGGAGAAAAATCTAAAGATGCAGGTGAAAAAACAAATCAGAGAAACTGACTAAGAACAGCTAGAGGTAAAAAAAAAACAAAACAGATAACTATAATGCAAAGAAAATGGTCAACAGAAGAACTCTTATGGAAAACACATGCAATCCAAACAAGATAAAATAAAAACCATGAAAGGGAGCAGATGAAAGGCTAGCTGGCACTAAGGCTTAAGGCACCAGACACAAGTTCACATTTTGGACTGTTCTGCAGGCATTGGTACATCTGATAATGAGTTTTCAGCATTCCTATTTCTGCATGTCTGGCCATTTCACAAAATCTTGTACACTCATCTCCTCTGACCTTCTGCCATAATGCAGAAAGTCAACACCCACCTGAGTGGGCCAGACCCCACCAGCTCTGCATGCAGTCAGACTCCTTTTCTAAGTCACTTCACCTCGGGAAATCCAGAGGCACCTGCAAAGGACTGAAAAAAAAGCCCAGCATTATTCTTACTGTCTGTTTAAAGGGGAAAAAAAAATCCTCAGGACTGACACTTTCACTGAATTTCCCTGTTATTTTATCTAATTTTTATAAGTCAGTTAGATAGAGAATACATTAGTCACAGAAGAAGCCTTCCCTTGCAGATGTTATAGATGGAACTTAATATAAAGCAGAATATTCAAGTATTTTGGCACTGTTGGCAACCTCTTCTCAAAAGAAACCTAAAACCCGAGTGCCTCGCATGCTGCGAGTCAGTGTCACAAACCACTTACGCTTGTCTTCCATCTACAAACCCAGCTCTAGCTTCTGGTTGTATCAACATCCCCCTCCAAACACGTGGTTAACATGAAACTAAGGTCCCTAACTTGCATGTGCCTTCAATACTGCATATTAGCAAACAGGAATGCAGGCAGTTATTTTGCTCAGAAGCTTCTCAACTCAAAGAATCTCACCAGCAAACTACACAACTTAACTCCCGTGATCCCAAGAACACAGCCCTCATCTTTAATACAGAAGCTGCTTAAGCAGCATACATTAATTATACCAGATTGAAAGTGGCATTTTCTACACTCAGGTGAAACTGCAGGGGAAAGTTCCATCACTGCACACCATTTATTTAGATTAAGTTTTGACTAGCATACTGATGGACTAGATAGAGAAGTCTCTGCCAAGTTGCTAATATACTTAAAATTAGGTTTATACTTTCAGAACTTTAATCCAGAACAATTCGATTGGGACACAACCAACACTTTGAGACTTCTAATGACAAAAGTGTTCAGAAACCGGTAGCCACACCGACATCTAAAAGCACAGAGCTTGCATTTTAAAAGAGACAAAACGACTAACTTCTCTGCAACTAAAAAAGGCATACAAGTAATCAAATGAAGCCGAATAGAGAAGACAAAAGAAACCGTGAAACTAAACTAGTGGGTAGGGCAAAAGACAACAAAGAGTATTATCACACATTCTCAGCCCCTTAAAGTACACGTGTGCCTAAAGAACTCACAAACATCTGATCTCTGGCTGTTTGCCACATTCAACATAGAGAGCCTGCTTCCTCTATTGCCTACAGCAACTATTTTAGGGTTTGTCTTCACAAGTAAAAACCTCTATTAAAAAAAAAAAGAAAAAAGGAGGGGGAGAGGAGGGGGATAAGGCTTGTACTGTTGTAGAATTTTACATGAACAACCTCAAGGCCTGTTTTTACAGTTGGGACAATTACAGCATTTTAACAGCACATTTCCCTAAGGTAGCAAGCAGTTAAGACCTTTATATACTGAAAGAGATGCCCTTCCACATTAGCATGGTCTATTAGCCACAAACAGGATTAAGAGCTCAGCAAATCCTCACAGAGCCCACATCTGTCAACATAACTCTTTCCCACAATGGGCAGAAAGGAAGGTAACTTCTCAGCTCTATGGAGCACTAACTGGAAAGCTGATACTGCAATAATTATAAAAACAAAAAGGGAGCAACGCAGAACAGAACAATCATGGAGACCCCTCAGGATCTCTCACCTTATAATGAAAAGGCCAAACTTAGAGTCCTGTACAGCAATCGAGCTTAGGGGAGAAGACAGCAGACAAGATCCCTCTGCGGAACATTTCTTCAAGCATGATTTACACAATCAGTCAAAAAATAGAGAAATTCATGCAACATAAATTGCTATTGGACATCATGGACACCAATCCACTCATAGATGCCTCTTGCAGCCCATGATGGAGAGACTAGCACAGAGATAGAGACCATTTCATTTTGGAGCACTTGGACCAAGTACTTGAATCAGAAGATGCCGGATCCATTCTTGAAGAGCTCAGATGGCTTTGGGAGCAGCTAGGGCTCTGCTGTAATAGTAAAAGCAAAACCCAGCCCAATTCAACAGAGAGTTATGCTCAGCGCTCTTCAACCCTGATACCACTGTACAGGATCAATTTAACTCCGAGTGCAGCCCCTGTGACAGTAGCACTATATTCTGCATCACGGCAGGTCTCTTGTGACTCTTCATAGAGAAATTCTTTAGTTCCTCTACAGACTACCGGGGCAGGCCTTGTTGAGCTTCTAAGTATCAGGGAGGGAAGAAAGATAATGAGGAAAATTTTTAACAAAAAAGAACAAGGAAACTGCCATTACCTTACACAGTAAATGCCACGGCCAGAAGATTTCATGTATAGTCTATGTACCACCCCATAAGCCAGCTCATACCACCTCATCAGCACGTGTATCTTAGTGAAATGCTTTGGCATATATATTTAACGTGTGAAAAAACATAATTTAAAAAATAATAATAAATCGATTTTTTTTTGCTAGCATATGGATATAGCAGTAACCAACAAGGAAACAAGTGTATTCTCTCACTTACACCTCCAAAGAGGCAGCAAGGAACCAGCAGTCAGCTAGGGAGTGTGACTTGGGGTCACCCCACAGGACTATTTCCACTCAAGCTTGAGCCTCCAGGATAGCTTCACAGCTCAAGTGGCTGTTCCACAGACAGGAGGCGTGGGCATGCAGCCATCGCTAAACATCTTCTGTCTCACGCTAAGCACTTCCACAGGTCTACAAACCGCAATTACATCCTTGAAGGGTGTTGAGCCTGTTAAAGATGCCCTAAAACTCTGACATCCACCCCAGCAGCAACAGAAAATCCTAGAATCATAGGATAGTTCAGGTTGGAAGGGACCTTAAAGATCATTCATTTCCAACTCCTGCAATGAGCAGGGACATGTCCCACTAGACCAGGCTGCTTGAAGACCGATCCAACCTGGCCCTGGACACCTCCAGGGATGGAGCAGCCACGACTTCCCTGGGCAACCTGTGCCAGTGATTCACCACTCCCACCGTGGATAAAATCTTCACTTCATGAAGACATACAGTTCTGCGAATGGCTTGCCTGCATCTTCAAATGTCTGTGTTCTTCTCTATCACCCTTCGTTTGCAGACAGCTCTGCCAAAACCCTCTTGAGGAGCAGAATGAGAGATATGTTTAAGCTCATGCTGGAAAATGAACAGGTAGGTCCTAGAGACTCCCAGATGATAAGGGGTATTTGACAACTGCACCTGTAATTCCTGTTGGTAGTTGCTCCTTCTCAGTTTCCTACAAAGGATGAAGGAAAGCAGCAGCTAAAACTCCTGCAACGAGGCACAGTTCATTTATCTGACAAAAATCTGTGAACTATCTACCTACAAAGGCTGACAACAGCCTAAAACCAGCTTTCTCCTTAACTTCAGTCTAAGAGGACTGCATGATATAAAGAGACCACTAAAAGGCCGTTAAGAGGAAGAGGAAAAAGTTATTAAAAATGTACTAATGAGGAGCTAATTTCACCTTTTTTAACAGGGCATGAGAGAATTCCAGCAAGACTTCTGGTTCATTTAAAGACGGAAATTTTTAATAAGGCTAAAAATAACTGACAATCACATTTTCGAAATTGAGAGAAACAATGAAACCCCAGGAGGTCCCAACCCTGGGAGGCACCACACAGACCGACAAAAAAAAAAAAAAAGCTCTTACCAATTTCAGGCAGGCTTAGAACCCTGGAGTTAAGAGAATCATAGAATAGTTTGGGTCGGAAAGGACCTTACAGATCAGTTCCAAGCCCCCTGCCATGGGCAGGGACACCTCCCACTGGGTCAGGCTGCTCAAAGCCTCATCCAGCCTGGAAATCTCTGTGACGTGGGAACATCTATTTTCTTTCCTGCTTCAAAAGGAGGTCTGAACCACAACTGGCTTAGAAACATAGCAGAAAACAAAGCAATTGGTTTCGTTGGGGGGGGGGTTGTAGGTAACCAATAATAAGAGGAACTTAAAAAAGCCACGACCCAAACTCCGGTCAGGACACTGCAGGGACAAAACACGCAAACCCGAAGACACGGTGCTTAAAAAACCCACAAAAGCCACGTTTTCACGTTCACAACCATTGAGTTGATCCNAAAAAAAAGAAAAGAAAAAAACCACAAACCCTGGAAGTCTCCCGCGAGTCTTTCAAGAGTTATCGTTCCTGCCAGCCCCCGAGCGGCGCGTCCCGGGGCTCCCCCGGAGCACGTGTGGCCACCGGAGCTCGGACCCAGGTGGCCACGGGGTCGTCCCGGGGCTCAGACTCGCCGGGAGGTCGCCCCGCGGGCCGAGAGTCACCAGGAGAGCAACCCGGGGCTTGGAACCAGCCGCCGGCCCAGCAGGTCGCCCCGGGGCTCGCAGCCACCAGCCCACCGGGGTGGGACGCGTCTGCGGGGGAGCCCCGAGGCTCACAGTAGCTCGCCCGCCGGGTCGCCCCGGGACTCGGGAGCCAGACACCAACTGGGACGGGTGGCCCCAGGGCTCGGAGCCGACGGGGCAGCCCCGGGGCTCGGAGTCGCTCGCCCGCTCGCCTCCGGGCTCGGAGCCAGGGGGGTAACACCGGAGCACGGAGCCAGCCGCCTGTCTGCGAGGTCGCCCCAGGGACTCGAAATCGCCGGGCGAGCACCAGAGTCGCCTCGGGACTCGGAGCCGGCGGGGTAACCCCGGGGCTCGGAGCCAGCCGCCCCTTTGCGAGGTCGCCCCGCGGCTCGGAGTCGCGGGGCGAGCGCTAGAGTCGCCTCGGGGCTCGGAGCCAGCGGGGTAGCCTCAGGGCTCGGAGTCGCCGGGCGAGCGCCAGAGTCGCCCCAGGGCTCGGACCCTGTGGGGTAGCCCCGGAGCTCGGAGTCGCCCGCCCCGAGGCTCGGAGTCGCTCGCCCGCTCGTGGCGGGGCTGGCAGCGACCGGAGCCGCCTCGTACACGCACAGAGAGGCAGACGCCGTGCTCCCTCCCGGCTCGCCCCCGGCCCCCCGCGCACACGCTCCGCGCTCACCGGCGGGACGGCAGCTCCCGGCGCAACTTCCCCGCTCGGGCACGTGGGCGGCGGCGCCGCGGACGTGGCGCTGCCCCGGCCCCCCCCGCCCCCG
>WAAB01014020.1:33205-61112 GCA_013389865.1 Piaya cayana | reverse complement strand
CTGCCCATGGCAGGCGAGTTGGAACTGGATGATCTTTAGGCCCCTTCCAACCCAAATCACTCTATAATTCTATGGTTCTATGATTCTATTTGCCGGCATTTTTGGTACCAGTCCAAGTGCCAATCTGGTACAGTGCTGCACAATGATACAAAAAGGATTTACTGTTACGAAAAGTAGAATATTTTGGTTTAACCTAAAGTAGAGTTAGGTTCCTCTTGGCCAGGGTGGCCAAAAATGTTCGGAGGAGATCTCCCCCAATAATTGGTGTCTTCATCTGGGTTTCGCTGCAGAGGTCGCATCTCCTCATGGTCCCTTAACTGAGTCAACCTCTGCCCCAGTCAGGGGAAACCTCCTGTTAGTGGTCCTCACCAGCCGCTGGTGGTACTTTGGTGCCACTTGAGTGGGCTCGTTGCAATGAGTCAAGTTCCTTGTGAGATACCATGTGTAAAGTCAGACTAAGACACCATGCCAACAGGAGTATGAGTTTGTCACCCTTCAACAGCTGTGGGGATTGGCTATTTGGGGGTTTCTTTTCCCTCCTGAATTGTGACCATTGAGATTACATCTGTTTACCTATAAATCCAAATTGGCATTGACCTTAATGGCAATATACTACCTTGCTGAACAAGTTGTGATGGGCAAAGCCCAGTAGTCTATGAGGATAGATTGCTGTGGTTTCAAGAGTCATTGCCAGTGTGGAACTCTGTGATGATTACGACTATCATGATGTCATGAAAGTAACGACATCAGGCTGGCTGTGACTCGTGGACAGGCCACTATCACTTTACCTGGAAAAGGTGCAGGTATGTACATGCCTGCTTGAGAAATAACTGTATTTTTTGAAGATAGACAGTATGTCCCTCTGATCACATATTTTCTGCCAAACTGTTTTTCCAGACATTGCTCATTCCTTGGAGATGATAACGTCTTGTGTGAAGTATGATCTGTGCTGAACAGATGTCTCTTCTTCTGCAATCACCTCTGTTCGCCGTCTTGCCCTGTCTCGAATGCAGGGTCAGATACAGAGCTGGCTCCAGAGCTCCAAATTAGCAAGAGATTTGGCTGTTGTGAAGTTCAATTAGTCCTTAGAAAGTAATAGTATGCATAAGATTTCTGAGAAAATTTATACATATGCATATAAGTGGGAAACGTATTCTGTACCCAGACTTTGTCTCACTGCACGATTGATGGAGATCACTCCCTCCTGCTGCCTAGGCCTGATAAAGGATGGTTGTTTTCTAAAATTCCAAAACAAGAGAGTTTATTTGCCGGCATTTTTGATATCAACAGAACGTGTCACTCCAAGTCCTATGATGTTGCATTCATGAGTGAATTAAAGAGGAGAATGCCAAAACAACCATGAAATCATAAGAGCAGTTGCTTTCCTGCGTAGCAGCAGGATGCAAGTGCTGGTTGAGTTGATCAAACTCTGCAAAAATGGGCCTAAGCTCAAAATGGAAAATTGTCCCCATATCCTCTAGAACAGTGCCTGGCTGGGAACAGCAGGAGAACTGAATTTGCTGAGGAACTCTGTTGCACTCAGCATGAACTACTGTGACCCCAAAACATCCGTAGCTGCTTCCCAGTTTCCATGGTTTAGGTTGGCTCCACCACAAAGGTGATTTTATTTCTTACTGAGAAAAGACCTCTCACCATGTTCCTAAACAGGCAGCAGCTGTAACTGCTAGAAAATGAAAGACCCTCAGACATCTATTTGCATTTTCTTCTTTCCAGGATTACACTTTCTGAAGCTAAATGACATTACCTGGGCTTTGTGTTTGCAAAGCGCCTGACACAGAGGTTTTCACTGAAAAGGTCAGTTGAGGGGGGATCTCAACGTTCTTCCAGGTTAACAACAGCTACAAAACTCTTCCCTAGCTTAATGGTGTCGCCTCTTTCCTCACGCCTTTCTTAGAGTGTTTCCTGCAAGAGTGTTCATGTCAGGGACCTTTGTAACCTTAATATACCTTCAATTGAGGGATATTAGACTGCTGTGTTGTTACCTTCTCTTGCTCTTCTTTCTGCTGAAAACATCTATTTCTTCCAGCGGCAGGCAGATTTTTAATCTCAAGGTGCACTGCCAATTTGAGATTAGAATCTGACTTTGAAATTGTAAAGAAGTGCTGCTGCTACTGATGTTCAAATACTGCTGAACCGCTTAAGGCTAAAGCAGCAAAGAAATAAAATTGTGTTTTTTTCTGAAACATCTCGCACACTGTGGTTATCTCAAAGGGCTTTATGAAGTAAAGTCGAGTAAAGGAGCACGTTTAAGCATAGCAGCTGTTCTGTGCACAAACATGAATGCAGAAATTTTTGGCATTAGAGTTATCTATAATCGTTTGGTAGGGCTGTTGTGTATGTTTAATGATCACCTGCAACACCATGAGAAATGTCCAATACTGGTCACTGCTTAAAATGATTAAAAAAAGATAAAGTATGTGTATTTATTACATTCCCCCTTGGGATGACTCTAGGGAAGAAAATGCAACCCAGTCAATTTAAGGTTAAAGAGCACGTGTGAATATTTCCTACATATTCCAGTAAAGCTCACTCATAAAAACATATTTTATTGGTTAAGTTATAAATTTGTGCTAACATACTCTTTCAACAAACTATACTTGAAATTAAGTTTAGGCAATAGACCTATCTAATGCTGGCTGGCACGTAGTTAATTGCTACTCTAATCACTCTGGCTTCAGCAATGCTGTAGTGACAGGACATTGCCATTTAGGAAACAGATTCATTTCTAAGCTTCAAGCAGAGGGCAATACATGGGCCATATAGGACTTTCCAATCGGCATCTGCCCAGAATAGATGTGATTAAGTGCATTTTTGTTTAGCTATTGATTTATTCACCTAGCTTCCTCAAATGTCAGATATATGTATAGTTTTTGTCCAAGAAAAATAGTGCTGTTCAGAGTATTGATTGCAGCTGTGGAGTCTGCAGCACAGCTCAGTAAAAGATTCGGTTCGCGTTTTAAGACATTGTACTGTTCTTTAATAAACCTGCATGTCCCTTGGATGTAGATGTAAAAAAAAAAATCCGCTTCCAGGATTATATTAAAATCTTCCTTACTTTATTTTTAATCTAGAAAAAAGTCCTTTTCAGGTTGATCTATCAGTGTACAGTAATCCCCCCTTAAACCTGATCAGAATTTATAAGGGGTTTTTTATGCAGTACTCTAAAAAGCTGGGAAATGCTATTACCAAATTCAGTCTTTTTCCCTCTTGTTGTATCCTACTTCTGCAGCAGCTTAGTCTTTTAATAAATACATATGTTTTTATATATGTACATTTATGTAGAGAAAGATCAAAAAAATGACACATAAACAGTAATTGAAGTGCACTAACTGTGGTAATTGCTGTAAGTCTAAATACAAAATGTAGTTGTATGGGTACATGGATGTATACACTGCAAGGTCTTTTCCCTGGACAATTTTTTCTTTCTCTGAGAACTTACAGTGGCAGAACCTTCCAGACAATATATTTCCCAACTGACAAAATATTTCCTGATAATAATTTAAAAAATATTGCTTGCCAAGGCTCTTTGGATTTTTGCTTTTCACAGACTCAGCCATTCCGGACATTTTTTTCTCCAAAGGGTGCCAGAACCACAATGCTCTTACAGCAAATCCTTCACATCAATGTGCAGTTCCACCTCTGGGTTTTGCTGGTACCTTTACCTTTCAAGAACTCCTTTTCCTTTCTCTGATTTCTTTTCGGTTCCACACTTTATTCAGGTTTACTCTGGGCTCTGGTTTTCTTGTTCTTTGTTCAAATCATACTCCTATGGGACCTCCCCAGAATCACGTCATCAGAGTTCTCTTTCTCTCATGTTAAATATCCACACCTGAAACACTCAAGGTAGGAAATTCATCTGTCAAGTTTTGTATGCAGGATATGCCATGGAAGTGCCTATTTATGTTCACTGACTATGAAAAGAACTTAAGAAGTAGATCAGATTTAAACATTTAAAGCTGTGTGAGATGAATTCCATCTTTTGAGACTTCTCTGTTGCCAGTGAAGTAAAAGACTAACTTTGAGTAATTTCCATGCTGAAAGATAAGGCCCAGGGCTTTTTATTTTTTGTCCTGGTAACAATGGCACCTGAGGTGTTGGATAATGAATGCCTTCTTTTCTAGCTTGGCAGTTACCTCAGAAGACAAGTGACAATTAGTTATTACTGTCTGAAAATTGTTTGGTAGTCTCTGAAAAATGAGAAATCCACTTGCCTCCTAATCTATATTCTCAGAGATGACTTCATGAGAGATGTCACTCACTGAACTGTCCCAGAGACTATAGTAGTCTTTCTTTTCTAGAGAGGAGACCTTTGGAGCTCAATCTAACTGTGGTGGCACAGTTTAAGGAGCAAATTATCTGTGAACTGGAAGTACCTACGTGTGGGACAAGATTTCAGAATCCCAGATGAAAGTTAGAGCTCAACATATTCCCACTAAAAATGAGATTAATAACATGCGAGCAAATAAATAGAGGTTGAAATACATCTGTTATGACTTTAAAAGGGTCAATACTGGTAATGAGACAGGATGGTTTCCTTAGGGGATTGCTGTAGTTCACATAAGAATTGAGCCGAGAAATAGTGACGATCTGTATATACAGAAAGTCTGAGTAAATTACCACAGTGCTTTGTTCAGACTTTACAGACTATGGGATAAGTTCTTCAAACAGAAAGTTGGTCCATATTGACAAGGTAAAAGAAGTGATTTGCACTGCCACCATCCCACAGAACTCTTTTTCTTCTCAGCTCTGGGTAACAGGCACAATGGTTTGCTCACTGTAAACCTTAAAATAAACTTTAGAAGAAAATGTGAGTTGTGATAAAATCCAAAAGACTAGATTCATCTGATGCTGTTAATTTGATGTAGATCCACTGAAGTTAGTAAAATTATACTCATCGACCCAAGGAGAAAACCTGATCTGTAAACATTTGAAACTAAGACTATCCTTTTTTCCCTAGAACACCAGTTAACAGCAAGATTCCTGGATTTCAAAATTCCTTTTCCAGCAGGATGGGATGTGGGATATTCTGAAAGATGCTATAGAAATGTGATATCATCAGAACTTTGGCTGATCTTCTCTGAAAAGCATGAAAATATTATTCAGGAACTCCTGACAGGTCATTTACATTTTGTATGTTGGATACACTATAATAACTATTATATTTTGCAGGATAATTCTGTAGTGCGGTTTTAGTCTTTTCACATTTCACTTGCTGTCACAAATGATCAAATGAAAGATAAAAAATTTACTTGATAATAATTGAGTATGTCATCTGCTTTCAAAGGCTTCTAGTTGCAAAGCTAAGAAAGACTGAAAGAGGGGAAATGTATACCATTACATTATACTTTATCTTCCAGGTAGCTAAATATTGTGACTAAAAGTCAGATTAGACAGTAACGTCTGTACTAGAAGTGGAAAGATAAGTCACAGACCTTGACAAAGCTTTCTTCAATACAGACTATTGATATAAATGCTTTAGTAGATCTGCTTATAATTTTTCAGGCTGTTTCCTCTTTTGGCACTGAACTGTATGAAATATACGGAAGCAACTGTCTAAATCACAACCATTTTGAAAGCTGATGTCTACGTATAGCATTTTCACATTCAATCATCAGAAATATATTACCAGTTATGTGCCTTATGGAGAATCCCTGAAGATTTACACTTGAGAAAAGATTTTCTTTGCTTCAAGATGTCTTTTTCTCTGAAGAACCTGTCATACCAGTCAGACTTTCAAAATCTGCACTATAAACACTGTGGTGCAGTACTGAGCAACTTCCTGCAAGTTACTAAATGCTTTCATTCCTATTGATCTTTCAAGAACTGAAGGAAGTTGACTACTGACTCAGGAAGAGATGAGACACTTAAAGAATAAAGTGCGAATTAGCTTACACATTTGTAGTTACTTTTAGGTGTAGTTTGACATTATGGCTTTTTGACATAAAAATATACTTAACAGGCAGACACCTGCTGTCACTTCCTTTAGGATTCTCACACCAGCCATCAACTTCTGCTGCTGTTATCTTCAGTGTTAAGAGGACAAAGTGCTTTGGAGGCACTTAAATGTGAAAAGCTTTTTTGTTTTAAAAGTTGATGTGCAGTTCCATGACTTGCAGCACATAATTGCCTCCGTTATGTATAATAAACAAACTAATGCTGTAAGCTCTTTTATATTTTCCTAGGTCATGGCAGCCAGATATCCAAATGGCAGATTCGGTTGAGGACTTTTTCTCTAAACAGTCAACCTACTTCCAGATTGGAGCTGTTGACTGCTCAATGAGCTGTTGAAAGATCCAGCAGCATTTGGCACATAGACATTGTTTACAGCATGTCCTTTATTCTTTCTGGCACATAACAGAGCCTTCTGCTTCCTCCTGCTTCCCTGATGATCACCTTACAGTGGGTTATGTTATCCCCAGATAACACGAGAAAATCACGTAGCAGTATTATCCAGCTTTGTGCTTAGCATGTTAAGCAGAGAGATGGGTCTTGTGCTTTTTTGACATAGATGTAAGTATAATTCTTCGTGATGGGCCATCACATTTGATGGCATCACAAAGTACAAAAGCTTTAAATCAGAATGGGATACATTCAACCTTGAAATAAAATGCAGTCTGCGAGAGTGATTAAACAGCAGGGTGCCTTAATAAGGAAGGGGTAGATTATCATAACTTAGTTTTTAAAAAGGTGGGAGATAATATCTTGTTTACAAAATATGCCTTAAAGATTTGGAAGAAATTTATAGCCCAGGTGATGAGGTAAGGTCTCGGTAACATCCTTTTTGTCTCAGGAGCTATGAACCTGTGGAGTGTTTCCTTTCTTTGCAAGTCATGCCATAGTGAGCAGAACAGTGCCCATAGTTCTTATTTTGCATACATAGTTCTGCACAAGGCCAGTGTCTGTAACTAAATCTCATCTCTCAGGACATCAGATGATTTCCTGAAGTGATTAGGAAGTTTTCCTTGCCCTTTCACTTACTGAGGCATAACTCATTAGATGGACTTTTATTTATTTTTGCCTCCATCAAACCCATCAAAAGTGAGATGCTGGACTGCATGGACTGGTGGCAAGAGCGAGTGAAGATTTCTGACTGACTGGCTGGCTGAGATGTCTTGTTCACAAACCAGCTTTGGGCCTAGGAAGGGAGATCAGTCAGGCTTGGACCACAAGGTGGATGTTGGGGGATCATGCTTACAGCCAGGCAGAGTAGTGAAGTAGCTTCTGGCTGTAAATTGGCTTGTTCCAGTGGTATCATTGGTGAAAACACTCCAAGACTTTTTCATACATGACATGATAAAAATTTAATGAATGGTTCCTGCTTACCTCCTAGTGGAAAGAATTGTGTGACTTGACCATAAAGACCTGCCCAGCTATCACGTTTCTAGAAAACCTGGGCAGAATCTGAAGGTTATACTGTCATGCAAATTGAACTAGGCGGTAAAGACCTCTTCCTCATGAAGCTATACAATTTTAGTTCCAGCCTGAAAACCTTTTTATTTATTAATAACAGACTTAGAGGTTTTAGTAAAAGCATAAGGAACTCTGTCTTTATTAGCAGTTTTTTTTGGGATCAATTCTGAAGTCTTTCCATACCTTGTATCCATGGATATATCTAATCTAATCTAATCTAATCTAATCTATAATAATATACAATATATGTGGATCCTCTTACCAGTTCAGTCCTGTGGATCCCAGAGGTCAAGTGGTCAAGTTCATAACCGTTCTTTTTTTTCTCCAAGGTTTTATATTTATAATGAAAAGGTATACATTGCACTTTTTATGTAGTGTTGTGAGAAGTGAAGGGAGGAAATACTCATATGCCCTTCTCCTTCAGTATAATAACTTGTATGAGTAGGGGCTACTCATCATGAGCAGGGACAGGCACAATCTCATAGTGGTGAGGTGGGCATGAAATTCTCTTTTGAAACTTAACTCACATGGAAACTCGCAGTCAGGGGTGGGGAAATTTGAAATAGCATGTTCCAGTTGGCTTCAGATTTGGAGTTCTGGTTTCGGATCTCCTTCCCGTGGAGATAAGCATGATTATGCTCCCTAGCAGTTCACATAATCTCTAGTTCCATTTGAATTAACTGATATGGATGTTTCATACTTGCTCTCATATCGAATATTAGGGATTAGCTCTCTTCAGCTCCATCTATGTAGTTGGTTTTTTTTCTATAAAATTCAATAACAAGAAAAAATCCAATGCATTTGTACTCACAGAAAACCAGTCATGCAAAGCATTCATTTATGAAAGAGAGATGGTTACACTGAGTCAATACTAATACAATTACCTACTTGAACAAGCTCAGCTACTCTTTGCATTACCTAATTTTGCCCCTTTAAATTCTTGCTGTTTGTTCTGTAATGTTCTTTTTCTGGATTCTCTTATTCTTGTGTTTTCAAGAACGACCACTAGCTAGAAATTTAGAAGGATGCACTGTTGTCATGGAAAACCTTGACTTACCTATACAGATATCTTACCATCACTATAAACAAAAAACAGATGCAAGATCTGCAAACTGTATTTACAGCTCTGAGACACAGTAGTCTGTTTGGTAGAGTTGGCTGAGATTTATTTTTTGCAGTCTGTGAAAATCTTGAAACAAGCTCTTCTTATTCCCAACAGGAGAAAAGTTTTCCTCATCCCAAGTGGGACAGAAGCTGCTGCTTCTTTTTTTTCTGAGGCACAGGGGGAACAGTGGAATGAGAATTGACTCTGTTAAATTGTTAAATAAAAATAAAGTAATTTTAGATGAGTGACCATGTTTTCTGTTAATCTGTTCCAAGTATTTTTTCAATTGAAACTTCTTTCAGATAAGCTTTTTCTCTAAGTCTTGAAGAGCATCAAATTTTAAAATCAACATTTCTCATTTGGGCAATACAAAAAGACAAAGATTTTCACTATTTTCTAACAGAAATTGTTTTGAAATGGATAGTTTCACATATAACTCCCACTTCTGTAAAAACAGTGCTTTCCAAAGATAATCATTTAGATTAAAAGTGTGACCAGTCTAGTTTATCACTGATTCTCAAAGGTGAAGACTGATAGTTTGCAGTGAGTAATTTCTGCCACCCTCTGAAACCAATGGGAATCTTCTACTAATTTCTGAAGACTGAATCAATCAGTTTTGCTAAGTGTTATGTGTAAAGATCATTACCAAAAAACAAATCCCAATAACTGTTAATAGGTTTCTTTTCACCTTGAAGATGTACTGAAGTTTGCCATGTGCTGACCTTATTGCCCAGCAGTGTAACGGGAACTGATTTAAATGACTGAACCACCCCTGTGCATCCAAGGAGCATGTATCTATCTGGTTCTTCCTCTTTACTTGTAGCTGGAGGAAATTACTTCTCCATCACATTACACACATATTTTTGCATTTGATCCTACAAAAAATGTAGATTACCCTGGAGTGTTGCACTGATCACTGTTTGAAGTCACTTCAGATGCTACCAGAATCCAATTGTGATCCACATCAGAGAAGCAAGTGGTAATGATGCTCCTTTACCACAGCAGTTTGTCTCTGAGTAGTGTCAGGGCCAAATTTAAGCCTGTGTCATGATGTCTTGCCTGCCTAGCATCTATATTGAATTTTTAGTCATATACTTGGTAAATTAAAACTAATATAGTCACTGGAGAACAGACAAGAACTCTATCCGCTCTCCAGGTACCTACCTTAATCACTAAGTTACAAGCCATACTCTCTCAAGTCCCTGTGAATATTAATTATTCTACACAGAGTGGAACAGCTTCAGCAAAGGCAGCCAAGAGAGACTTTCAGAGTGTTCTGTAGCTTGGGCATAATGGCACTCTCATGGGAAAACAAGCTCAAACCTTTAAGGTAAAAGAAGCAACTGGGGCACTTGTGTGCTGGGCTATATTAAAACTTGTACCTTTATCAGTGAGTTGTTAGGTAAAATCCTTATCAGGAGCATCCAGCAAGCCCAGCAGAGCTTAGCCTTGAACCTAATCTAAGCAGCCTCCTAGCAGTATTCCAGTCACAGGACCACAGCTGATATTAATATGCTTTCTTCTGGTGTTAATCATTATTTAGAAATAATCACTGCAGTACTTTTTTTTTCTTCCCCACAGAAGAAATGAGGGTAGAACGTCCGTAACACTTGCTGTATCATGTCATGAGGGGAATGCGAAGCAGCGGCTCTTTAGGAAAGCACAGTGCTAGAAATCTACATCTGCTCAATCACTCTGCAGCTCACAACTGTGAAATGGCCTGTTTTGTCGAGCTTGTCAGCAATGTGCATCATTCAGTTGACAACGCAGAGCTGGGGTTGGCTCACGCACAGCAATTTCCAGTTGACGAGTTGGTTCAATTGAAACATTCACTTTGGGAAATAGAGTAGAATATTTTCAGTCTGAGTGAGGCTACATTGCCTGAATATCTCCCTCATTGAAAAGAGAGGTAATTGTGTACAAGACAAGGCGTGATTAGCAGGAGGGAGAAGAAAGAGAGGTGATATGTCTTTTGGAGGGAGTTGTTTCACTCATTTTTCCTTGATCTTTTGGAAGGAGATTTTGTTTCCTTTATTGGTCATAAATCCCATTTGAAGCCAATGGGAATCAGTGCTTCCACCTGTTCCCCTTTTCCCACAGATACTGTATATGTTGCACCGCTGTGGGCGTAATTTAGCGGTTGTGAACAGGCTGTATTTCTTCTCCACAGAAGACGGATCATTACTTTGTAAATACAGAATTAAGACTCAGGAATTAGTGACTCTCTTTGATAGTCAGAGAAGTGCACCTGGACATGGGAGGGGACTGATCCTTGTAAGGCTACAAGGTGCCAGGGGCAAATGTAATCTCTACAAGAGATGCAGAACAGAATTTATGGCTCAGACACTTAGCAGTAAAGCTGCACTCCACTGCTTGGATTCTGGTGCCTTCTGGAGCAAAGCAGGTTGTTTTTTTGAAGTTCCATAAGGCAGCATCAATAACAGCAATTCATGGTTCAGCACTGATCTTCTAGGCAGTACTTCATTATTTTTTGTTGCAAGGAAAGAAGGAGCTTTTGGCTATTTTTTTTTTCCTTTAATTGTGGCATATACAGGAGGAATTCCTCATGGTTTATGTGGTCAGTTGCTGCTAGTTTTTTCTGCTGCTGGCATTCAGTCTCGTGCATTATTGCTATGTTTGCCACTGGTTTACGCACATAATAATGATGCAGTACATGTTAACAAAAAGATCGGAGTGGCCTGTCACTATATAAATTGCTGCTATAGCTGCTGCAAGAACCATTTTCTATTCTTGTTTCCACTTGGAGCACTTGGAGGACTATCTTTCCTGAAAACCTATAAATAAATTAAATATTCCCGGTGGGTTCCATTTAGTGTCAAACTTTCCTCTTTTAAGATGCTCTTTCTCCTTCTGCTTTGTACAGAGGATGTGTGATCGGAAGCCTTATAGTCCTGTAGTGTTAATAAAACCATCCAAACAGTGGGCTTATTTTGTGTCTAGTATAGATACTGATCCTTAATTACCCCAGTATTGTTTTAACTACCTCAGCACATCCTTATCTGTTTTGCTGCACTTCATTCCGTATTACGCATTTCCAGTTGGAGGCTTGACAGGAGGCAGAAGCAATCAAACCATATTGTCTGGCATAACAGAGGGGAAACTGCCATGTCTCTCATGTAAAAGATTAATAATAGGCTGCGCGCTCTTTTTGTAAAACAAAAACATCTCATTTAAACGGCTTAAAAGTTCCATCCCATGTGATGCTGTCAGTGTGGGGGCCCAGTGTCAGACATCTGAAGGAGTTTTAATCTTTGAAGAAGCAGCTTTTCTTTTTTTTCTCCTTTGTAAATCATACTGTAAATTCCTGCTGCTGGTCTCGGGGCAAGATGCTTACTTTAGGCTGTTGCTGCAGATACGAAGGGACAAACAGTTGCTGGGCAGAAGATTAGTGTGGAAAGCTACAAATATCCGTGCTGGAGAGGGAATCACCTGCAAGCTTGAATTTTACACCCAGACATTCTCTCAGGAACATAAGGAGCCCAACTGCATTACTGCTGCCCTAAAATACCTGAGAGAGCCAGGCACTTAACTGCTAGGTCTGACAACAGCTACGTAGCTGCTCTCTCCCTCTTTGCTGTGTTTGATCTAAGGAGGTTAAGGTACGTGCAGAATAATTAACTGCAAGAGAAAGGAAGGGTAGCAAGATTGAAGAAGGGGTGGCAAAAGTTTACCTAAGAGTCTTACTTAAGAATATGAAAGACTTCAGAAATACACAAAGCCACTCTAGGGACTGATTTTCAACCCTCCAATACTATTCCAATACTGCATTTTCTGTGATCCATCTTGTCCTAAATATCTGAAGTAAAGGTAATGCAGCACAGAAATGTTGGATTTTATTAATCTTACCAGAGTACAGAGAAATGACTAAACATAAAAAAAAATGCAGATGGTGGGGAGGAGGTGAATAAAAAGTCTTGTCAATTTGCTTGCAAGGAATGTATAATCTTCATTAGAAAATTCAAAGCCTGTCTGCTTGTCGTGGATCCTAGCTGTGTCGCAGTTTGTTTAGTGATGATGGAAAGCTCACTCTACACTAATTTCTAATGGATTATTGCAAAACGTTCTGTAATGATGACGTGCTTGAGCTGTTAATAGATTATGAATTGCCTTAAGAGCTTTATAAAAAGCAGAAGATACAATTATTATTGGATCATGACGCTCATTATCTTTAAAGAAAATAAATGTGCTGTAACTCCAACTGGCCTGTAAATTTCTTTTGTTTCAAAATATATTCACGTCACTCTCCTTTTCTCTGGTCTATGTCTGCTGCTTGTTCTGAATGGGAATACATTCAGCAAGATTAAGGGCCTGAACCAATGTGACTGAAGTCAACTGTAGTGGTTCCCATTCTTGGAAGGAGTTGGAGCAGTCCTGGTTTGCTTTGTTCACGTACTCAAATGAAAATGTTTGTGGCACAGACAAAGGTTTGTGGCACAGCAGCCACAAAACTCTCTGAAGAGAAGGGACATGAAAAATTATTTTTTCTGAACTGGGACCATCACTTTATCTGGGAATTGTTTCAGACTCCTTGCTATCTTTTGTTATCAAAAAAAAAAATTGGTATAAACGGTGAGGTACTGGAGACTGGGACCACATTTGCTGTGATTAAGCTTTGTACACTCATTTGACTGCAGAAGATGTGCAAACAACCATCTTGCAGCATTTTACGTCATGCTTCATAAGGAACTCTTAAGACAGATCCTGTAGGCTAACCTTGGTGGCATGCATTTTCCTCTGTTCCTCATCTGCTTTGGAAAGCCACAAGGACAACTAAGAGAGTGCAATTCTGAAGGAATCTAAAGCCTGTTCTCTTGATTAAGCACTGGCCTGATACTGTCATATCCTAAATTTACTTGCCATTTTATATTATCACAAGCCTCTGCTAGGAAGCAAGCTTATCAGGAGGCTGAGAGCTTTAAATGTGGGTGAATGTAACCCTGAGCGAAGTTATTCAAGCTGTGGATCTGGTGATACATCAGCCCTGAAAAGGAATAGTCACTCACCCTGTGGCTCTGTGACCACTGCAGGGGAGAAGGCAGAGAAGGGACAGCGTGGATGGGGACATCGCCCTGACATAAGACTGCAGATACATTTGTAAATCATAGCTTTTCCTTAGAGAGAGTTTATCTCGTTATCTGCAACTCCGTTTTTATCATCTAAACCCCTCTGTGTTTTACTAGTGCAATTAATTAAAAATAAAGGTGCCTTACCTTAAATAAGGAAACATCATTGGCTTGCAGAGGGGCCACACTCTTCTTGCCACGCAAGCAGGGTTTCTTTGTGCTGTTCCAGCGCTCGGGGAGGTCCTGTAGTGAGCACTACATGGTGTTTGATAGGAATGGTTGGACTCGATGATCCAGTGGGTCTTTTCCAACCTGGTGATTCTATGATTCTATGATTCTATGATCAGCAAATTAAATAGAATTCACCTTCATGGCTCTTTGGCTCTTCTGGTTCAAGAACCAGGAAATCCATTGGCTTTCTAATTTACTGTACAGGAAGGTTGTCATTACTGTTTACAGAGGAAAAGTTTTCCACACAAAATCTGTTAGACTTGCCAGCATCTCTTATGCATTCAAGCACTGCTGTGTGAGACAGATAAAAATCCCACCTGATGATAAGCTGTGTTAGGAAAGAGGCATCTCAGAGAAAGAAAAGCAGCACTCATGGATAATGGAAATAATGAAACAGTGATAAGTATTTTCCAAATTCCCTTTGCCAATTGAGGTTTTGAATACTAATTGTTAGTGAATATTTTGGCAATTTAACAGTGATGATTGCTTGCATGCTGCTGTACATAGTCAATCTATACTTTTTAGAACACTGCCTTTGATTTCTGAGATTAGTAGGGTTTTCTCAACTTCTCATTTTCATCTCTGCAAATTTTAGGGAATGGACTACAATCTCTAGAGTTCTGCTGAAATCTGAATGAATTTAATTTTCTGACTCAAAGTTGGTCTTGCAAATGATTTCACATAATTAATTCTTTTATACATTTACCTTTGGAAGGCATTTAATGCGAAAAACAATTTTAGAAGAAATAAATATTTTCTTTCATATTTAGATTTCAAATTTCAAATATTTAAATATTTGAAATTTTCAGAAGAATATCAAACCCCACTGGAATATTTGTTGTAACTGCAGCAGACCAGATTCCATATGAATTTGCATCTGTATAGTCTCGTTGATATTATTGAACTGGTTCATGAAATTTGGCTTCCACGTTGGTTTCTGATCTAGAAAGCAGTTTCTTAGACTGCACACCTGACATTATTTCATCTGGAACACTCAAAATTTAATTACAGTTACCGTCTAACCTTATCTCAAAAAGGAATTTGAGTTGTTGGGGTACCACTAATCCACGGTATGGGGACACTGCCCAGTGCGTTTGGTGCCCGTTCAGCCCTTAAAGGAGACTTAATGCAAGGAGATTAATGAGTGGGACTTCACCCTTGGTTTGAGTGGTGTGTATGCATGAAGCTCAGTAATAATCCCCCATGTAAGGCTGAATTTCAGCTCTAGATCCCAGACTTGCAGTGAGTATATTATAACTGACTGCTAAGTGTTTTTAGAATGGATACATTAGAAATAGTTTAAGTAGAGGACATGATAGTTGCATTTGTGTTTCCAAGTCATACTGCTTAAAAAATAATGCTGTTGCCAACCCTTACTTGGGAGTGAACACATATCTTGCAAAAAGGTTTTCTGTTTTTGCAGAAATAGTGTAGATCCTTAATTTCTGCAGGGCGCTCTGTCTAGAGAAGTCAGCAGACTCCCACTTTACTTCTGTCCTCAGATACCAACACTACCACCAGGACTCTGGAACAACTGCAAGTGGAAAGTGAATTCTGAGTATTCATATGTAAATTGAAATAACTGATGTCCCATTGTGCTTTTTCTTTAAAAAATATGAAGGTAAAAAGAAGAAGAAAAACCCCAAACATAATGAAGTATTTGCATATAAAAAGGCTTTTAACTTACATTCTTTGCTCATTGGCAATCTTTGGAGGCCCATTATTCTTTGCTGCTATTAAATTTAAGCAGAAAAATATCCAGATTTCTGGGCAAGTAGAATTTCGTAAAGAATAATTTATTCTTGTTCAGTTATTTCCATAGGATGCAGACCTTTCTAGGCACAGGACAATTATTTCTAGACACAAGCAGAAGAGCAGTGTAAGATTCTGTGGTGGTGGTGGGTTTTTTAAATCTTCTGAGCTAAAGGTTTATAGATGTATTTCAGTAGAAAGTCTTACTATAACAGCAAAAGAAATGTGGATGTCTTCAGTTTCTAATCCTGAGTGTGCAGCTTTGTGACTAGATAACCACAAGCAAACGGTTTATTCTTTTGAGGACTAACATTGGCTTGATTTCTACTGGTGTAGATCTGGAATAACTCCACAGAAATAAATGGAGTTACAGTACTAATCCAATGTTGTTTCCTCATCTATAGAAGAGATTAATGACATTCTTCTGACTCAGGGGATATGGCAAGGATATCTAGTTAAAGTTGACTCTGCTGTGTAAAATGCTAATACACTGTCATTGTTAGTACAAAATTTGTGATGTATAGGTGAAAGAAACAGTTAATACACAAGGTACTTGTGCTTAACTCGCTCTGCTAAAAACAAAGCATAATATATTTGCTTTCATTTTAGCACCTCAAGCGATTTTCTTGTGACTACTTTCATTAGGAAAGGAAGACTGGTCTATTCTATTAGGAGAGCAACCAGATACATGTAAATAAATTAACATAAAAAAATTACTAAGTGTTAAATGTGCGTGTGTCCTCCACTATGCTGTTTGTTTGCATACAGGTCAAAAGGGAGCATTGTAAATTTAAAATAAGCAGCTTTGATTCTGCTAAGTAATTTGTTGCTATATATACACTAAGAGAGAATATAGTATAAACAGGGACAATGGTGGACAGGTAAATAATTATTGCCAGAAGTTATCTGCAGCTTTCAGGCAATCCTTTTAACATTTTTCTGCCTTGTTATTTCTGTATATAAATGAGAAACATCTTTGTAAGAAGGAGCAGGGATATCAGGCATGACAGTCTCAGTATATGTCTATCAAATGCAAACAGGATCGTAACTATTTAATTCCTAATAACTCAGAATTAGCAATTCATGAAACGATCTTGGCTTGGGACACTGTCACAAAGCAAGCAGGGGCAAGTGAAACTGGAATAACAATAATTTCTGTTCCTGTTCTTGTTTTTATGCTGGTAGTTTTCAATGTGTTTTTTAAAAATGGGTATATTATTCCCACTTTGCAGCTTTGGAAAGTGATCCCGCTAGGACAAGTGGCTTTGCCTAAACAAATCAGCTGAATGAGATGTCATTGCAGGGAGGAAAAGAGTGGGAGTGAGGCTGCCATTTCCAGCAGTGACCATCCCACAGAGCTGCTCCCATCCCTGCTCTCGCAACTGGAAAGTGAACCTTGGCTTCCCAGCTCCCATCATCTGTCCACTGACATTAGATGAGAGGCTGAAGACAGAAGGGTCCCATATAAATAGCATCCAATTGTTAGTGGACTCTTCCTTGTGAATAACCCTCAAGCATTTGGATATCTGTTGTGAGGGGTTTTTTAAATACCACTTTTTTTTGGGTGATTCTATGATCTGACATTTTGCAGAGCATCTCCAACTGACATCTTACCACTCTGCTTTATTATCCCCTCTGCCAGTGCTGCAGTGAAAAGGAGGCCAAATGAAGTCCTTCCTCTGTGTTGCTCTCCATGCACTAATCTTCCCAGAGGTCCAACTATGATCATTTGAATTAGATCTATGGCACACAGCTTTGCAGCGTGGACCAGCTCAGGCTTGTGTAGAATCATAGAATCACCAGGTTGGAAGAGACCCACCAGATCATTGAGTCCAAACAAGCTTGCAAACTCCAGTGAATTTGGACAATAAATGGCCAAAGCTTCCTTTTGTCTTAGCCAGCATGATTGTGTCCAGTGAGATAATTTTTCCAGAGAAAAACATTGTTAAACCAGTTCTATAATAACCAAGAATATTTATACACTGAATTCTTGAGCTGACAATGTAGCTAGAGTAGCTTAGGCTCCAGCTGCCAAGTATTTACATAGGATTTCAATCTGGTTTGTTCAATTTGAGCTGTGATAGCTACGTTGCTGCTGTTCCCTCAGTCATCATGCTACTTAGCTTGGATTTATAAACATGATAGAAGAAATTGCTAGACCTATCTTTGTTGCTGAAACATTTGCAAGAAAAAACAAAGATATTACAACAATCATAGGAAATTACACACTGGGAAAACATTTTATTTCCAAAATTAGGCTTTTGTATATTGACCTGCTAAAAGGAAAAGAAACAACAATATTACCTAGAAAGTTTTAATTTAGGAAAGAAATTAATCAAGTAACTTTATCTGTAGTCTCTATAAATCAGCAATAGCACTAGTTTGGCCAACCTGTCCTGAAAATGAGCTCATTAAAGCTAATTGGGCACACTGTATAGCAAAGAACCCTATGATAAAACTATGAATTTCATGTCCAATTGGAAAATACTCTGTGGTGTTCAGCACTGATTCCAGTGGTGGATGCCTGCCAAGATACATTTCAGTGAAGTGTACATGTGGGTTAGATTAATACATTTTGTGATGGAGTCATATCTGACAACAGGGAAGTCATCTATTAGAGGCAATAAGTCAAAGACCACAGCAAAATTTCTTGTTAAAAGAAATCATAAACTCAGGAAAATATCAATGTTTATTAAAATTTATTATCTCTGATTTAAAAAGATATCTTAGTAGAAGACGATTTTCTTAAGACCTTGTAACTTGACCATAGTGAATCAAAATAAATGAATGCACGCCTGACAAGTAGAAAAGAGGTCTCATATTTTCCCCTACAGTCAAAAGCAAAGGGAAAATGCACACTTAAATGATGCAGGGGCAAGATCCAGAGTGCCTATTTATCTGCTTCTAAAGGCGTCACAATTCTGGTTTCAGCAGAATGGATCAAAGAACTGCAATTTCATGTGTAAGTTCCATATTCCCAAAGAAAAGAATTAGACAGCTCCCATGGTAGCCCAGAATGCCACACAAGGCTCAGTTCTTAGACAGTCTAACTGTCCTGGAGTGCTACGTGACCTCTCTAGCATTTACATGATCCATTCCTATATCTTGAGGTGCTGAAGGTTCAAATTTAGTGATTGATATGAATGGTTGGGCTTGATGATCCTGTGGGTCTTTTCCAACCTTGTGATTCTGTGATTCTGTGATCTTAACTTAAACTCCATAGAAAACACCTCCTAACTGTCATGAGTATGTACAAAAGTCCTATGTGACTGTTTCTGCAGAAGAAAGAAAAGTTTCTACTGCCTGTTTCCAAATGTCTATGTAAAGTCTGGTCAGTTCTGCAGCAAGAACCATGAAAGGGAGTCTCTTGACCAGATTCTCCACCCAGAATACTAATCCCACACTTCAACATATAAATTGACAGAGGGACAACAGAAGCTGTCTGGGGAAATCTATAGAAGTGTCCAAAATTCATACCTGAAGAGCTTCTATGAGAGTAAAATTTTCAGTTATGAAGATGGCTGGAAGTCCTGTTGATCACCTTATCTTGATTTGGTCCATTGATTCAAATCAATCTAAATCATCTATGCAGATGACTTGATGGGGACCTCCTAGACCATCCAGGGAATTCATGACTTCAGGGTCCAGGATGTGTGTACAGGTACAGCCCAGATGTGCAGCTGTAGTGTAGTTGCAACTAAAACACAATCTTGAGTTTCATACTGACAACTTCAGCTCTTGCCTCATTTCCTTGGCTCAGTGCTCAGTCAGAAACTTCAGTCACTTCAATGTGTTTCTCAAATGCTTTCCTTCTCTGGACCTGGATTTCTTAGAAGAAAACCATGTATTAAATCTTTAGTAAGGAAATGGAGTATTTTAGCACAGAGATTAAAATACCATATCCAGAATGGAAGCTAGCAAACAAGCAAGAAACGTATGTTGTCAGTAAATCTAGATATTTGTGCCTCTCCCATCATTACAGTATCTATCTGAGTCATTGCTTATATATATATATCAATGGTATTAACCTCATTTTACACTTGGGTTACTGAGGCTTAGATTTTTTGAGTCGTATTTTTTGAGTAATTCCACTAGCTTGGGCTTTCGGTTCTTATTTGATTATTGTTTTTTTCTACTAATGTTGCTTTCACAGATAAGAAAAGTGAAGTCAAAAAGAAAATGGGGAACATAAATGTTGTCTAATTCTGCCTCTTTCATTCTTAAATCACCTTTCATTTAGGCAGAATAGAATTTAACTTTTAGCAGAGGACTGAGCAACAGGTCTATTCACACTGGCAAGTGCTGATTGGCCTTGAGTGCATTAAATTTAACCTTGGTCAATCTTTTTCCTCCAAACAATATCACTGTCTGCCACTGATGCGTGCCTAGCACTTCTTTGCCACCTGCAGTGGAATGAGATGCTTGACCAACCAAACCAGCCTGTGTGAGAGGAAGCTAACAGATAAAGTACAATTGAGCTTTATGTTTTCCTCAGTATGTGTTTACTCTGCATCACAGAAAATCCATTTGTCAAATATTAATTGAATTCGCCAACATTTGGCATATTTGCATAACTATTATGAAATGGAGCATTATTTCCCTCGGTATTATACCCATTTCCCTTAGATGGTGTCTCTTTGATCCATTAATCATGTTTCCTGTATCCTCCCACAGAAGCTTAATTGCTCATATCCTGCAGAACCCACTCACAAAGAAAGAAATTAGCTGTATGTAAATCTAAGGTTATTACCTTGCCTCTATAAAAGTAAAACAATCAAATTACCCTCTGAAAAGGACAGTGATAAAATTCCAGATGAGCAGTGATCACCCAAGGAAGTAGATTGTGGCAATTTTATTGGGACAGTGGGGAAAAAAACGGGTTTGCTTTGCCAAGGACTTTACTGGGGCAAATGTCCCTGCTGTCAATGTCCTTCACCACCACTACTGCTGTCCCCTTTACTGACTTCAGTATTACTTCAGTATCTGACACAAAGGGCCAGATTCAACAGGCATCTCTGATTTTAGGGCTGATATAGGCTTGTACCAGTGGGTAAACCACCACCTAGGCATTACTGGAACCTCAAGGTACGATCTAAGGATGTGAGCACACCAACAGGGAACCACTTAAAGTCAAAGGTGCAGCTCTCTAGCACTAACTTATACAAAATACTGAGGAAAGGAATACATCCTAAATTCCACACCTCAGACCTGTAGGGATATGCTTTTCAAAAACCATATTTTTAGCCTCAAATCTCCTAAATATAGGAGCCCACATTTAAGGAAAAAAAAAAGTCTGGGAAAAGCTCTTCATTTCTTTAACAGGAACAGGCATTAGGAACTACATCAGCTTAAGAACAGTTGGGTGATCACAGCGCTTGTGGAGGAAGATTCAATGTTTTTTTCATTCAAGTCAGAGTCAACTCCCCCAAGATGTTCTAACCACCAGGCATAGTTCTTTCTAGGAAAGCAGGATCACCTGCCTCTTCTGGTGAAGTTGTGCTGCTGCACAAAATGTAACTCACTAATGATTTGGCCACAGAGAATAAGCAGGTGACTCTAATCAGGCTTTTCAGACAAAAACATGAAAACCAAAATAAAATAGTTGTTAAAAATAACGTGTTTTGTGCAGAACCCAGTGCAGTTGTTCTCTTGAATGTACTTTGAGTACACTAGATGTTGACCTATTTAAGAAAACCCATAATTCTGAATCTTATTCTGGTTTAGATTCCAAGCCATTCAGTCCTGTCAACATTAGAGCAGCTTGAACATCTAAAAGTCAGCAAATCTAGAAGCTCAGGGATCTTTAGGATTAAAATATGCTAACTTCCTCTAGAATTTAGTAGCTTAGCAAGGCTTTTCAGGATCAGGATTCTGGGACTTAGTTTCATTTATAAGACCATTTGCAAGACTAAGCCAAGATAACATGCATAAATCTATGATTCCGCAGAAAAATGAAGCTCAGGCTCCAGTTAACCAAACTAGCATCTAAGTCGTTAACCAACTTCCTTTGCACATTTTCTCCTCTCAGACTTAATGCGAAATTTACCTCATTCCAATCACTAAAAACTCTTTGTTCTTCCATCCCTCCCTGGTTTCTATAATATTTAGCAGAATGATGACAGAAGGTGACTCCACATTTGTAGAGAGGTAGGTTTCTGCTAAAAAGAGTAAAATATGAGCAACAAGAAACAGTATATAATTGCTCCACATGCACTTTCTTCTAAACACAAGTTTGTTCACTCTGTTTCTAAGTTCCTCCTCTTATAGGAAATTAATTCCACCTCTTCGTAGATTTTTCTTCAGCATCCGTTCCTTTTGTAAAGTTCTCTTTGAAAATATTTCTTCCATAAAGCCTTTTAATGACTCCATCTATATAATCAGTTTCTTTCCACTAAAGAAATCATTAAAGGCAATTTGTGACAGAAGTGTAATCTGGTGTATCAGAGGTCTATCCGATCATGCAGTCTGTTTGATTTAGACAGTGAAGGTCTTGATCAAACCAGGATCCACTGTCTTATGTTATGGACATTTTGCTAGTATTTCATAAACAATATTAGGGTGTGGTAGCAGATATCCAAGATAACGGCATGTACTTTCCTGAGAGGAGACCTGTATTCTGAAGTTCATCCTGTTACATCACCAGCTGTAGAATTTTTCAGAGATGGTAGAAGGCAGGGGTAAGGAAAGGGACTATCCTGCACACATTTTTAGTTGCTTTATGTGTAAATTACTATAGACATCAAAAGGGATTCTGATTGAATCAGTCATTAAGTAGACAGGACCTGACCACTCACTTCTTCTTTGTGATTTCATCCAGAACCTTTAACCTCTTCTTTGGTGACTTGTAGATTTAATGCCTTAAAATATTCTTCAAGAAGTTCCTGCATTAATTTTATTGCTCACAGCACAGCACTTGGGTGCTAATCTGAGAGAAACCGAAGCCAGTGAAAACTCCAGCACCTCCTGTATACAATGTAATAACAGAAGTACTCAAAAGGAGAAAGTAAACAATACAAAACAAGCTGATTTAGGCTGGTGAAAAAATAATAATTTTTAAATCAGAAAAAGTTAGTTTTTTCCCAGTTCTGTCTGTACTACATTCTGAAAATACAATACTTGCCACTACTGTAGGAGTGAAGTAGAAAAGACTTTTTAATCACATAGGGAGGTCTTTTTCCACAAGGTAAAGTTTTCAGCCATTTAAGAATTCTTGCTTTAGTAGAATCCATTTTTTAAAGGAATCAGAAAACTCAGCACTGTTCTATTTTCTGCTTGAAAATACCTGCAATAAAGCAAGTAATGTTCAGTATAATTTCTGAAATTGAATAAAAGTAGATATTACAAGAAGAAACAAAGGAACTTTAGCCAAACAAGATATGACATAGTAGCTGAGAAAAGCTGGCAAAGACCAGTGGTGAAATCCCAGGACTGCACAAAATTTGCCTGTTTGTGCACATAGTTACTATGCATATTGTAACACTTGGAGAAAATTCTATGTCTGGCTCCAGTATATTTTAGAACTCTGAACTCAGATCACAAGAATGAATGTAAATGAATGCACACACCCCAAGTTTGTATTGTAGAATTCTGCATCACGGAGTAACTAGACAGGTTGATTCTGAGGACATGGAGCAGTGTAGCTACACAAGGCTACTTTTTGCCTGTAAAACCCCGATTCTAGCTCAGTTCCGTTGGCTTCAAGCTTTGGGACAGTTCATTTCTTTGAAAATTTGATAGCCTGTTAAAAAGGCCTTAAGCAGCAATGTGGTTCATTCATGAATAATAAGTTCATAAGCACTTGGTGCTGCTCTTCCCAAGGCTGGTTGTTTTCCAGAAACTCAAACCAGTAAGCTGGTCTAAGGACACTGGGTTAAGTCCCATGGACATTCGTGACAGAGAATGGGCATTGCTTAAGGTTACTGTTGGCTCCTTAATAAAAGCTTCTGAACCAGTGTCATAAGAAAACATGCAATATTTTTTCTGCAAGACAACACCATTTATATCTAAAAACAGGTCTGAATTTACAGCCATTTCTTTGTATTTCCATGACGGTAATTTTAGGATGTACATTGTATTTAATTCAATTACATGCAATTATCTTCTTACCAGCTAGTTAGCTTTTTATGCCTTGTATTTTGCTTCTTTTTTTTTTTTTTTAAACTGTAGCATCCTTTCCATGAGCCAAATCTGCAAGTTGAGAATTTATACAGGCACAGCTCTGGATATGGTTGCTTTGGTTTAGGAAAGGATAGTTTTGCAGCCTTCTGTTACATGACGTGGGGTATAATAATGAAAGCAACCCTTCCACATCTGTCAAGAAAACTTATCTCCAAATCAGTCCCAGGCAGAGGCTGTTATATGCTGTACTTGCACAGGCTGACCATAGTAGATTACTAAGTCTTAAAAATAATGATAAACTCTTTTTTTTCTTTTTTGAAAACTCCATCTATGTTACCAGTAAAATACACACTTAATGCAGACTATTTAACAAAAGGACTCTGCAGTTTTTAGACTGTGTGAACTGGAGGATTAAAATCCTTTGTAAACCCACATCCTGTTAGTGTCTGTCGGTCACAATAATTAGGCAACTGATGTGAGGTGCTAAAAGAGATAAAACAGCATGGGAGAAATAATCACAGATTAAAACAAAATGAACCGTAGAGAAACATTTAAGACCATATGATAGTGCGGTATGTGACATTGAGGAATACTGAATACAGAGAAAGGCCAGTTCAAACTGAGATAAGTTCTCATTCCATTCGGATACTTCAGTAACCAGCAAGGAGACAAGAAACAGAAAACTGCAATGCTGTCTAATGAGGTGTTAGAGGACTTGGGGTGGGGGTATAGTATCTGAATGTGGCACTTTTTTCAAAGCTCTTCCTTCAGAGGATTTCAAGGACAATACTTAATTCTTGCAGAGTGCCAAGAGCTGCACAAGGGTGAGCTGTCAGGTAGTTGCACTCTTCCACTACTGAATCTCAGAAAACCTATAAAACCAGTGCTTCCCTGCTGAAGATGCAGAAAAGCCTGCAAGGTCATCCTTCCCTTGTGAGAGTGAGAGACAGGAGAGGCCAGTTAAGAATTCCCAATGAAGAAAGAAGTGTGTGCTCCTGTGTGGCAGTAAGAGGTAGAGGTTGCATATGCTGGTTTACTCAACTTGCCTAGAAGGCAAGGAATCTGTTTTCTCAGGGTATATGAAAGCAACTCCAGTCTCACTAACCTTCTATCTAGACTTAACAGTCTCATGGAGCCACACCAAGGCAACAAGCCTTTTGCAGTGGATCATCTGCTGATGGAATGAACATTCTCTGTGACAGGGAGCTATGCACAGTCCCACTCTCACAAGCAATTTCTGCGACAGCAGAAGTCTATACTGTGATTTGAGCTCCAGACCATGTGCCGGAGGCCACGTCAACAGCAAACTTTAGTCATACAACCCCCCTCCAAAGACATGAAAAAAAATCATCTTTTGAATCTGAGTTTTCACATAGGTGCACACTGCAATATATTTTTTATGCATGGAAAACATTCTGTTGCTGAGAAGAAATTTAGATTCCCTCTCCCCAAATGTTTTATAAGTTTATAGATAACTCCTCCAAGTATCATTCTTTTCCTCCTAGGAATAATGTGACTAATGTGAAGCACGCAGGAGTTATCATTTCCTCTTTTATATATGAGTGGCTAGATGCACCAAGACGGCTGCATCACTATTAACCTTTTATAAAAGGAAGACTGACTACTTCACAAGGACAAAGAATTAATACGGGCCTGTAGTGCTGCAATTCAAACATGTAGTGAAAAGTAGAAAACATTACAGTATTAAAATGACTGTTTACTAAATCCCCATTTTTCAGTGTATGTATGTAAATTAAGTGATAGCAGAAACAATTTTGCAATACATTGACTAAGAAACATCCTTGAAACAAAATTCTCACCCAGCACATGTACATTTCATTATATCCCTCTTTTTCCAATAGTATAATTGAGGAGCATATGTTTGACCTCTTTCACATTTCATAAGTAGAGGATTCTAAAATCTATAATCTCAATTACTCTCTTAATAGACTGGCTCCAATTTATTTTTTACCTGTTGACCTGCAGGATAAAGCTATTTAGAAGAGATGTTATGGTGGAGAGCCCTTCTGTAATGAAATTGCTGAAGGACAAAAAAAAATCCTATAAGGAGACTGGAAAACAAATTTGGAAGCACACTGCTCATGTTTAATTTATTCAGTATGCATACTGTGAAACATCTGGGTGTCTTTAGTATACAATCAAGTATTAACTTGGTACCAGATATCACAGTCAGCAGTTTGCAGTAAGTTGCAGGCACCTGACAGAAAGCAAACTGTCTCCCTAACTGATCCCATAGCATGGAAATCTGTAAATAAGAAAGGAATCTAGCAGTAAAATGCAGAAGACAAGGAAGAAAGCACATACAGCTGCTGTGCTACCTTTTCTTCCTGTGCTTATGTCCTTCATCTTGCAATGCTGTATTTTTTGTTTGGTATTTCCTGTGTGGTCATACATCCACGTACACTAAACCACCAAGTTTTCCCCAAGTAATCCCAGTGCTCCTGATTTTGTGCACAATGCGGTGAGTTACTATGGTGGTTTGCTCCTAGTGCAAAATTGGTTTGTCCTTATTCTAGGAAAAAAATGCCATAGAAAGTAGATGTATTTGGCACTTACGTTCCAGCATGACACAACTGATGATCTCCTCTATTTTTGCAGCAGCAGCAACTCAGACCCTGGGAACATACTCAGTGCAAGTAAACAGTCTAGTCTTCTTCTATTTGTGCAGCAGAATTGTTTCTCTAAACAGGAATAACAAGTTTTTGCTTGGTTTTGTGTTCCTCATAAATCAAGGTTATCAGATGACTCCACTTTCAAATAGTAACTGCTGTGAGTCTCCCATATAGGGTAAATGGTCCCTTTTAAAGGGAAACTAAAACATTAGGGTGAAAGTGTCCTTCACAGGACAAGGGGTAGTGGTTTTAAACTAAGGGAGGGTAGATTTATACTGGATATAAGGAAGACAATGAGGGTGGTGGAACGGGCTGCCCTGGGAGGTAGTGGAGTCTCCATTTCTGGAAACATTCAAGACCAGGTTGGATGGGGCTTTGAGAAACTTGACCGAGTTAAAGATGTCCCTGCTCCTGTAAGGGAGGTGGATTAGGTGACCTGTAAAAGTCCCTTCCAACCCAAGGTATTCTATGATTCTAAAGCAAAGAAGTGAACAAGTATTGCATCAGGCTCACGAGAAGCGAAAATTAGTTTTTAAAAAAGAGGTTTATAAAAGAAAAATCAGCACTAGTTGCAAGGCTGAGACAGCAGCACAGTCTGTAGAAGTAGCACTGCCACATGCAAGCCAGGGCAGATTAGCTGTACCACCATGGTCTAAATTTACTCCTCCTAGTCAAGCAGAACATCCAAAAAGAGGGTTGGACAAGAAGGAGATAGAACTTTTTCCCGCTCCTCCCCACTCCCAGTTCAGCCCATAGCTCTCCCACAGGAGCTTTAGCCCTCGGCAGCCCTGGCCCGGGCCTGCTGCCCTGAGAAATACGTGATGGTGAACCCTCCAAACACACACCGAGGCTGCCTGAGAGAGCAGGAGAGAGATCAGCCCTGTCAAACCAGTCCTGGGAAACGACTGACTGGGAAAGGACTGACTGAGAACGGACTGACTAGCTGACGGCCAAATCGACTGATGGACTGACTGGCTGACTGAGAAGGGACTAATTCATGGATCGACAGACTGGGAAGAGACTGACTGACTGACTGACTGACTGACTGACTGACTGAGAAGGGACTATCTGACGGGCTCAGGAGCTGGAGCACCTCCCTGTACTCCGACACCCTCTTTCCCTCGACCACTCAGACTTCTCTTGACTCTGCTCCCGTTGGCTCCAGCAGCGGGGGCGGGGCTTAGACGCGGAAGCGTGGCTTGGACTCAGGTGGCGCGGCCACACTGGGGAGGAGCTTGCGCATGGGGTGGGGCTAAGATAGTAGGCTCAGCTTCTGGGGAGGGGCTAAGGCTCGGTGGGCGTGACCCCGGCCCGAGGGGGCGGGGCTCAGGCCCGGCGCTCCCGGCGCTCTCTGCGTGCGGCGGGCAGTCCGCGTGCGCGGGGTGCGCCGCGGCCATTGGCTGCGCGCGGGGCGGCGGGAGGCGGCGGCCGTTGGCGGCGGGAGAGGAGGTGAGGATAGTGCCGCCGCAGGGCACCCCTTCTGCTCCTTCTTCCCCCCCCCTCGACCTCCCTCTCCCCCCCCCCTCCCCCTCCCCCCCCCCCCCCCCCCCCCT
>WAAB01014020.1:0-32851 GCA_013389865.1 Piaya cayana | reverse complement strand
AGAGCTTTTGACTAGGCTGTCTTTTCGACATGTGTATGAAAATTTGTGAGGAAAACTGGAAACGGTCTATAGAACCAGCAAATCTTTGCTGCACAGTAAAATCTGCAGGGAAACATTATTTGAGATATCTGCTTAAAAAAAAACAAACAAAAAACTTGTTAGGGAGCACTTTAAGTGTTCTAGTGAAATGTTTGGCATGCATGCTATTTGTTATCTGAGTTTCATGGTCTTCAAGGCAGAAAACCTTGGACTGCAGTAACAAATAGTATTATATAATTGTTATGAGAATATTTCAGTACAAATCACCTGAGTGACCAGCCTGCTTTGCTACTTGGTGTTTATTTCAGTAGGTTGTGGAGTTTTTTTGGTTGATCTTCCTAGAGTGGAATGCTGTTCACCCTTCACTTAGAGTTGTACCATGATAGATTTGTAACAAAATAGCAGTATCTGTTGCTTCATAGCTTGTTTAACTGTATAATTCATGCACAACTTGTTTTTCATTATGTCCCCATAGGAGTTGTTTATTCAGCATTTCCAAAGATGAAAAGGAAAGCTGCAAAAGCTGGGAAATTGAGGCTTAGTCCTAATGAAGAAACCATGCTTATGAAAGAAGAATATGAAAGAAGAAGAAAACTGAGGCTACAGCAAGTATGCCATTTTTTTTGCACATTGTGTATTTCATTTAATGATGTAATGTAATTTAGGAAAACTAACTGAAGAATTTATTTCATGTACACTAAATTTCAAACTCATAATATTGTAGATTATGTTTGTATTTAGTTTGTGACTTTTTCTCCTTTTCTCATGTTTATTTATTCCTAAGTGCATATTTTACTCGTGATACCCTCTCTGTTGAATTCACTTTGGCCTCTGTTCCAGAATTTGTTCCCTGCTGTCTACGTGGCATCTACCATTTTAATTTGACTATGAGCATGCTAGTGTCTGTCTTTTCCTTTAACTTGTGTAAAGATTCAAACCTCATATAGTATTCCAGGTGTTTTCACAGTGATCATGCAGAAGAAATACAGGCCTTACGAGGAGCGGCTGAGAGAGCTGGCGTTGTTTAGCCTGGAGAAGAGGAGGCTGAGGGGAGACCTCATTGCTCTCTATAACTACCTGAAAGGAAATTGTAGAGAGGAGGGAGCTGGCCTCTTCTCCCAAGTGACAGGGGACAGAGTGAGAGGGGAGGGGAGGTTTAGACTGGACATTAGGAAAAATTTTTTCACAGAAAGGGTCGTTGGGCACTGGAACAGGCTGCCCAGCTAGGTAGTTGATTCACCTTCCCTGGAGGTGTTTAAGGGATGGGTGGATGAGGTCCTGAGGGGCATGGTTTAGTGTTTGATAGGAATGGTTGGACTTGATGATCCAGTGGGTCTCTTCCAACCTGGTGATTCTATGATTCTATTAAATAAGACAACTGCAGCTAACACGGTGTCGTAGCTCTGAATGCTTTGAGTACTGCTTCTTTTGGAATGTCTGAGCAAAGTACCTTTATATTCTTCTGAACACATCTGTTAATCATGTCCTCTCTCTTCCACTTCTGCTGTCCTGCTGTTAGGGCAGAAAGCTTTCTCCATTTCTCTTATTCTTTTTTTAGGCTTCCTCAGTTTTGTCCTACACAAGCTGTTCAGGTCTTTCACTTCTTCAAAAAATACACACCTTCAAGATGTTTGCTGTGCGCTAATCTTTCACTTCCCTTGGGCCCTATCTTTTCTTTGTTTTTCTGTTCAGCAAAGAGAGTTTTACTGACCAAGTGGAAAGCAAAAATTTAGTACATAATGTTTAACTTATCAGTATAGTCACTGATTTTCTTTAAACTATGTTATGTTGTAATAGGAACCTTTAATAAATTTTTGCAGGGAAGGGTTTTCTGGGCAGTTTTTGCACTTAGTTTATCAGTTATATGTGGCTTTAACTGAAATGTTAAACTAAGATTAAGTTTACTCTTTAAAATACTAACTTTGGAAAAAGGTAACAGCAACTTTAAAGTGTTTGTTGGGCAGATTGTTAATGGGGTAGTAGGTGAGATGGCAAGCCAAAAAGAGGGTAGATTATCTTCTGGAAAGTCTTGCTGCAAAAAGTATTGTGCTTTTTTGAGTTGCTGACAAAATGTAAATGTTCCTGCAGGTTAGAGAGCAACAAAAGGATATCGCCTTGCAGATAAGACAGAAAGTAAAGCAGAGGAGAGAAGAGCAACTACGTAAGTTGGAGGAGGCACTGAGAGCTGAATGGCAGAAAGCACAGGATGAAAAGATGAAAGTGTTAGAGAAACTCTATTTGTCAAGCTTAAGAGCAATTGGTGAAGGTCACCGACAAGCCAAGGAGCATGTAAGTAAAAGAGCTTAATATTATTGTCAGAGAAATTCTTGGTGTTCTAGAAATATCAAGACTGTTTTTTAAAATATTCTTCATATTGCAGTCTTGATACCTAAAGTGACAGGTTTTTGAGAATGGAAACGTCTTAGAAATGTTTATATACCAGATTCCTTCCACAGGACTGGGACTAAATGGTCTAGCAGGCCCATCCGCTAAGGCTTTTGCTGTGCAAACTTAGTTAGTTTGTTTATGTTAGATTGTGCACTATGTAATAGTGAATGTTTGTGCTTGATTAATTACACATTGTGAATCGTGGTTGCAGGCATGCCAGTAGTGTAGTGACTGTTTCTCTACTGTGTTAACTATCTTTTCTATGGTTAAGAAAATACACCTAAGTTGTTTTTTCTTCAGTGCTCAGAAGATATGGAAAGTCTTGGTGAGGGCTTCAGAGGTCTTTGCCTAGACTGCAAACTGGTGTCACTTCTTAATTCTGCACCTGTGAACTATTATAACTTTCCTTAAAATCTTGTAGCTTGTGCAGGGTCTATTTCACGAATCACTGAGATTGTTGGATAGAAGTTTTCTACATGTTTGACTCTGAACCAGATTTATAGCAATGAGTGGTGCCATAGATTGCTTGTATGAATTTTGAAGGCTAACTTACTTCCTGAATTAGTCAGGCTTTCTAATCCAAGCGTAATGGCATTATGCTTTGCTCTATATCAATATCTCTAAATGAACTTGGTAAAGTCCTCTCCAATGCTAGGATGGATGAGTTTGTGGAAGACTGTGGTAGAAATGCCATAAGAACAAAGAACTAATTGTAGAAGAATGTTTCTGCTGATACATGACTGTTGTACTTAATGGCTGAAAGGTAGTAACTTGTTTTATCTGTACAGTTTAATCAACTTTTGCTAAGATGTGTAAGTATGTTTATATTACTCTATTTATCAAAGAGATGCAGAGAGGAGCTAAGGTTTCCGCATCAGTATTTGGTTGCACCGAGAAGTGTGACAGATCTACTGCTGTTGGTGGTGGTAAAGAAGAGAACAAAGAAGATGGCAAAGAAGAAAATTTATTTAGAATATGTTTGCTCTAATACTATAGAAAGTAATTTTGAGTCTTTGATTCTTTTCAGCAGTACTTCAATTTGAAATATCATACTGATAGCATGAGAAGTGAGTAAAATCCTATATTAAGTGTTTGCAATATTTTCTTGTTAAGGAACCTGACTTGGAAGCTCTGGCAAAACAAGCAGAGGAGAGGAAGCAAAGAGCAGAGAAGAGACATAGGAAAGCCCTGAAAGAGCAGAAGCACCAAAGAGAAAAATTACTTCACGAGCAAGTCCGGTATGCAGTAATTGTCTAATATTATTAAGGGTAGAATGTGTTTTACTGTGTCACAAGGTGAAAGGCAAAAATCTTGGATGCTTCTTGCTTGCAGGTTTTTTTTAACCTTTAAAGTTTATTGGTTAGAGATTTAATACTTGTGGACAAAGCTTGTGGATTTTGTTAAGAATTGTAGTTTTAAATCCAAGGCAAAAAATGTCAAGTATGCGAGCTGACCTTATAGACCCCAGTGAGTTGGTAGCCTCTCATCTCTATATCACTGTTTTCAGTCTAGATTGTTGGCTGGAAGCTAGCTATCCAGTGACACATGAAATGAAATGTTTTCAGGTCAGTTCCTGATGGAGAGTTACCCACTTGAGAAAAGGACCTATCACATTTGCCACAGGCTTCCTTCCTAGTGTTTACTTTAAGTGGATTGTGCCAGCTGGGATGGTTGTGCTCGAGCAGAGCTGAGACCTATTGATTAAACACTTAGCTTTGTCCACAGATGAGCAATTAAAATATGCTGAAATGATGCACTGCTTTCTGAAAACTTAAGTGAAAAGCCGGGATTTTGCTTTGTTCTTTAGAAGCTTGTGTGCAGAAACATTTTTGCAGTACTGAATTTTCCAGTACTGCCTTCCAGCGTTATTTCTGTTGACTTTATAGCATGGTTACCCATCACTGTCTCACAAGCATTCAGTTCAGGTACATCTGAATCTATTTATTTTTAGGTTTGCCTCTTATTTTGCACAGTGTTTTCATTCCAGCTTGAATAATCCCCTTCTCTCTTCTTTTCTCTTTTTTAATTCTTCTTTGTGATTTGTTTGTGTGGTTTTTTTGGTATGTGTGTGTTTTTCCCCCAGACGAGCAAATGCACGCAAACATGTTTTAGAAGTGGAAAAACAAAGAGCAGCCAGAATTGCAAGCCTGCCACCTCCTCCACCACGTCATCTTGAGGTATGGATCCATGATGCAATAGTGATCACAATTTCAGGGTGCTATATCAATGTAGTAATTTATTTATTGGCCTGACTCCTCACAACAAGGTATCCAAAGTTGCCTTTTGTGTAGTAGAAGGTGGTTCAGCAAAAGTCAAGAAAACTAATGAATTATGTATTAGCAGACTTCTTACTACCAAGATCTGGTATTTGTTTTTTTCTGATCTTGTCGTGTGTGGATTTTAATTCTTGTCATCTGAGATGTTTTTTTTTCGTGGTTAATGAGTCTTCTAAACTTTATCGTGATCTCATTTTCATTTAATAGCCACAGTGGTATTAATCTGCAATGATCTTTCTCAGCATGTACACACCACCTCAGCCTTCTGACATAATGAAGCATTGCTAGCATTTTGTGATAAAAGCAGTCCTATGTTTTTAGTGGTGGGTTGGGTTTTTCTTCCCCCTCTCTCCAATTTCTTTGTTTCTTGTAGAGAATACTAAGTGTATGGTAAGCTGTTTAATTTTGATAGGAAACCAGCACCTAAGGGCATTTGAAAGCAAGGTAAATAAACCCCATATTTTTAATTCTGTGCTCTATCCTCTTAAGGGGGGTAACTTTTTATGTCCTTCATGATGCTTTGATTTCAGAGAGATTCTGCATAGATGTAGAAGTTACTGTAGGACTGCAGGAAGAACGTTATGTTCGGTTTTGCTTTAGAGTTAACTTTCAGTAAAGTTAATTTAACAGTATTTAATGCAAAGTTTAAGTAGCCTTATGTGTTGTGCCCTTTCAGACCACCAGGTTCAGGGATATTCAGACCGCTGACAAGAAAATAAAGGTTTAAGATATACTAGTCCCTCTGAGACTTAGTGAAATTATTGAAGGTTTTCTCGCCTACATCCAGTGTGTTATATATAGGTTTGTGTGTTGGATGACAGGGTTTTGGTACTGATCAACTGAGTAAGGTTTGATCTTCACAGTTTTCAGAATAATTAGAAGAGGTTCCTGGATACTTTGTTTTTTATCCTTTAGTATATGGTTCTCTGTAGGCCTCCTTGCTGGCTGCCCGAGGGGTTTTTTTAGTGTGGAAGTTGGATATGAATGAGGATTAAAGTAAGTCTTATAAGGGAATAGTAAAGTTTGGGGTTATTTCTGATGAGATGTATGTAAAATTGGAATTCAGAAAAGTTGAAAGAAGCTCCTGGTATGGTACGGTTCAGTTCTTTCAAATGTTCTTTCCTGCTGCTGTGCTCCTCTATGTTGTTCCATGTGACATGCTGCCAGTATATGTTCTGTAGATCAGATGAAGGTGATACCAGTTAAAACTTCAACTCTTCATTTTCTGGATTTCAGATGCTTGTGTTGCTTAATTTGACACTGAAAAGCTTATTTTGGTGTTGCTTAATTTGACACTGAAAAGCTTATTTTGGTGTTGCTTAATTTGATGCTGAAAAGCATGAGGTGCTGTGGCATTGCTTTTTAGTAACTTCTACAATTTGGGACTTATCATATGTTGCTTTCTTTCGAACAAGTTTCTAATTGGTGACTTAGCTGCAGTTAATGTGCGTATTTATAGATGATATAACAGCTAAAAAGGCACAGTGCTACTTAATACTTTCCATCTAACAACCTCTATAGTGCATCTCTCATTCTGTTTTACAGCTACAGAATTTCCTTCCTATTCTTTAGTCTTTGTTCTCCAGGGCAGGCAAGAAGACTTTGTTCAGGTTTCCCTAGGTTCTGATACAATTGCATTTGTGATTATGTTGGATGACAGGTCTGGATCAGTATCCTGTTTCAATATTGTGCAATTATAACTTTCCTGAAATTCTACAATTTAATGCATTTCTACCCATGAACAAATGTCCTTTCCTTACCTTTTCAGCAAACGTGATTTTAGCCATTTTTAGCAGAGTTTGCAAGCATCTGTGTTTTCTACAATACATGGGGTTTATTTCTTTTAAGAAGTTCATGCTCTGATAATGACAGTTTGAATTAACAGCTCTGCAGACATGTTGAGCGTGAAGGCAAATGAGACTGAGTCAAGCAAGGAGAGTCTTGTTGATCAGTGTTCGAACTCTTTCAGACAAGAGTTGAAATGTGGTAGTGTAGTCAAAACTTTTTGAATAAATTAGTACTTTGTATTACAAGAATAGACACTTTTCAGTGAAATTATAGAAAATACTCTTTTCTCTGGTCAACTAATAAATTGGACTTAATGGCATCTGAGTTTTATTAAGAAAGTCCGTGCTTGAGAAAAGTTTTGCTGTTAAATATAATTGTAGTATAGATCTGACTGCTGTGCTTTGAGGTGAGTGTGACAGCTGTTGTAAGTGTGATTTGTATTAGTACATGAAACCAAAATGCTTTTGAATTAAGGTAATGCTTTTGGAACATGAAGGTAGAGCTCTGATGAATGTTGGTTTGTGCGGAGGAGTTTGCTGTAGGCTGTTAGGTGCTCTCAGGTGTTAAGCCCTCTATAACTGCCTTGAGCAGATGTGATTTATTAGTTATTAAATGTATGTAAAGTTTTAAATAACAATATTTCCAGGAGAGAATTTGGGAAGATGGCTTTCTTTAAATGCTAATTACCTGTACAGATCACTTATGTTCTGTTTAGTTGCTTTTCTAGAGATACTGTTCTCTAATACAGCTGTACTTGTACTTTTCCCCCAGAATTTTGAAGTGAAAAAGACTCCTGCAGTGAAGCCCTATAGTGCTGACAACTTTTCTGTTACACGGTATCATATTTCTGAACCTTATGTGGACAGAGAAGTGGATGAAGAGCAGGTGATTAACCCTAAGCGTTTGTGATGCGTGCTTCCACATATCTATCTTTGTTTTGCCTGTAGTGTCTGGATATCAGCAATTCAGTTTTCTAGAACTTGTTTAACAGAATGAATTTGTATAAAGCAGCCATTGCACATCTTGCTAATCAGAACCTTAGATGAGAAAAATTCCAGGGCCTGTTGTGTGTTCAGTCACTTGTAGTATCACACTGAACAGTCTTTGCCATGTGAATGGAACTCTGTAAGGATGGTTCACAACACAGATGTGGTGTTAAAACACCCAAATCTTCTGCTTTGTGGCTTATGCTAAATTAATAGTTGCAGTTGCCCAGCTTCTTCTCCTCTTTTAGCTATCTACTTCCAGACTTTGCCTCATATTTGTGCTCATCTGTTCATCCAGTCAATGGTTTCAGCTTGCAAGAGTGGCAGAAGTCTAATTTAGGAAAAAGAGCAATATATATTTTTTTTCCAAATGGGAAAACTTTCTCAAGTTTACAGTACAGACAGAGGCCAAACTCAGATCAGAGGAAGGGAAGGACCTGGGAAAGTGAGAGATCAAGCAAGAGCTTAGTTTTTAGAGGTGGTGTTAGTTAGGTAATGCTATTGAAATGTGAACCAAACAACAGTTTGGTTTATCGGTGGTGTGAGATGAGATTCTAAGTTCCTGTTCTGGATCAGCCTCTTTTAAGCTAGAAAAGTTCCCAGTTTTCAGTCATAAAGTTTTAAGTTTTCTTAGCATTTGAAGGACTAGTCCTAATCAATAAGAGGAGATAGCTTTGGAATGGAAAATGCCAACACATTAATCTTTGTAGCCTTGCTTATGTGCAATGAATTTTTTTTAACTTAAGTATTTTTCACTTTTCATGCATTAGTAAGATTTTTTTTTTTTTAAATAAAGAATTGCAGATTGTTCCTGGCTTCCCAAATGAGAATGAAAGCACGTCTGAGATTATTTCTTTTCCTCACCGCTTGTTTAAAACAAAAGGATAGAGTAGTCAATGAGGATATATTAACATCACCTATATTATTCATTTTACCTTGTGTTACAGGAAAGGTAACCACTTTGCTGTAATAAATAAATAATACAAATGATTGTCCCTCGTACAGCTTGAAAGCAGAACACTTTGACACCTACACTTACGCAATGTATATAATATGCATTTTATTCTAAAGGTAAAAGCTTAATTCGATCCTGCTTGCAACCAAGAATTATAAACCATAAAGGGTGTTTATATGGCATTGTATACCTTTTTTACAAGTGCTTTTGCTACCAAAATATTCATTTAATTTATTGTTACGTATGCTTTAAACTACCACAAAGAACTTCATGGACTAAACTGTTTATTGACTGGTAGCCAGATGCTCGGGTAGCTGCTGAAGAAGAAGGGAAGCGTTTAGAAGAACTACACAGAGAGGCAGAGAGAGAGAAAAGAGAGCAGCTTGAAAAGGCACATCTCAGAGGAACTTCTGCATTGAAGAAGGTCCATTTGGCTCAGGTAGGCACAGTAGTTTTCCCTCTTTTTAATGTCAAAGTGTCAAGTAAATTGTAGGTAGCTGATTAATAAAGGAATTACGGTTAGAGGAGGAAAATAGATGGACTAAATAAAGTTTTCAGAATGCATTTAGAATCCAACAAACACTTTGCTTGTTCTGGCTCTTTGGAAGAAGGGAGAATGTAAGCACACAGGACCAACCTTTAGAAGAACGTCCTTTAATTTTTGGTGTCTAAATATTTGAGCATCTATTAACCAACTGGTGATAATTAAGGTAAACCTCTTCTGTAGGCAAGAAGCTTTACTTTTTCTCATCAGCTTTAGTTGGAGTTAATTATTCTGTGCTTCAAGTGAAATAATAGTTTATTACTAAGAAGGCAACAGTTTTGGTTTGGTTTTTTTTGAAAACTTCAAATTTTTACTTAAAGACTGAGGTTCTGTTACTGTATAAGTCTGGAAATATTGAAATTGTTTCCTTTAAGAAATACAAACTGAATTGTTGAGAAAGGTCTTTACCTAGAGGTATACTCTGAAATTTTTATTGTGTTGTCTGTTACCTTTGCAAGTATTTTTGGAGGCTAGAAATAGCGAAAGCTTCTTTTTTCAGTTAAGGTATGATTGGCCCTGAATAAGTAACCTATCTAAAATGTGAAACTGGAAATATTACTGATGCTTCTTAAATTAAAAGGGGAAAAAAACTATTCAACCCTCAAATATAGCTTTTTTTTTTTTAATAGCTTTCATAAGTAATTATGGTGCACTAAGAGAATTTAGTTAATGTCTGAAAAAGCAGCAATTGCTGAAGTATACACTAACAAAAGTAAATTGCCAAAGGAAGTCCTTGTTTGCCTTATAAAACAGAAGTTTTATTTCTGTTGAGGAAAGGTGGCCTAGGGATGTACAGTCTGATCTTTTATTTAACGTTAGGTCTTCTAGGTAGTATTGATTACTCTTGTATTTAAAGGGCAGATACAGCCTTCTCCTGAGGAAGATCCTTCTCACCGGAGTAAAACTAACTTTAAACATTAAGGATTCAACAAACTTTGTTTGGAAGTATTTTATCATTCCTGACAGGTAACTGTCAGAATGTGATCACTAAATGTTTATTATCCCTCCTTTTTACTTGAAGGACAGGGAAAGGCTACTGAAAGAACTTGAGCAAATGCAGTATATGGATCGGATGCGCAGAAGACAGATTGTAGCACAGATGCCACCTCAAATTTTTGTGCCTCCATGCAAACGCATGGAAATAAAAGAAGAATGGCAGAGAGAACTGGAGTTTGCATTTGAAGATATGTACTGTGAAGATATGAGTAAGTAATTTGTTGGAGGCTGCTGAATCTGGTGGCCTGGTAGCAGAGAGGCTGCTGCAGCTGCCTCTTCCCAGGTCCAGATGGTAGCAAGGCTGTGTGTGTATTCACAGTAAGCACACACACACACACGAACAAACCTTCAGTATGCATACACACAGCTGGCCACACAGACCAACAGAGAAAGCATTCACATTAAACACAAACAGCACAATGATCTCATCCTGTTCGCTGCTCTTGGCTGATCAGGATGAAGACCTGTTAGTAGGGTATAGATCTGCATATAGAGTATGGATCTGTTGGTCTTTGACACTCAAGTCTACCCAGTAGCAGTCCCCTGCTCCCAGATCTCTGCCCATCACACCACGGATACCCCAGTAACAGGTCTTAGCCACTCATTCTATCGAGTAGCCCATCCCAGACCCTGTAACCTTTTGGTTGCCTCACATGCACTCATATGCACTGGTGTGCTCAAATGGATCACTCAGTGAGTGGCTTTGGACACTCACAGTACCTAGTATCTGGACTTCAATCGTTAATATCCCCAGTTGCTGGCTCCTGGGTATGTGAACCCACAGGGCCTGCTGCTCCACTCCAGTTGTTGCTGCACAGACCCGGTTGGGCATGTGAATGTACACCTAAGCCATACACACATGATGGATCCCTGCAGTAACTGATGTTAAATACTCAGTCTGCCCAGTAGCTGACTCTGCATCCTCTTATCTGCAGTTGTCTCTGTGATGCACATGCATGTGCTGACAGGTTTCTTATTTGTTTTGAGACTCCAAGTTCTGCCCTGTAGTTGGCTTCAATCTTGTAATCCCTCCACTAGCCAGTCTGCATATCCTCTGACCTCTCCAGTATCCAGCCCAGTCTTATGGCTGCTCAGTACCTAGCTCTTAAGCCTCTCACTGTTTTTGCTGACTAGTCTGGCTTCCAATTTGCTAGTCACTGCATGCTGATACTCATACATGTGTAATATGCACTCACTGTAATCTATGCAGCTTTTGGCAGCGCTCTGGTCATGGGTGCTCCTGTGAACATTCACTGGTGTGCTCAATATGTATCCTGCCCCTTATGTATCCATACACCCACTTACGTACAGGATAGTGCATGGCCAGAGAAGTGTGATTATGGCCTCTTCTATCCCACAATTCTTACACTTTTCCCTACACTTGTACCTCTTCAAACTTAATTGATCTTTTCCTTTCCCTGCCTTTGATTCCTCCCCTAAATATGTATAGCAAACGTGTGGTCCCAAGATAGTATTCCCATGAGTCCCATGTGCCTTGTAGGTAGTAACCCCTTCAGTTGATAAGGTGATCCTGGAAGATCCCCCTCTATTCATCTCCTAGGATTCCACACCTGGACTGTGTGATCCTGCGACAACCCTGTAAGCTACCAGATCAGGGTGTGACTTTTCCCTGGTGAAGTTATGGGCGTCCTTCTGCGTGTAATTGTTCCTGTGTGCCATTTTTTTGTATAAAGATGAACCTCATAACACATAAACTTTTATTTTGGAAGTTATAGTGTATTTTAGTGGGAAATTTGTAGAATTTTAGAATTAATGATCTAAAGAATTTTGCAACTTCTGTTTTGGAAAAAAAATAGTTGAATTAAATACGTTGGGAAGTAAGCTATTGATATTTAAATTTAGGGATTTGTGTGATGAGTGCAGTCTTGCAATGTTATTTGCTTTCTATTCTAATTGGTTGTTTTATGTGGTTGTGTTCTGTTAATTAGAAATGAAAGAAGACCTGATTTTGCAGTTTCAGCCACAGCCTTTGCCAGCCCCTTGTGATAGATATCAAGACAATGACCTAGATATCTCTCTGGAGCAAGAGTCTGCTTGTGATGCTCAACCAGAATCTGTTTGTGATACTCAACAAGGATCAGGACAGGCGATAGAAGAGGTCCCCAATGAATCAGAAAGTAAAGCTTTTAAACTTTACATTCTGCTTAAACGTTTTGGTGCTACAGTAGAAGAGAAGAGATTTAGTTTAGTAAATTAAATAAATTAACTTTAGTAGTAAGTAAAATGTCATAAGGAATTTTAGCACTTAATATCTGTGAAGTATTTCAGTATCAAGTGGTTTATGATGTTTATCATAGATGGTAATACTCTAATGATTACAAATTTAAACACGAAAATGTGACTTCTGTTTCTGATATACATCAGTTCATTTGTATACTGAGAATTTTTAATTTTTGTAAGAACTGCACTGTTAGTGGCCATAATTATTTCTGTATAATTAGTGTAAATTATGGGATGATGTTGGTCTGTGAACTTAAATATTTTTCATTTTGTTTTTTGAAATATGTCAAAGCTAAAGCTTGACTCTGTATTAAGTCTGCATATTCTATATTCTTTATGTTCAGGTTTGTGATTGAGTTGCTCCATATTGTGAGTAGGCTGCAACAGTTGCATGCGTGTGTGTTTACTCTTGGCTGTGGCATGTACAGAACAATGTCATGTGAACAAGTGTGTTAGTGAGCTTTGCTGCTTGGCCAAGCATTTCTGCCTTTGCCTCTTGTGTCAGTGGTGAATTGTGTTGCGAGTGCTAATACAAAGAGGGAAAGAAGGTACAGGCAGGTGAGGTTGTAGTGCTGCTTATTTTCGTACAGCCTAGTAGTCTGATGGTGAAACACTACAACTATTTTAGCCCTCCTTTTGTAGCATGCAGAAACAAATTACTGCTTCTCTTTTGCAGATAAGAGAAATTATCGTTAAGCTTTTAAAACTTGGTGATGTACCTGAGCAATTTGTTCAACTCTGTAAGCAATTAAAAAATGAAGTGGTTTTTTTGTTTGTTTCCTGTAATGTGAAAACATTCATTACTCAAAGCTCTTAACAGTATGTATCCTTTGTAGATCGTGAAGAAACAAAACCTTGCCAGCCTCAGCCAAAGCTTGCCTTAAAGAAATTGCTGAACAAGATTAGAAGCCAAAAAGAGGAGTGGGCATCAAAAAGTGAGAAAGAGACTCAAAATAAAGTAGAGTCTACTGAATTGGGCACAGTTGCTAGCGAAGAGAGACCATCATGTGATTTAGAACCTGACTATGAGCGACAGAAAATTACAATATGTGAAGTCAAAGGTATGTAATACATATCTGCTTCAAAATTTTTTGTGGAGGAACAAAATGACTTGTAGGAATGGACAATAACAAAACTCTTTAATGACATTTTACTGGTGGTATTTTGTCAAGTTGCCAGAAAACACAGTTCTCCCATCTTTGCCTGCAGTGCATTTGGATTTGTTGAAACTACAAATGGGAGAGGTTTTTGCTCTCATGTGCAACTTTCCCATTAATATCTTTTGGAGAAAAGGTGTCCAAAACACCTTTGTATCTATAAGATCTCACCCAAACAGCTGTCACACTTGATGTTGTTGTGCTTTCATAGGTGTTTTCCTCCAGGAGTAGAATTCTCAGTGTACTTCTGTACTTGTTGATGGAAAAGCCAGATGCTTCAGAGATTCACAGCTAGAAATGCACAGGACAAGCATGAGCTGATGTGTCTGAAATCATGGGGGAGTATTTTTCCTGCTTCCAGCACCATTCTGAGAAGCCTCTTTGTAAAACTGGAATTTATAACAATTACACATACCGCTTTGTTTGATAGCCAGATAATTTTGGGGTTACGTCCCATTTCTATCCTTGGTGCTGTTCTGGTTTTGCTGGTGCTGGAGGTGGTGAACTTAATGCTAAGTGGGATTTCTGAGGTCTACTGAAGGGATTAAATTGCGGAAGATTTGGCATTTTTGTGCTCCTATACCATGCTTGGTTTGTGGTTTTTTTTTTTTTTTCTTTTCAAATGAGATTAAATTACATAGTTCAATCAAGTAAATGGATTCACCAGTGTAATTCCTAAGGATAGGAGAGTGCAGTGTGAGTGAAAACATACCTCTGGGGAAGATGTACTGCTATTTGAAGCTGATAGTAGAGTAGAGGATGAAGCCTTGCTTTTTGTGCATAGCCAAATGTCCAGAAATTTTTTTATTTGCTCAGAAAGTGCCAGTTTTAGACCCTTTTTGTTCCGAGGGATTAATGTGTGGCTTTTCATTCCTTGGGATGATCTTGCTATTAGGCTACTAAGTAATCTGGTTAGAAGCAATCTTCAGTCTGATTGGAGCTGAGTCATTACTTTATATTCAAGAAAGAAATTATAAAGAGGCCATTAAAGGCTTAAATAATACAAAAACCTGATTTTCCAGTGTAGGGAGGCAGGCAGATTAGCGGGACAGGGATGGTAATCTTTTCAAAAGCAGCTTATGTGTTTTGTTTAGAGAGCTTGGGAAACTTTAAAGCAAGATGTAAAAAAGATCCAAAGCCCTTCCTGACTGCAACTACAGTTAAATAACATGTATGTTTTAGACTCTGTGGAAATGTTGGAAAATACAGTTGCAGCTGAAAATTCAGTTCTAATCCATCCTCAAGAACAAGCAACTAAAATTAGAATGCAAGAGGAGAGGCAAAAATGGGTAAGTATGAGTGTACATGTTCTTATCTCAGTTACAGTATAAAACAAGGTGAGGTACAGAAGACTTGATAATGTTTCAGGTTATATAGCAGCCATATACCTTTTAAAAATGCTTGTAACATAAATAAACTTCCACTACCTGAAGGGGGAGTACAAGAAAGCTGGGGAGGGACTTTCCACAAGGGCATGTAATGATAGGATGAGGGAGAATGGCTTTAAATTGGAGGGGGAGAGTTTTAGATTAGACATTAGGAAGAAATTTTTCTCTTTGAGGGTGCTTCTCTAGGAGGCACAAGTTGCCCAGGGAAGTTGTGGCTGCCACCTCCCTGTAGGTGTTCAAGGGCAGGTGGATGGGCCTTGAGCAGCCTGGGGTAGTGGAACGTGCCCCTGCCCATGGCATGGGAGTTGAAACTGGATGATCTTTACAGTCTTTTCCAACCCAACCTATTCTATGATTTTATTGTAACATTTTCTGCATTTAGCCTCTACATATTCTTAAAAATGACAAAATTCTAGCTGGAATTTAGAGCAGAGTGGAAAAAAGCAGTTTCTTCAAACGTAACAAGTGCTGTAGGCAAAGGATGCCAGCCAAAGATTAAATGAGAACACCAATTGTAGATTTTTAAGGGAGGATGTAGTCAACAGCCCTATGAAAGCTTTAGTAACCCTGTAATAACATAGCAGGATGAGTGGAATTACGTTTAGAGTGATGGAAAAAGCTTACAAACCTTTAAGTATTTTAGAGTCTTTCAAAATGAACTAGGAAACAAATGCAGAAAGTTCTTTGTGTCTATGGGAATGCTACATTTATTATGTTTAGAAAATAATGACTCTTAAGTTATTTAATTATATGTGTTATTTATATACTTCATTATGTGTTTATTTTTGTTGTATCCTTAGAGACCTACCAGCTGTTTTATGGTGGCTTCTCAGTTTAAAAAAAATAGAAAATTGACAAAATTGACCAAATAGTATTTTTTACCAAAAAAAACCTCAAAGCAAAAAAAGGCAGCTCCTCTGTGAAAGTGTGGTCACTTTCTTCAATATTCATTTTCTCCTTTGCACCTGCTCAGGTGTATGTGTTGCTATGTCCACATCAACTGTACTCAAGTCTAACTTTCTCTTGGGTTTGGGGTTTTTTTAACTGACATCCCCGCTCAGATGTCTCATCGAAGGCTGTTTGTTGTCCATTTTATCTTTGCCAGTACTTTGGAATTTTACCTTGCTTCCATTCTAAAAGTACATATACTTTTGCCATGCGTGGATCTAAATACATTGTAGCTGGTGGCTACATGGGAATGAGAATGAAAATAAACAAGCCACTTCAGAGACTGATGAAGTGCTCTTGAAGTGATTATGCATTAGCTATTTCAGAAGTTTTCTAAGACTTGAATTAACATTAAAATGTGTGGAGTTCTTGATGAAAAGCTCTATAAAATGCAAAGTAGATTTCGGAATTCCATTTAATGAAAGGATTCTTTTTTTCAGTCTCTGGAAAATGATAATATATCTTGAATTATGAGATTGTGATTTTATCTGCTCTATAGATTTGAGAACAAATAATAGTGCAATATTAAATGGATTCGGGGACTATTAGAAATACCTGGCCAGTAAAACAAATTTCTTCTTGTAAACCTCGAAACTACTTTTAAAGGCCTCTTAAAATGTGGAAATACCTGTCATAAGCAATAAAAGTTATACTATAAGTTGAAATGCAGTTTTGTGTATAATGGTGTTCATGAGGAGTCTGATTCCTGTGTCATTGGGTTCTGGAGATTAACCCTTGTTTTCCTTCTCAATAGAATGAGCAAATTGAGCAACAGAAACAGGAACAGCTGGCCTTGCTTAAACAAATTGAAGAAGAGAGAGCACGTTTGGAGGCTAATTTTCTGATGATCCAAATGAAAGCCTGTTTGGAGGAGGCTAATAAAAAAAAAGAGGAGGAAGAGCAAAGGCAGCTGGTACAAAACCACAGTGTTCCTTCTACAGATCAGCAGAACAAAGTGGAACACAAGGTGAAGAACTGCAGAAAACTGTATATAGTTTTTTAATTATTATAAAAATCAAGGATTCCATTTATTATATCAGTCAAGACAATCAATTTTTATTTCTTAGACTATGAATAAGATGTTCTTACATGTATATCACAGAATCACTAGATCACTAGGGGGTCTTGGAAAAGACTCCCAGGATCATCGAGTCCAACCATTCCTATCAACCATTAAACCATGCACCTCATCCACCCGTCATTTAAACACCTACAGGGATGGTGACTCAACTACCTCCCTGGGCAGCCTGTTCCAGTGTCCAGTGACACTTTCTGTGAAAAATTTTTTTTCTGTTGTCCAGCCTGAACCTCCCCTGGTGGAACTTGAGGCCATTCCCTCTCGTCCTGTCCCATCACTTGGGATGAAGTGCTGAGGGGCATAGCTCAGTGCTTGATAGGAATGGTTGGACTGTATGGTCCTGTGGGGTTTTTCCAACCTAGTGATTTTGTGATTCTGTCCTGTCACCTGGGAGAAGAGGCCAGCTCCCTTCTCTCTACAGCCTCCTTTCAGGTATTTATAGAGAGCAATATAGAATCTTTTATTTCGCGTGCTATCACTGGACTTCGAATATTGTCTTTGCTTAGTCTCAGGGACAGCTTATCTGTTTAAAATACCTCTTAGTAAAATTTGATTAGCCATGTAATGATTATGGATGTACATGTATCCTTTTTTGAGGGGGGTTGGCTAGGGGACATTTAAAGGGGAAAAAAAGGCAAAGAAAAAACCCACCTCTCTGTTTTTGTCTGTTTAAATCTCAAACAGTTACTTAAAGGAGAAGAATTTGAGAATGTTGGAATAAAGTAATTTTTTATAAAAATCTTGAATCATGTGCACAACCTGTAGTCTTCTGAGAATCTGAATGCCTTGAAAACACAGCTCTGTTGGATCATTGCTCCCCAAGTTTGCTACTTGGGTGCATTTACCTCTCTGAGCTAAACTGCTGTCGGCACCATTAACTTCCACAGTATATGCTCAGCTTGCCAAGAGAGTCCATAGCAGTAGGCCATCTGTTTCAGAAACTGCTTTGGCTTCATTGCCTCAGGCTGAAATCTCACAGACTTTAAACAGTGGTGCAGAATGGCTTCTGTAAACTGAGGAGATAGAACATAGAGCTTAAGGTAGTTGCTTTAGTAACTTTCCATGAGTTATTTGTGTATGTGCACTTAAAATGATGTTATTTTGATTAGACTGGAAATACTACTATATCAGAAACCAAGAGTCCTACAGAAGACAGCCATTTACAGATGATTCGTAATTATCAACAACGACTTCTACAGCAAAATAGGTAAATTCCTTTCTGAAATTGAAGTCCAAGTTGTCTCTTTCCAAATAATTTGAATGTCTTTGATTATTGAAATGTGTCGGCACCACACTGAAGATTCATGTTTTCTTTCTGTTCAGGCAGCATAAACAGACCATTGAAGAAGGTAGAAGGCATCTACAAGAGTATCAGAATAAATTGAAGCAAAGATACTTGTCTTCTACTGCAACACTTCTGAGCAATGTGGAAACCGAATCGGTTAATTTAAGGCCTGTCTTAGAACCGCTTCTACAAGGGCAAGGGCTGCAGCCAACACAGCATCAGTCTTCTGAACAAGTTCATGCACAGGAGTATGCACAGTCACTACGTGTATTTTCAGGAATATTGCCATCTTCACAGAAACATGAAGATCAAATGCATAACGTTAGTCCTGGCAGACATGTGCAGTTTGTAGAAACATCAAAATTGAAGCATGGAGAGTTTCACTTGCCGTGTTGCTGTCCTTCACGGGAGCTAGTGGGAGCATTAGCAACCCCCAGTAGTCATGTCAGAGAACCATCTCAGTTCCAATTACCATCGGAGTTAGTTGTGAAAGATCTTACTGCAGTAAGAATGCGACCAGAAGCATGTGTACAACATGTTAAATTTGTTTTGCCTGCAGAAGATTCTTCTGAGCCTTCAGAAACAGTGCACTCTGAGTCACCTCAGAAGATCTCTAAAGCAAAGAGAGAGCCTCCACATAAGGCAACCCTCATGCCAGCAACAAAGGGATCTCCTGTAGTTCAGGCAGCCTCAGTTGATTCTTTGCTGTGTTGGCAGGGATCTGCAGAGAGCACCATCGAAACAAGCCTTGAACAGCCCCTCAGTCTTGCTGAATCGGTGACTTTATCTCGTGAAGAATCTAAAGCCAAAGGTGTTGAGAAATTCTTGATACCCAAACCAGGGAGTGTGTTAAATTATTCTGATATTCTGGATTTAAGAGACAGTGTGTTGGCCTCATCAGAAAGCATCCAAGCTCAGCAGAAATATTTGAAAGAATTGCAAGAACAAATAGATGCACAAAGAGAAGCTCTTCTTGCTAGACAGAAAATACAAGAACAACTCCTTTTACAGAAGCAAGAGAAATTGAAGGAACAGCAGGAGGCTTTGAAAGAATTCCTGAACAAGCAGGTAAGCTTTACAAATGCTTTGTGTGGTGAGTCATGTAGTAGGTATCAAACTTAAGAGTGAATGCTGCTAATTGGCAACGTATCCCATGAAGTGTTGATAGTATTAGGTAATATACAATAATGAAAACTTGAAATTAGGACTTGTGATTTGTAATCAGTAGTGCTCATCTGGAGGCCCCAAGAGTGCTATTTTATTCAGTCTAACACAGATATGAGCAGTACAGACTTCTGTGCTTGGTCTCTGAGCATATAATGCCTGTGAAGTAGATGTGTTGTCTGAAATATCTGCAGGTATAGATGTCTTCAGCTCTAGAACTGCAGCTGTATGTGTAAAACAACTCTTGTATTAAAAATACTTAAGCATTACCTCAAAAAATATGGCAAGCATTTTGAATAGATTATTTTTAAAGTTTGTCTTTTATGTATACATGTTAGGAAAAGGGCTTGGAAGCTGCACTCTTAACTTGTAATTTTGCTTGCTTTTGGGTAACTGAAAATCAAAGTTTATTCTTGAGTTTTTAAAGAAGCCTCTTTCAGGAGGGGAAAGCTCCTTTTTCTTTATACTGAAGCCATCCTGAACAATAACTGTTGACAAGAGTCCAACAGCCCAAATTCCTGAATTCAGGAGCTGAAAGACTAAAAGCAGGCTTTTTTTTTAATTCTGTTAAAAATGCTCAGTGTTCTGATCTCATTTAACAAACACCTTGAAAGCATAAATAATTGTGTTTTAGCATATTAAGTTCATAGAGCTGAATATCTGTATATCCATATATTTTTGTAAGCTAAGCAGGTCTGTCCAGTATCTTGCATACTTGAGCCACTTTCTCCAAGTACTGAATATTGACCTGTGTGGAATACATACAGAAATTGTTGGTTTGATAGATGACTATAAATATAATCTATAATATGGTTCCTTTTCTTCTCAACCTTCTAAGGTTAAACATATCTACACAGATGAAGAAATGACAGAGGCACAAGGGCCTGACTGGATGAATAGAAGTGACTTTTTCCAAGTCTTGGAAAACTACCAGCAAGAGAATTTTGGCAGGAGTAGCTTTCACAGAAGTGAAATGATTTCACAGTTCATCAGTTCAGCTGACCAAAGTGGTAAGGCTGTATAGTGCTTCTCATTACAGTTTTTCCCAATTTGCAGCTCAAGTCATCTCCCCAGGTGTAATTTTAAATCTATATTATTGCAGTATGCAAAACTTTTATTTTACAGAACAATCTGAGAAAGTTCTATGTAGGGAGCAGAAATGGAGATCTTCCAAACCACCTGTGACAAAAGTCAAGCTACGGCTGGATTTGGAACAACATGAACTTAGTGTTATACCAGAGGTAGACACACCGAAGAGTTGCAGCATTTCTTTTGCAGGTAATATATACATATATATATATACACACACATATATATGGATATGGATATAAAACATAATAAACGCTGCTGTTCCAGAGAAATATAGATTGGAGGAAATTAATATTTTCTGAAGGGTCTTTGAGATAGTCGATTATGAAATAGGTGATACTGTTGCCTCTTTTTAAGGTATAAGTGATACACTAGCAAAGTGAGTTATAGTTAAGATAAAGCTTATCCTGTCAGTGTCTGTCTAGAAAAATGTAATCAAAAAGTCACCAAGAAAAAAAATTTCACTGTAACTCACTCAAATTTACCAAGAAAATTCACTGCAGTTCCATGACTTAATTTCCCTGTTGTGCAGGGCCTGTGTTAATAGACAATATTTGTACAGTAATGGTAAAGAGAACTGTCAGAGTTGATAAAAAGTGTTTAAAGTTTTTGGACCATCTTTCTGGGATTTTCAATTACAAAGCACTTTTTGTAAAAAACCCCAAACAAAACAGCAGTTTAATTTTGGCATTCATCTTGAGCAAAATAATGAAATATTTCAATCAAACAGCTGATATGGGACATTTTTTTAATTCAAGTAATTAATGCTAGCCAGCATCAGTTTATGCAGAATCATTCTTGTTGGAGCAGTTTGGTATCTGGAGTAGACAGCAAGTTCTTTTGGTGAAGGTTTTGGTTTAAGAATACATTTATATTCCTGAAAGCGATTGTTAGACGTCTTAGTTAAAAAAAACAAAAAAGATTAAAAAACAAAGTACCAAGAAAGTTTTATGAAAAGTTATTGAGTGGAATTCTAGAGCAGGGAATACACGTTTGCTGTGTAATCCCATTATGATCCACAGGTCGTTTATTCCTGTATTGTCTAAACCACAGGTCATGGCAGGAAGTAAAAAGTTGGACTTGAGTTTCTTATTGGATTGGGTGACCAAAAAGGACAATTGTGTTGGGCAAATGAGGGGGAAAAGAAATGTTGAAGCCATAGCAGAGAAGCTCTGCTGCCTCTGGATTTGGAAAAATTACTTGAAAGTGTTAGTGGATTTGCTGTGTGCGAAAACTTAGTTTGGATTTTTTTTCTTTTGAAGAAATATTTTGGTTGAGTTTGGAATTGTTATTTCTTTTTAGTAGTGTACAACCTGTGTAGTCTTTAGACCTGTATAATCCATAAAATGAGTAATGCAAAGGTTTTTATTGACCTAACAGCTAACTTTATTAAAATGGAGCACTGTACAAATTCAGCAGATTATTTCTGTAGAATAGAATGTTCATCTTAATGTTTTTCATTAAGTGCATTTCTGTACCTAAACTGAGTACAAATGTTTTAAATTCAGATAAAAGAGGTTCTGTTAGTGGAGAATCTTCTCCCATTTCAACCGCTGTGGAGTTTGCATGTGTGGATCGTTACAGTCGTGCTCTTCATGAAGACGACACGTCACCTTTGAGCATAACAGAGTATGAGGAACGAATCTCTAATGCAAGTCCAAAGCAAAGTAAACAGTCAAGTAGATTATTACAGGAGGTGCTGATGATGACTGCTGAAAATTCATGTGATTCAGGTGAGGAAATTTTCTTCCTTTGAGGTATTATGTGAATACCATTCAGCACTGCAAATTTTACTGCTGTTTATTTGTAGCATAACCTGACTTGTTAAAGAATGTTCAGTACTACTGTTTAATTTTAAGTTTAAAAAAGGATGTTTCAATATGCTTGTGTTTTCAGAATGACTGAATTTTTCTAGGTTTGGGTTTGGTTTTCTTTGGTGATCCATTACCGTTTTAGTAACAAAAGTCCACAACGCAGTAAACTTTATTGCTGGTCAGCTGTTTCTCATCTAAGGCATGCAGTTTGTGTCTGTACATTGTAGAACAGTCTGTAAAGAAACGTCTTCTGCAGCACTTGCTGCAGATGCATTTCCCTCCTGAGAGAGGTGTCTTCTGTCCAGACTGAGGGGTTTTCAGGTTTCCCAAGGGGGAACCTGGCTTGAACAGCCCAGTGGTGTGCCCAGTCTAGTACCCAGTGATTCCTTGTATTGACACAAGGAAATTAATGCTTAAAAAGAGCTCTGGAGTGCTAATCTGCTAACACAGGCATCTATTGAAAGATCAGTAGATAGAAGAAATTGCTTAAAAATGCAGTTGAGATTAAATAATAGAAGGCTGAGTATTATCCTTAGCCCAAGGAAACAACTTTGAAAGAATCAGCTGTTAGTTTTGACAGAAATAATCATAGAATCATCAGGTTGGAAAAGATCCACTGGATCATCTAGTCCAACCATTCCTATCAGTCACTATAAACCATGCCCCTCAGCGCCTCATCCGCCCATCCATAAACACCCCCAGTGAAGGTGACTCAACCTTCTCCCTGGGCAGCCTGTTTCAGTGCCCAATGAATCCCTACATTATTGCACTATTTTTACTTCAATTCTGATCTTTTCTGTTCATCTGTGAAGAGCTTTGATTAGAGACCGCACCTCTGAGGACAGACTGTGTCCATATCTGATAGTTAGTCTGATGTCATAAATTAAATTAAGTTGATTTTATTATAAATTGGTTTGTGACTGAAATAATTTTATTACAAGTTTGTTGAAGCCTCCTCGGCATGTCTTGATTAACTTGGCTGGCTTACAAAAGGCCAAAGTCTTAGTTAAACAAAGTTGGTTACTAAGAATTTTTTCAAGAGATTGGACCAACAAGTGGTTTTTAATTCCTGCTGTTCTTTCCTGCTGTTCTTCCCTGCCTATACAAATTCAACTTCTCTCTCTCCAGTTTTGGAATATAGTTATCACACAGGCTCCAGTACTTTCAGCTACAACTTTGCTACCTTATATGTACAACTTTACGAGTAGTACAGTTATGTAGTGTGTGCCTCCTGGCTTTGTTAGAAATTTCACTGCTGTTTCAAATCTTAAGATAATTTTTCTTTCAGTTTGTGTTGAGACATCCTTCTCAATTCAATCAGGATTTATTAGGAATTGGAAGCGTTGAATAAGTTATAAGTTCATTGCCTTTCAACTACTTCATTTAATTCTCAGAATACTTTTTGAAATATACCTGTATTTAAGTTACAACTAACAGTTTTGTCTTTGTTAACAATATTTGAAGAGAAGGCTTGTATCTTTCTGAGTAAATTGTAGAAGTATTGCTACCAGATTAATATAAAATATCATACTAGACTGTTTTTATATTAGTGAACAGTGCAGTGGTTTATGTGAACAAATTAGAAAACTTGATGTGAACATCTATATTTATTAAAAAGAACCAAAACAACCAAGTTTTCTGTGGTTGTGTGTTTAAGGAGATTGTGTTCTTGAGTAGTTCAACTAACAGAACTGTCAGCAGTATCATTGGAATTTGAAGGCTGGGAAGCACTCTGGTGCTTTCAGAAGCTGCTGTGGTATCTTCAGCAAGAAAATCTACAGTCTATGTTCAGTATAAAATTCCTGAAGGGGAAATCTAACATGCACTTTAAATAGCTTTGATTTTTTTTTTTTTTGCTACTTGATTCTAACAAGAACACATTTACGATTTTCCCATGTTTTCAAGAGGTAGTTGTATCTCTAAAGGTGAGAGAGAATGAGTGCTTTGACCTTACTCTTTGAAGTTATGTTCTTGATAGTTTCTAACTTTGATCAAATAACGTAATGCTTTACAACTCGTGAGTCGTACTGCTTTTGTGAGTACAGAGCCCTGCTTAGATGTGCATAAATCCTATTAATCACTGCTCACATGCCCTTTCAAAAAAAAAGCATTAAAGGTAAAGTAAAAGGTACACAGGTTCTTAAAAAGAAACATGGTAAATCTGCCTGGATACTCTGTCAACAGTGGTGAGTTTCCTTTGATATGAGACTTGTCCTTGGGTATCAGACAGTTTGGGGGGGTTTATTTTTATAATTAGCTCTATTTCTTTCTTCCAAGTGTTACATGAATTAAAATAACTTCAGGCTGTCTTGAGTTTAGAGGCAGACATCTCTGAATGTAAAATGGGTCTAGTGACTGCTTCTGGTCAGGGTGCTCAGTCCTGAGTGGTTACCAGTGCCATGCAAACTGATCAACTGGTTGGCAGCCAGAGGGGACAGGTAACTATCAAAGTGTGTTGCAGTAAGTGCCACCAGTCAGGCTGAAGCTTGGATTGCTCTCTCTTATCATGCCACTGATGTGCAATGAGATTAGTTGAGAACTTTGGACACTCGATATTTCTTCCCAACCCAATCTGCTTAAAATGGGCTAATAGGATGCAAATTGTTACTGTGGAGTTGCAAAGTAATCCTACAGATGAGGCAGCAAGTCTGATGGCATGAAAGTAATTTCCTTAGGAAGACTGCCCGAAAATAGTGACTAGATTTGATACATACATCTCTCTCACAGTTCTCCATCACATATCAACAGTCTCATCCCTCTTTATTCATCTTTAAGAGTCTCCTTGAGCAGTGTTCCAGATGTGATTATCTGCATATATTGCTACCTTGTACAGAGATGTTCCTCTAAGTGTGATTGTTTTTTGTGATGCAAGCTTACCTGAGATTCCAGTTTATTTTTAGTAATCCCGAGCAATTGTCCATAATTCATTATCGCGACACATTGTCTTCTCCATCACCGATTCAGCTGAACTAGCATGAAGTACAACTTTTTTGTTTGTTTACATGGTTGGATTAGGACTAATCCCTGTTTTTCATGTTGTATTTACAAGTGGTTTGTTGTTCACTCTTTTCTTTTTTAAATTGCACCCTGAAGCAATTGCTGCTATTCTACTGCAACTTCTGTTGAAAAAAAATTGCTTTCTGGATGTTATAGTGTCAAGTTTTAAATACAAAGTATTTGTCCCAGTGTGGTGACTGGGAGGTTGAGACATCAGAGTCCCACAACAATGTTGGGAAGCTGTGAGGAACAAGAGCTCTGAACTGTTATTTTGGAGGAGGGAGAGAGGAATAAACACCCCTCCTTTATGAGTTGCCAGATGCACTTTTTTAAGGATACTAATCTAATGAAGTCATGAGAGATGAGCATGCTGTATTTTAATTATATAATTTGGTTTGTAGTATGAAATTGCTACTGTTAATCCCTTGTATTAATATCACAAGAACGATGCAGAGTTATATGGTATAGTAATGAAGAGCTTCTAGCATAACTCTCCATAGAATTTATATATGAGAGTATTAAATGCTTGGATCTCATTTCATATGTATCCTAAATTGCCGCTTGCCATGCTGATATCCTGTAAAAAATACAAAGATTTATTTCAGAAAAATATCTAATCTTGATGTAAAGGTACCAGGAAATGGAAAACTCTTTGTTAGTTTCTTTCAGCATTTAATTTTTTATCAAATGATAAACTAAACAGTAGATTTCCAGTTTTTGAGTGTCTGACAGGCATTTCTAGTCACTGCTGCTTGGTTTTAGTCTTTGAGTTTGGAAGTCTTTCAGATAGTGGCTTTTTTATTCCTATGGAGATACTTAAACACAGAGATGTATGATTGCAGTTTTCATACTGATTCAAGGAATTTTCTTCAAGGCCTTACATGCTTTTGGAATCCTCTGTCTCCTGTATCCTGCTCCAAGGATGAGCAGCAGGCTTCTGCAGTGTATCTAGGCTCAGTTACGCTACTGTCTGACCAAGGAACTTGTTGCCACCTTGTTCTACTCAGACCTTTAAAGTGATCTTCTCTGTGAACCTGAAGACGTTTATCGTGTACTTGTAGAGAGGAGATAGGAAACCAGTGTTCTGTGCTCTTAGATTTACAACTTTATGTATATTGGAACAGTGTTGTTTAACATACCGAGCTTTGCAGGAGCTGGAATCTTGTGATTCTTTATCATTCTTCCACTCTTCATATTATTTGCAAATTTGATTGCTAGTAGCTCCGTTTGGTTACAGAACAAAATTCCATGAAAAGTCAGCATGAAGCCTGCTAGGAGTTTCCGGACAATCTGAGGGGGGGGGAAAGCAAGTTGTGAATTTCTTTATCCTGTATTTTGAGAGCAGTCACTTAGCATTTACTGAAACAGCATAGTAAATGAGTTAAGAATAGGTTAACATCTGTTTGATCCAATTAATTTTATTTTAGATTTATTTCTTTTCATGCCTTGTACTTCCTCCCAGAAGACTACTGGGTAGTAGAGGCTGTGGGAAACCTTAGAATTTTTTTCCTTCCCTGAAATGAGTTTCAAAATGTTGGTTGAGATATGCAGGTGTGGCATTGTGTAGATGTTTAACTGGTGTTGCCTCACAGGGGAAAACTCTCCCCCCTTTTTTATGTATTAGGAAAAACAAAACAACTGGACTCCACCTTCCAGTAAGAAATTGATTTTCAGTTTATAGGAGGTACGAACTAGTGTAAGGATTCACAAAATGTTACAGGAGCTGCCTAAGCATAGAGCCTTACAGATCCTGGGGATTTCAAATGTCTCTCGCTAGCAGCTCTTGTAGAATTGGGAGGAAACACACGTACTGACTTCTGTTTAATTTCAGTTTGGTATTTAACACTTCTGTCTTGAAAACTCTGACTGGAAATTAGAATACTTACTTTAGAATTGTTTGGCATTTAGTAATTAGAATCTTAATGTTGTCAAACTTTGAACGCGCTTGTCAGCACTGAATATGGAAGTTCCATTTTGCTGGTGCTGCTTTTGCACTGATACTGTTCTTATTAGTGTGCATAAGAGCATTATTGCAAAGGGGATGCAGTTCTGTGGTACAAGTGCTGCAGTTAAGTAAATTAGTGCTTTTGTTTCCTCAGATCTACTTGGAATGTCTGCTTTTCTTTGTGATCGTTGTAAGGGCAGAGGGCAAAAGATTCCCCCCAACCTAATTAGATGATTGTTCTAACACTAGCAAAACCCTATTTCATTCTGCAAAGCTGAAGCGTGAATTTCTTGCTCCTCTTGTGTGCTCCTCAGAGAACAGTCATGCTAGTTCAGACATTTTTAGGAAGACTGGTCAAGGAGAACCACTGGTTGCTAATTAAATTGGAGGTGCAGTGAAGCAGAAAGTGTGTTGTAGGTAAGAAGAAAATGGTAGGGATGGGCTGAATCAGTGCCCGAATTGCGAGGGCTGCATCAGCAGAGTGTTACTGCCATCTGGCGTTCAAAAACAATTGCTAACTATGAACTAGGAAGTTGCTTTGTGTTCCTTATTGCTTCTTCTACACTTGTGTTCAGCCCTGTCCCAGGATTCTCAAGGGGCTCAGGATTCACCGGTTCCCGCTGCTGAAGTTGGAGAGGGAGTTACAATGCGCTCTGGACCGTCAGTCAGACTTGCCAATACGGTTAGTTGTAGTGGAATAACCATACAACATATTCTTTATTTTGTGATGGAATCTGTCTTGTGTTGGAGGGCTAAACCTGGGTGCAATGTTCTAGTCTGCAGACTCGATACAAGTATGGTTTTACTTCTTCTGGGTCATTGCCAAAGGTATTAAAAAAGGAAGGAGCCCTGCCATATTCCACTTGTTCCCCACTTCCAGGCAGAGGGTGCCACTGTATTCACTGTCTTCTGAACCTGATTATCTAGTCTGTTTTCTACCCATCTTGTCATGCATCCACCCAGGTTGTGATATCCAAATGAGAACATTGTGAGAGACAGTGTCAAAAATCAACACCAATGATGCTCCCTGCTTTTCCTGCACCCAAAAATCCCATCATTTTGTCATGAGATAAAAAGTGTATTAAAAAAAAATGCTTATGTGTAAGATGTATTAAATGTGTATTAAGTGTATTTATATAAGGTAGTATACAACAAAAAATGTAGGGGAAGGGTTTCTTAGATTTCTCTTATTTTCTTAATGCACGTTTTAATTCAGAGTTTGGTAAGAAATGTTCGCGTCTGTTTCCTTATGATTTGCAAGTAAAGAACCCTCTTTCTCCATTTTGTGACTTTGTAGAGCTTGCCTCAAATTAAGGAAAATAATATTTTAGGATGGTGGGTTTGTTTTTTTTTTTAAATTTTATAGAATTTATTTTTTAAGTCAGGCTCCTGTATGTGGAAGGCTCGGTACTGCAATTACTCATAACATTGCTGTGAGTGTTTCATGTATTGCATGTGTGTTCCTCTGAGATCCATCATTCTACTGAAGTGGATCTGTGATGAGAAATAGCCAAATCTGATCACCAGGAGATAATCTTCCAGGTGTCATGATTTGTATGGAGCTCTGAGAGGCTTTAGAATAGTGTGTGTGTTTGTATGTGTGTGTCTTGAGGGGAGGGGGCTGCTGGAGTTGATGTCTGGGACTGTGTGTGAATGTTTGTGCTGAGCAATGATGAAGCTCTATTTGCCGGAGGGTGCAAAACATGAAGGCTTCTACACTTGAACTGAGCTCAGAATAAGATGAGTGTGGTTTTACAGCTTTAATTATGGGTATCTGAATAAGATAAGATCTGAATAAGATGAATGTTATTTCATCCTAGGAAGTACTTCCTGAAGTAGAGAGCACGAACTTAGGTTCTGAGGCTTTTGTGAGAGGAAGACCATGTGACTTATCTTCAACAATTTCCAGTGGAAGCTTTTTGACTAGTGAAATGTTGGATGCAAGCCCTACCGGCACAGGTAAGTGTTTGGGGCTTGGTTTTCTTCTTGTATAAGGAAAACTGTGTGTTCTCTTCATATTCTACCAGAATGGGTCGAACTCGCTGGATGTAAGTTCTTCTGAAATAGGCTAACATGGAATTTTGCCAAAGGATGATTTCTGTGTCTTACAGAGTTGAGTGTAATAGCAATGTTTTATTGTCTGCTTATGATTATTTTTTTTTACTTTTATAATAATTCAAACTTATAACACATCAGCTTTGGCAAAAGATTTGAGTTTTATTCTATTAAGCAGCTGTAATATCAGCAGTTTTCAAGTAGCAAAGTTAAAAAAAACCCCAACTGATTCCCAAATAATAATACCAAAAAAAGTTTTCTAATCAATGTAGATCTTAAGTTGTAACAGAGCTATTATTGTTGTCTTACTGTTAAGACAATTGTTCCACTATCTGCTTCATAGAGTCATAGAATCATTAGTGTTGGAAAACACCTCTAAGATCATGAAGTTCAGCTGTCAGCCTAACACCACCACATCTACTAGACCAAGTCCTGAGGTGCCTTAATAACTGGTTTGTGAAAAAGTCATTGGGATGCCATACTGACTTTTAATCATTTTCTGGGTAATCTGTGTTTGTATTGTCTTTTGCTTGCAGTCTGCCTCTGTATCTTAAGGTAGATTTTTACAAAATTTAAAATAATTCCTTTGTAATAAATGTAGAGTTGCTCCTTTCAATACTGACATGACTGCTTGTGAACATGGGGAGTGAGTCTGGAAGTGATTAGATATTGACCAGGGGATTAAAGCTTAATATTATGTTAGTCAGACATACATCTGAGCTTATAAATAACCATAGGTGTATATGAATCATTCCATGTTCATAAATCAATTTTTGAAGACTATAGGTTTTGAGCTGCTGAAATCTCCGGCTGTATTTTAACCCTAATGTCCTAAACTGACAAGTGTTATTTTGAGTAATAACATTTATATAAAATTCATGTGACAAAGCCATGTTTTATTGACATAAGGAAGCTAAGGCAAATGCTAAGATAATTTGTTTGGAGCTTTTCTATTGTTTTTGAGTTGTGGAAGATAAATACCCAAGGTTTTGGGTGCTCAGCTATGTGAATAAATTTTTTAAGTGTAGCTGTGCCTCTGCCCTACAGTCAGTGCTTAGTAATGACCTTTGCTGCCAGCGTAAGTGCACAGATGAAGAGGGGTTGCTGTGCTAAGTAGGAACATGAATTTGTTTCCTTGATGCCCTCAGATTCCTTGTGTTGGTACTAGGCAATAAATAGAAAATAAATAAAAAATATAATAAGTAGAAAATAAACCAAAATCACGTTATAGGATTGACATGTTTATAGGCAATAGGAAGTAAAAACCTGCTAGTGTAAAATAACACTATTGATTCTTCTCTGATTTTGTTGTTTCAGTATTTCCTAAGTCTACACGCTCTAAAAGCACTAAGGTGTGCTGACTACTACCTAATTAGATATTATCAGCTTGAATTGTGGTAAGGCTTGTGGGAGCACTGAAAAGGGACAATTAAAGAAACAAAACCCTAGAGCTCTTCATGAATATTTCAGGATATTAAACAGCATCTTCTCAGATGACTTCATGTGAGCAGTGTATATACAGAACTGTGAAGATCTTCCTTACTATTTCAGGATTGTCTTCTGATAGTACAGAAGATCAGTCTTGGAGAGAAACAACAAGCCGCCCTTGGAACCCTTTGCTGCCTTTTACTTTGAGGCAAAGGCAAGAGAATTTGTCTCGAGTATCTGAAACTCAGTTGCCCAAAGAAGAGATACACCTTTATAAAGAAAGTCAGATACGGCAGATCTCGAGGAAGTGTACTGGGCCCTTGAAATCTTACTTGGAGGATAATTCAAATTTCCAAGGTATTCACTGTTCTAAAGGGTTTTTGTGCTGCCCTGCTCTTATATAGAATCAAAAGGTTACTCAGCGTTATATTTTAGTCTGTATAATTTATGGTTGAGCTTACATTTCAGAGTCAGTGAGGGTTCTGCATGCGAAAACTTTGATGCTCTTTGTGCTTTGCTTGATGCAAACGTAGCATAGTGTAGTGAAAAAAAAAAGTGCTAATCTGACCAGGTATGTCTGAGCACAGTCTGGTTCTGCACAACTTCTGCTGCTGTGGCTGGACTGTTTATCTGTGCCAAATTCTGTTGCTTGTTTATGCACAATTTTCTCTTGAGGAAGGTGGAGATGATAAATGTATAATACTTCGTTATTCATATAGGGTCACATAGTTGATGGAACAGAGATTAACGGATTTGGGGAGTTCTGTGCTTTCTAGAAAAATCTAATGATTTGTGAAAATAAGATTGTCTTTATTGGCTATCATGGAAATAATGCCAGTATTTTAATTTAAACTGCCTCCTCCTGGAGTGTTTGGAAACCTGGAATTGTAGAATTACAGCTCAGTCTAGATCAGGAAGGACTTCTAGTTATGTCTAAATACTCCTCCCGCTCACAGCGGAGCCCACTTAGACCAGGTTGCTTAAAGGCCTTTTCCAGGAATGTTCCTGGTATATCCATGGACTGTTTCCACATCCCCTGGACTTTCTTTCTCTCTCTTTTCTTTTTAATTTTATCCTACCAGGATTACCTTTGTTCCATCTTGTATCCATTACCTCTTTTCACTGGGTGTGTTCAAGAAGACCTACTGCATCTCCTCTAGACTGTCTCTTAGGATGCAGTGGACAGCAGAGTTCTGTCCTCCTTCCTCAGACCCCTGAACCATTTCTTAAAACTGAAGAAACTCAAATTGTTAGCTTCTCTTTGAACATTGTGTACTTCACCCTTCCTGCACTCCTCCTCGTGGCCCTTCATCGCACTTGCTCCACTGTATTACTGTGTTTTTCTGGGAAGCCCACACTACTACTGGTGCAGCCTCATGGGTGCTCAACAGAAAGCTTCTGGAATTCAGCCTTTCATTAAAACCCAAATGCATCAGTGTAGTGCTCTATTGTTGCTTTTTGTGCCTGCATTGTGTTAGAGGAAAGAATTGGATGCTGTGAAGATTTTTGTTTCTTTACAAACTAGTATATATTTACGGTGTGTAGAAAGGAGGTGTTGATATGTCGGGTTTGTTTGAGGGGTGTTTTTTTTGGGGGGGTGGTGATGGTTCTTTGAAATGCCTCTTTTCTTACAGCTCTTGCAGCTGAATTTGATTTTCCTGAAATGGAGAGACCTCTTCTGAACTTCCATCACCAGACCTTTCAGCCTCTGGAACCAAGTCTTGACTTAGATACTTCGTCTTCTTCTCAATACAGAATTTCACAAGACAGAGAACTTAGCAAGGTACTACAGAAAAACTCTGAAGGAGGAAACACTTTGGCTTATGATTTCTGTAACTCTTAAATGTATAGCCCCTATACTGTCTTCTGTCTGGAAGAAATACTATTGTATTTTTTATATATGTAGAACTGGAGGCATTTTTTCTGATTGTAGCAGAAATGTGATCAAAGAAATAAAATATTACCTTTAACTTTTTATCCTTCATATTTCTGAGAAAATGAATCTTAAGACTTTTTTTTTTCTGCCACTAGAATTCAAAAGTTTCAACAAAAAGTCAAGACAAAGCTATGTTTCTAGAAGTGGGAAACTCCAATCTGAACATACAAAGAAACAGTTTGCTTTCTGCTTTTGAAACAAACAGGTCAAACAGCTTTACAGCAGCAGCCGAGTCCATTAAAGAAAGTGCTACTCCAGGTATGTTCTGTGGAGTTGGAAAATGTAAACCTGCTGTTGATATGTAAACAGCCCTTCAGGTGTGTTTGCTGTGTTGAAACTGGAAAGGAACTCTTC
>WAAB01014017.1:0-33338 GCA_013389865.1 Piaya cayana | reverse complement strand
TAAGATCCCTTCCAATCCAAACTCCTCTGATTCTACGTTGCCTTTCAATGTAACAAGCCCAAGTTATTTTACTTCCTAGAACTTAGCAAAATATAGACTTAGATAAGTAGGTTTAGAAATACCAAGTTTTTTTTCCATAAACACACAGATGTGCTGAAAACCCCAGACAGCTTCCTACAAAAATTAACTTCCTGGAAACCTTCATTAACATTCCACTATTTTCCCCCAAATCTAATTCTGTAGTTAAGTTTTTTCCCAGATCTTTTCCTCTGCCAGGTCAATGTGAATTCAGTCAGAGGGGTTACCTCACAGTCAGCTGAAAAGGATGTGCAACGCGTTTGACACTCCAGTGCGCAGCACTAGCAGCTTCAATTCTCTCCACAAGCACCCTGTAAGGGAAACATAAACCAAAACAATTGCACCCAAGGATCCCCTTGATTGATCCATCCAGTCAACACAGATGGCAAAAATATCTAAAACAAGGTAAGGGGACTAAAATGAAGGAAGAATTGCAGTCGACTTTATTCTATGTGGCTGGTGCTCTTGCTACCAGGGGAGGGCAGCAATAGAAACCAGTGCTTTACGGCATCCATTGAGAGCTAAACTGTAAGAATATGTTAGATTAACATGATTAATTGCCCGATTTGTGTATTCTGACGCACTGCTGCTGAAATCTATTAAATATTTCACTGCCACGTCTCATCTAGCGCAAGGGCTGTGGGTCACAAGAAGTTAACGCATTGTCTATTGTAGTTAGATTACATGCGTTTCCAAACCTCAGCCTCATGAAACAAAATGCTTTTGTAGCACTTCAGAATACTTCTTAACACATACAGACGTGGCTGTTGTAGCTGCTGCTGCTGTCGAGCATCACATCCCACATTCCTCCTAGTATCAAATCAGCTTGTGGTTAATGTCACAAATACCGAAGAATATTCATCATCATTTTCCACATGCTGGAAAATATTACTGCAATTTAATTGCTTATGTTACTAAGCCAGGTATGGGACACTAATCAGTTCGCTTCAAGGTAAAATACTATTAACATTTTTAACAGTACTGGGGAGAGACAGAAGGACTTCTGCTCAGTTACAGGAGTGGCAGCAGCTGACAGGCGTGTTGTGCACACACGGCTGTGAACTTCCTTCACCCCATGGAACAAAGCCCTTCAAGCACTCATGGCACTGCCACTTCAGTCTCCTCCAGGCTCATACCTATTTCCACTTCCCTAAGAAGTGGGAAACAGACGATGCTCCCACTGCAGCGATTCAGGGGTTGGCACTGCTGCTTCCTCTGGGCTGGTGACTTCGGTTTGTGAGGTTCCGTGCATCCTCAGCTCAGTTCAACATGTCAAGCTCGTGGGGGGATGGCAGCCACAGCCTCAAGGCTGTGAATTTCTTCAGTGTTTCAAGAGTGAAGAGCATGTTTGCTCTATGTTTTAACATTATGCAGAAGTTTAATCGCCTAAAGCAACAGAGCATTTAATCCAGCAGCTACTGCCTATCAGCTAAAGGAAACATGCATTCTGCTAGACGAGTTAAGAAACAAAAACACATCTTCTTTTGGTTTGTGTACTGCTATGGGATGTTCCAGAGAGTTTATCTGCCAGTGTTGCTATGAAATAAGTTGCAGCCCAGGCAAGCAAGGAGAATCGATGCGCTTGTGCCCAGCTTCTGCATTATTTTCCATAACTATCCAAAAAAGAAGTTCCATATACAGAGACTCGCTCTCTATTGCTTAATTCATCACTTCCACAGCCACCACTCCTGGTGCAGCAGGTGACACTCTATGAAGGAGCCTATCACACACTCCCCTAAAATCAGCAGCAGGATTGTTCTGTTTTGTTTCACTGAAATTATGAAAGTTAAATGATCCTTTTTATATCTTTCTCTTCAACAGCTTCGCTGCATCTGAGAAACCTTTAGCTCCTCACCTGAGGTAAAATGATTCATGGTCTTGCTGTGTTATAAAGAACTGTAGTGAAAAACCACAGGCTGCAGAGGTGCGAATGCTTTCTTGCTCCTCACAGCTTTAAATTCAGTGAAAAGTAATCATACAGTTCCCCTGTACAGGAACCATTTGACTGGTGGCATGATCTAACTGGCAGTTTTGAGTAACACTCACCAAAAATACTTATTGTTCGGATATTAGTACGATACGAAACCATTACCAAAAGGCTTCGCCTTTGTCTGAAGACTGGAGAACTGAGAAAAAGCTGTAAAGGCTGTAAAAAAAAGTTAAATTGAACCTTTGAAGCAGGGATACACAGGATAACATTTAAGGTTGCTACAGAATGTGCCACGGGAGAAATTTCACCTTCAGTTACCGTCACCTTATATCTAGGATCCCTCTGCTTTGCAGTTTCAGCAATGAACTAATGCTGGCTTGAAATGTGACTGTTTCTGCAAACAGCCAAGCGTCACCTCTCCAACAGAAGCAAAGCAACATGGTTTTAATTCAATGTAGATTTGGCTTCTCGACAATTTGTTGCTTTTGAATAAGCATAAAAATAAATTAGTCATGTGTGGTGCTTTGGAAGCAGAAATGCTCATTCTGAAGCTGAGAGCCATTAATAAGCATTCACAGCTGTGGAAATGAATAATTGTAGGAAACCCAAATGCTGGCCTGAATTTTACGTATAAATTGAAACACATAATTCAGTCAATACATTTGCTAGAATGTAGGACACCACACATTCAAAGAAAAAACAGACAGAAGATGCATTTTGAATTGGTATCAAACTTCTCAGCTAGCATTCCATATTTTGGGGCCAAATTAGTGCTTTGCTTCTTTCAAAGTCAAACTACGCTCTTCACTTGAGGTATTACAGGGTTGCAGTGGGGAGACAAAAGTCCTTGCTTGCTTTTAGGAATTGAATAAAGTGACCCTAGAAAATAATTTGCTCTGTGGCATTTTCGCAACACAGTGTAGAAAACAAGCATTAATAATGAGATTTAGTATCGATATCTTAATCCAGAATATTTCCTACAGAATGTGAAATTCTTCCTACATAAAAACTCCATTTCAGCTGAATTTTTTTGTTCTTTATTTACAGACTCCAAACAATCTAAACCCAGGTAAAAACAATCCCCACATTCACCTACTTCATAATGTTGGCAGACGTAACCCAATTAAATGCTTTCTAAGTATCTTATCCATCCTCCTGCCAATACAACAGTGCTCCTAGAAAACTATTTTGCTACTGCTTCCTCCCATCAATTTTTCACATGTCAAGCAATGGGTCTCTTGAGACCACTTTTTTAATCTAAATAATCACTTTGTTAAAGTTTTTCCTCTATTATTGATTTAATCTTTCCTTTCCTTCCAATTTATCTGCTTCTCCTCGCTGTGCTTCTTTATGTCTTCCTAACCGCAGGAAAGAACATCAGAGGCTGTTTTGAGCTGAGCTGTGAGTGTGACTTAAGTTATTCCTACTCGAGTCGTGCCTGTTAGCAACTTCACAAGCTTCCCAATAGCCTAAAACCGTTTGGATAGGCTACGCTTTGCTTATCTCCTTCATAAAGCTTTTCAAACCCTGCTCCGAGAGTGATTATTTCCTTTTGAAAGCATCGCTATCTCACCCTACAATCAAGTCTGACTACTAGTGGCTGAATCTCAAATGAGTGAGGTATCGAGCTCTGGCTTGTAACGCCCCCTGCGCATTTTGGCAAGGACCTGCAGTTTAATTTGTGGTAACAAGTCAGAGTGTACAGAAATTATTGTGTTAAAGGAAGCAAAATGAGACTTTGGTAAGGAGGCTTCACTCCCTATTCTGGCATTTGAAAACTTCTTGCAGAGGTTTGAAGAGTTTTGAGAGAACTATTGATAAATCTATTCATAGCACGGGAGAGTGGTGCATTTACCATCTTAGAGAAAATATGGCACGTGTTCCCAATTCATTCCACTTCCAGATTCAAATAACAGTTTCCTCAGGAAAGGGACTTTCCTAGCTGGCAGGTCACAAAGTGCAGCCTCCTCTATCTGCTCCAGGTGCTAAATTTCATTAAGACCAGCAGCGCATTATCAGCTGGAGAGCGCAAATGATGGAGCTGGAGCAGGGATGCCACAAGATCCAGCAAGAGAGGGAATGTGCTCCAATTCTGGTTACCAGCAGCTGCCTCTTCATGTCTAAAGCACAGTGAAGGTGGTGCAATACTCTATTTTTGCTGTCATCTTGTTATTTCTGGGTTGTAAGTGGTAGGAAATGTCACTAAAACTCTCAATTTGCTGTTGGTACTGTGATAAACCAAAGCCTAAACACAGCAATTACCATTAGAGAGCCTGACACGGGCTGGCTAGTGGCTTCAGTTACCATGACATCTCTTTGCCCACTACCACTCTGTTAAATCTGCTGCAGAGCAATGAATACGGGGGGGTTAAGCTTTTTACATACGCATTCTTATAAGGTGTAAACGGTAAAAAAAGGCAAAAAGCCTCAGAAAATACATTATTCAATAAAACATGTTTCCGAAAACAAGCTTCTGAAATGTTTGCTCAGTGTTAATCCCTTTATATTCAAATAAGGAAAGGTAAATACCCCCTAAGACATTTGAGCCTACATTTACAGAGTCACTGGGTTTTTGGCTGTCCCAGTGAAGACATTGAAACTCATCTTGAATTGCTGAGTACACATCATCTTCGCATCACTAAACAGCTTGGTTGAGAAGTCCAAACCCTGCAGGGTTGCCAGTCACTTCCAACTCCGACTGACATCTCAAAAGGAAACAAGCATTAAACCAAGTCGGACACTCCAATACCTACAACACATTAATCCCTAACATGAATAATGAAAGCTTAGCCATAATGCATTGAAACAGACATAACTGAAGAAAACGAAAAACTGAAAGGAATCTTATGAGTACTGAACAGCTCTCAAAGTGAGACTTGAAAATCTAACCAGAAAGGGTGACTAATTCTAATTTTAGACATTCATTTTCTGAGTACTTATAATGGGTCATTGTCACTCCCACAAACAGGTGCTGTAGATGTTTAATAATCCTTATACTTTTAGTAATTCAGGGCAAAAAACAATTTTATGGAGTTACCGCCCAAGGATTTAAAGTTGCATCCAGGCAACAGGAAAATACCATAGAGCAAATTTAATTAGTCTGACATTAGGATTCCATGAATTACAGCTGTTGTTCAATTAACACACACACTGAACCTCACCTTCAATTTCTCAGGTTTCATTTCACAAAAAAATAATAATAGCCGTGCTTCCCGAAAGATCTACACACAGTTCACGGGTCTGGTTCAAAAGTAAGCACCACTCCAAAGTTCCTGAGCAACCCACAAGCTGTTCTGTACATCCCATGACTTCGTGAATCGATAGACCTGTCTAAGACTCATTTACAGAGTAACTGTCAGGGGTGGCTGATTGGCCACTGGTTAAAATTGAATTGAGGCTTGTCATAATTCAGGACACATTCTATTTACTTCATATTCAAAGACAGATTACATTTTCCAGCCTATCTCCTGTCACCTTCTTGCCACATGTCACTGCAGCAATAAGGCCAGATTAAATGTCGACTGGGGGGTTCTGGTTTAAAAATAAGTTTCTGACAGCACCTCCCACCTGAAATTCAGGTGTTCCTATTGCTTAGCAGCTATCACGGCCCTCAATCATCCTCACACGTGCGGAGCTTCAGCTTCTTTTGCTTTGGTTTTTTGCTTGCCTGTAAACCTTTAAGACTGGAAGAACTTGAAGCCTCATTCTAATGAGCTACTTAACATTTTTTTTTTCCAAAAAGCATAGTTGAATCACTAAAAAAAAAAAAGTCAAACAAATAAAACACGATCAGCCTAAAATGTGCACAAGACGGGAAAAGCACTTACGAGTACGACAAATCCCTCAACTCCTCTAAATTCATAAACTGGGAAAAACTGTACAGAACCACAGAATCACAGAGAAGATTCAAAATGTCCTCAAAATTGCAAACCAAAGTTTACAAGTGCCAGTTTCCTCAAGTTCTGCCTTGGGCCAACAACGAACTCATTGGAACTGACAGCTGCCTCTCCAAACCACGGATGAGTCAGGTCATGGAATTACATGTTAGAGCCCTGTATTTCCACCCATGCTCTCTCCCTATCCTCAGCAGCACCTGCAAGCAGCAAACACAACAGGGAGAGAAACTCAAGCAACAAGAACAGGTTTAGAGATGGGAGAAAAGCTGCTAATAAATGTTTTGATTTGTCCAGGGATAAAAGTTTTTCAGGGTATTTCAAACCATCCCAGTAGCTTTGTAGGGTCATCAGAATTGAGAGGAAATCAGATCCGGCACAAATCAAGATGGGGCACACCGCTTCGTGTAGGTTTGGCCTGATAAAGGTCAGCTACAAGAGGAATTAAGAACCTCTTGAAACTGCACCCTGGCCTAACAGGGACAACCAGCGTGCTGGGAGCTGACAGATGTCCCCAAGGGTTCATTACAGGTCCTCTGTTGATTGTAAAAATGACCATGAAGAACACACAGGTGGCTGAAGCAAAGTCAGTTGAAGTTTCCATCAAAGCTAAATGTGCTTGTGGCACCACTGCGACCATTAAAATGGCTCAGGTTTGCTAGCAGTAATTACTGAGATGCCAAAAATCAAATGATGAATTAGTTCAATAGAAAGTCCAACACAGACGTGAAGGACGGATTCATCTTACACAGCACACGCTCCTCCAGGACACGACGCGTTTGCACGGCCTCAGCCCAGTTCCCCCTGCGTGGGGCTACACCTGCCCCCAGAAAGTGCACAGCTCCTCACCAAAGCCACCAGTTCACATCGTTCCCACTAACTGCAGGATTGGGTTGTAAGTTTGGTTCACAAATATTTAGCAGACATGACAAGACAGCATTGCAGCCAACTTTCACAACATGGCATTTCACTTCCACGGTGCCAGCAGAACGTCAAACACTGTCTCTATGGACTTACTTTACTTACATATAGGAACAGTTGGACTCCACGATCCGGTGGGTCTCTTCCAGCCTGGTTATTCTATGATTCTATATAAGGCCTCAAAAAAACACCGAAACCCAAACCCCAATGCTAACGCACAACAAACCTCATTGATTTCCCAAGATGTGACTACCAAGAAAAATGGCTTTCATCACACTTCATAATAAATTTATCTAAAAAGTCATTTGTTTAAAGTATTGCCTGAGAAAGCTCCCTTGAGATGTGCCATTTGGATGGCACTCTTTTCATTATTCAAATATAATGAAGTGATTCTGCATGGTTATGCTGGACTATAAATCACTGCTGTGAAAAAAAAAAGAAGAAAAAAAAAAAAAGGCCTGTTCAGCATGTTAACAGACTGAAGATCAGATTTGGAAGTGTTTTATTATCACACATGCACTTTCTCTCTTGCACATACAACCAGATAGAAGCGCGCGCGCTATCGGTCCAGATTCCATCATCATTAAATCTGGGATCTGGCAGGAGAGAGAGACTTGAAGCAGGGATTTGGATTTTGCAGCTCATGTCCAAACCTACCATTTCCGCACTGGAGAAAGTCAGCAAAGGGTAAATCCCACCAGCGGCGAGATTTATTGCAGCCTACTTAGGGTTAACAAAGAATTAAACACTCATTAAAGGCTACACCTAAGCAGAACCCTAAGAAAATGGAAAAAAAACTTTTTTCATAGAATCATAGAATCACCAGGTTGGAAGAGACCCACCGGATCATCGAGACCAACCATTCCTATCAAACACTAAACCATTTTAAACCTTAAATGTTATTTAGAAAATCTGCCTCATCTTGTAAGACATTGTAAGAACAATTAAAATGGAGAAGCAAGCATGAAGGGCACCGTGGCACATTCCTACCTGCAAAACCTGATTGAAATGGATTAATTCAGACAAGCTTCATATTCTTGCAACGATCAAACTCATTCACGCTCTGGAACACCGGTAATTAACCACAGTGAGTTCATACTAAACGAAGCGACGATTGTTAGCTGATGGAAATCACCAAGCGGGGCTTCCAGGAGCTCCAAGTGTTACAGCCCTGAAATTTCACAACTTTCCAAAGAGAATTTTATGACTGTTAGGAATCAGCCACTAAATCACTAACTGATAAAATTCTGCTTGAACCAAAATACACACAAAAAGCAGAGTGTAAGTGTTTTTTCTGGGTAGCTGAACTCTATTGTCAATCCACTGAGAGAAACCTTTCTCAGCATCCAGAGTTACAAACCGTGCTTCCATGCTTACGGCATCAGACAACGCAGAACACCCAAGAAATTCTTCAGGAAAGCATCAACAAGGAACAAAGAACTTTTAGGATTTTGTAACAAAGCCAAATGACTGTTTCGAAGTCCCCATTTACTCTTAAATTGAAGTCAGAAATAATAAATTCTATTAGGCTCCAAATTCCCAAGTATTAGTTTTAAATACAAAAAAAAAAAATAAAAATTAAAAAAAAAACAATTAAACTTAAAATAAAGTAAGAAATAATAAATTATATTAAGAAAAAAATTACAAAATATTAATTTAAAAAAAAAAAAAAATAAAAATTAAAAAAAAAACAATTAAACTTAAAATAAAGTAAGAAATAATAAATTATATTAAGAAAAAAATTACAAAATATTAATTTAAAAAAAAAAAAAAGGCATATCTGACACTGCAAGCACCACAACACAAAATTATAAGGCAGGGACTATGAGTGAGGTGGAAAATACTGCTACATGTCAGGCTCTTCCACAAGGAAATTGTTGGTCATTTCAACCAATTCTTTTTAAGAAAGATTTTCATAAAATCTGTGGCAATGGTCCAGGCCACGCCAAAGACAAGGTTTTGCGGGCAAATATAAGAAATATGAAACATGAATGACTACAGACCTAATGACACGAGTGAGTTTTACTCATAGCTGAGGCACAGCTGAACAACAAATCTCTGCTTCCGTAACTCCCCACATTTGCCTTCTTACTCAAGTCTATCTTCTTTCACCAAGGAGTACACCACGAAAACAAAAGAAGGACCCTGTCCCAGTGACACAATAGAATTCGTTTAAAGGTTTGTTCTGCCATAAATCACACTAAACGGTGTTTTGACCAGAAATCTGAGCCATACTGAAAGCACACGCTGCTGCCAAAGCTTTGTTCTTTGCAAGCCAGTGGTTTTCAATTACAAAAGCTTTCTTAGAAAGCCCTTGAAATGGTGTTTTCAGAGCAATATCATTGCCTTCTATTCAAATAATAAAATACAGATTTCTGTTAGGTCAACCGCCTCATACTCGTTAACCTGAGATCTAATCCAACTGATGCTTCCTCTGATTCTAAAATCATCCTTGGAGCTTTTCAGGTTTCTGTGAACAGATCTTAAGAAGGGACTGAACATCTCCCATTTCACAGATAGATTAGCAGTGCTTTTGGGGATGAATTCCTGCTCACAGCCTCACTGGGACACACTGGTGCTTAAAGAGTTCAACAGAACAAACAAAACAATGTTAGAGCAGAAAAAGTAAAATGAGTTGTAAGAAAGGACCCTCCTTCCCACCAGCTTCCCATCAGAAAAAATTTCAAAGCGACACCCAGTGCTCCCTTTTTACCTTTCCTAAACCAACAAAGTAAGAGCTGCTGTAAATACGTTAAAAAAACCAGCAGTGTCAGCCCGTTCAGCATGAGAAGGGCCTTTATTGCAATATTTGCTCAGCGATCCCCCCAAAGTTCTGCTGTTTCTCAGATGAAGAAATAGAGCAAAGCATTTTTATACATGATTGAAGAGAAAATTCAAGGAAAAAAAGTTTAAAAAATGGTTTTGCCCCAATTCTTATCCGACAGGAGGTGCCACAGCCGCCAGTCACCGAACACAAAGCCCCTGCTGGCAGTGAAATATTTCCCATGTGACAAATAATTGATTTTGACGCAAAGATACGCACAAGTCATACACATTAAAAATGAAAAAGCCACTTCTTGTCCGTATAAAATAGCCCTCAGTCCTGCAGCAGCTGGAATGGAGCCGAAGTTTATTAACCAAAGAATAGCCCCTTGAGACACAGGCTCGCTGAATTGATTGCCGAGCACTGTCAAAAATATTATGAGATACAATCCAGACACTAAATCTCCACCGGTAAGAGATCTTATTTAATTATTTTCTTGAATGGAGCATTTCTTGACGTGGTGGGCAAGGGAATTCACTGCTGTCAAGAAGGCAACATAATTAATCGTGTGGCAAGGAACATGCCCTTTCCATTATGAGTTCATCATCATCATGCACTCGAGATGCTGTGTTACAACCTACTTGTCTTTCTCTTCTGGTTTCTCAACGCTTCTTCAGGTTTCTCTCCTCTCTTCCCTTCCTTTGGAAGGTGAAAGCTATGAAGGTGGTCACCGTCATATAAAATTGCTTCCATGCTAGCCTTAGCTGATCAAAAAACCCAGAGCCTTTTAGGCCACAGAGGTTATTTGTTACACCAATTTTCCAGCAAATCTCCCTGCCATCTGCAGCATTAGCACAAACAGGTTGGTCTGCAGCGAAGATCAGAGAGAGCCGCGCAAATTTGATAACTCCAGCTAAGGCACAAACCTTACAACACGACATCTTTGGGCTGGGTGCACTTATGCCAAGGGCAGCCTTCACCCGCAGCGCTTCCATCCATCAAAACTAACAGGGTGCAGATTGAATCAACTGAGAAGAGGCCAGAGTGCAAGATGCAGAGTAATGGCTCTCCCCCATCAAGGTGAGAGCTTTTGACTCGCGCCGCACAGCCAGCCAAACCTAATATTCACATGAGAGCTGTAAGAATCGCTCAGACTTCATCATAACAACCATAAAGGAGAACAGTGAATAACTAAGAAGCCCGCTTATTGCCTGATGTATGGGCTGTGTCGTAGCAGACATTTCTCAGTGAGTCTGTATCACTCGTGAAGGACTCGGATAATAGAAAAGTTTGAGTGAAAATAGCTCTTAAACAGGATTCTGAGTCTCCAGACTCGCAGGGGTTTTTAGAACAGGGAAACTAGACGAACAGGGAAACTTTCTTCACAGAAGGGGTCGTTAGGCCCTGGAACGGGCTACCCAGGGAGGTGGTTGACTCGCCTTCCCTGGAGGTGTTTAAGGGATGGGTGGACGAGGCGCTGAGGGACATGGGGTTTAGAGATTGGTGGGAACGGTTGGACTCGATGATCCGGTGGGTCATTTCCAACCTGGTGATTCTGTGATTCTAAGCGTTGTCTTTTATGCAATAGTGTATTTTTCCAATGGGTAGGTAGGGACCACAGAACAAACCTGCGCGTGTTAACAGGTGTAATGATGCAAGTGAAGCACCTGCCCTTCCTCTGTAGCTGTAACACGTGGAGGGTGAGCCCAAACCTTGCACAAACTTTTGAAAACAGAAGCAGGTTGCTAACAACAGAAGACAACACTGGTGAAATTCTGATGCCCACCAGCTATTTGTGACAGTAAAAAGCCCCAGTTCAGCCCTGGTCTAACTCCTCTGACCGCAACACACAGGAACAAATCTGGCACCGGATTTTCAGGTTCTTTCCTCATTACAGCACTTGGTATCAGCAGTGGGAAGCACATTAAGTGAAATGAGAGCAAACCAGCTAAGCCCAGCTTCCCTCCTGAACACAGCCTGTTGGTATTTGTCATCGGCACAAAGCAAGGGTGTTCAGGAGCTGCACCAAACACTTCAAATCAGTGTCAGAGCAAAACGTGACCAGCAAGCACACAACTTCCCTACTGCAGCACGTTCAGTGCCCAAGCACAAACCCAGGAATGGAAAAACACCTCTTAGAAGGATTTAATGGTAAAGAATGCAGGCCGACCTATAGGGCAGCACACGGCACAGCTGCAAATTAAAGCTTGGTTTCTGCTAACAGGACTCCAGGAAAGCAGCAAAGCCTCCCAGAGCCGTGCCCGCAGTTCTCTGGGCAGCTCTGCCCCAGGCACAGAGAGCAGCTTGCAAATCATCCCACAGAGCTCAGGCGAGCAACAGGTCAGCGGTGTCTCACCACAAAAAATGTGCCAAAGCAAATGAGAGAAATTTAGAGCTACTGAGCACCATAAACAAAAAAGAAGCCCAAAGCAATTAAGAGCCAGAAGGCAGAAAGCAAGTAACCCAAGTCACTTCTCTTGCAACCTCTTATGCTTCTTGGTATTTATGATCCAATACCAGGATTGTTTTCCATCCAATGGGTTATGCTCATTTTGATGAGCAAAGCAAAGGAATTGCCATTTGTGACGCTGCTTCCAGATACAGAAATTAGGAAAACGCATAAATTAAAAATTTTGATTCATCGTTCAAGCAAACAACAGACCTGTACGTTTAGTCTGGATGCCTTTCAGGACATGGATTTTAATCACCAGTCAGGGAAACTAGAAAAGAAGGCAAATTCATGGTAAAGAGTCTTGCGTCTAAGCGCAGAACATTTTTAAGCTTTTCCAAGAGAGAAAATTCCATCTGAAAGTGCTGTGCACAACACAAGCACGAATTCATCACCTGCTGGCTGGCTCAGCGTTACAGCATTTTCTGATTTCCTTCTCTACGCTGGTTGTAATAAACAGTTATTGCCATAAGCAAAATCATGTTTGTAAAGCGTTAGAAGCTGATTGTCTGCAATGCTAAGACAAAAGATGTCTTTATACAGACAGGCAGTATGGCAAAGCAAACTACTCAGTGGGCTGGGGAGATTATTTGCTGCTGCTCCACACGGTTTTGCAGACTTAGAACATTTCACTACATGTAACCCTAACAAGTGGGAAACTGCAGAAGATCTGTCTGAGCAAACCAAGTGGTCTGCTCCTGAACGTGTTATAACTCTATTTTGCCCCAATAAGAATCACAATTTTCACAGCAATTTCTCTTCTCTTTTCCATTCCGTAGCCTTTTCCCATGTCCCCTAATGCGGTCCCCTCTGCAACTCTGTGCACTATAATGGAAATGCCCTGATATTTTGGGCTTGAGCCAGGCAAGACAAACTCTTTCAGGGGACACAAGAACCAGCTAGAAGTAGCCTGGGCAAAGGGCAAAGAGTAGACCCTAAGCCCTTTCCTTCGTACCTCATTCTCTTGACCTTTGGGCCTTGCACTTCTTTTGGACCAAAAAGGTTTTAAAATGAGGAGGAAAGAGAAAAAGCAGCAGGCTATCTTGAAACACGGAGCACAATTTCACCGCGTGCCCACTTGAAGAACATACAGTAACAATAACCTCTGGCTTTTCAAGAGCTCACAACAAAAATGAGAACTCTATGCAAAGTCTGACTTAGCATCAAGGTTTCTTGTGCCCTAAGTCGGGCTCAGGATGTTGTCACATCTCTGAGGACCTATTAAAATGTATCTGCTAGAAAGTTGCATCTTCCTTCTCTCTACCTGCACGGACAGGATCAGCTGGCCAATTCACAAACTGAATAATTAATAAAGTTGGTGAGTCTACTTAACACTCCTGACATCCCTGTAAACATCTCTTCTTGGTGCCTATCCACCCTTAAAAACTGCTGGTTTAATAGAGCCAAATTGGAAAGCCTTGTGTTCCTTCCACTTTGCATGCTTCAAAGAACAGTGGAGCTGGTTTAGGATATTAAGACTGAGCATCAATAAGTAATCAGCAAACACTGGGAACTGCAGCTGTTTCACAGTTAAGTATCTTGAAAAAACATGACCTCAAGTTACTGTTAGGCCCTTCAGACACTTCAAGAGAGTTTGTTAATATCAACAACTTTAACATGAGCTGCTCACAGGATTCTCTCCAGCTAAAGGTGCAGCTACAGCCTTTCCTGCCCTGGCAAACACCTGGTAAGATGCACAGTGATACTAAACGTGGCCTTGTACTTAACTACGTGGATTAATTTTAAGTAGGTTGCATCCAAATTTGCTGAGCTGCCGTCACCAACGTGAGCTCAGCATTTTTGAGGATGGAGTTTGGACTTGTCAGTAAAAAGATCCTTGTTTAAAAAGGAATGCAAATAATTAGCAGCATATTGCGCTAAAGACCACAGTAAAAATTGCAATTAACACTTGAAATTTTCAGCCCAAAGTCAGGAATAACTGAAATAAAGGTTCGTTACCTCTTTTCATGGCTTCTTTATGCATGTTCCAACCTCCTTCTGAACCAAGAGAACAAAATTTAGTCCAAATATTTTAGCATTCTTCCACAAGCTAAATATTGAGGGCTGTGGGGAAACAAAGAAAAGCATCATTTTCTGCTGCCTTTTAAAGCCTATATTTATTCATTAGTCACAAGTATCTGTAAACTGGAACTGGGTGGAATAGTGACACAACTAGTCAAGAAAGTAGGTCAGTACCACAGACGACGTGCCAGACATATCCTAACCCAAGCCTCCCTCTGCTTTGCAATTCAAGCAGTCTGAACTAGAAACAAATAAATCTAGTCTTAAAAGGAAAAGGCTCTCCCTGGAAAAAGTGACTCTGGAGCGTTCAGAGTAGATCAATTTATCACACAGACTGCATTTAACTGATTAGTCCTTCACGTTGCAGGAAAACCTTCCTTGCTGGCTCAGCATTTCAAGTTAGTAGAGCTTTGTCTCCTTTTCTACCATGAATAACACCAAAAGAGTCACTTAAACCGATTAAGATTTTCCTTCTTATTGTGGACGTAAATCCAAGAGCAACACTCTCGCTCTTGCCATCTCTTCCGCTCCCATTGAGAACAGCAGCGGCTGAGCACACTGAGGAAAGAGGCCATCAGGAGCACAAAGTGAAGCACCGTGGCCTGGACGAGCCTCCACATCACAAGCTAGAAGTCAACCTAAAGACTCATGAATCTTGGGGGACATGAAAGCTTCAAGCTGTGAATAAGGTGGTTCCTCCAAGTCCTCCCATGGTCAAGCAATAAAGAATTTGCACATAGTTCCCTTGTCTGGGGAAAGCGGTTGCTGTGGGTTTGGTCACTTGGTTTCAGCTGGGTTTGCCATGGTCATCTGTGAAGATCCGCCACAGCACGGCGCATACAACAGTCTCACCCAGGGTGCCTCAAAACATTTACCAAGTTCATTATTTCATGCGTTTGGTTAGTTAAACCACCCCTTATTAGCTGCAAAAAGCATATGGGACCCTGCTATAATCAAGCTATTCAATATTTTGAGCTGTTTAATATTGGATTAGAGTATCATCTGGAGCAATCACCTCTCACATTCCACTTTAATTGGGCTATCTGGAACAGAAGGGTGAGAAAGCTGCACATGCTCCATTTCCAAGCAGCATGTTCAACTGGCTTATGAAAGGTTAAAATCAGGAATAAGAAAATAGCTTTGTTCCCCCAGGAGTAATGTCAGTTGATCAGTTTAAACACAGATATTTTAAACTCCACATCTAATAAAGAGTATGCCAGGGCTCCAGAGATCTGCACAAATAGGGAAATTCCTTCCCTTCAAAGGAGATTCTCATTATAAGGTCTTCTCCCATGCAAATACTTGACAAATAAATTATAAAAGCCAAAGCAGTAGGTGGTCTGTTCGGGTGACAACACTGATACACCTCTAGTTGATGATAACATCTGATTTGTTGCTGATAAAGAACATTCAACATACTCAAAATGCAAATGTTTACATAGGCAGAATATCAGCTGATCAGGCCCATACAGACTGAAAGATTAATGGCTGCATATTCCTAACCAGGCTCCCCAGTGCCTCGAGGGAAATAAAGACTCATTGCAATGCCCAGCTCTCAAGCATCACTGAAAATAAGCAAGTCAAATGCCTTTTTCTAAATCACAAAACGTGAAAGCTGTCTTTTCCCTTAAAGAAATTATCGCAATAGTCCAAATCACTATGTAACATTAGGCAAATATTTGCACGTGAATAAATCATGCTCATAAATAATTTATGAGCTGAATTACCTTCTATTAGTCCTTAGTTTAAGTGTGAGCAGCCCTGCAGGGCTCTAAGTTAACAATCCAAACTAGCACAGTAACAGCGCTCCGAGAGCGGTTCTGGATAAGGAACTAGAGTGCAGTTTGTGATACATCCCACTCCCTGGCCACCTACTTTCTCCTTTCTGCGCATCCTTCCTGCTTCGTTTTCAGATGACTGCCTTGACCACTTGAGTGGTTGGGTTTCTCCCATCTAGCAGAGATAAGGAAATTTCTGGATGTGAAACAACGCAGCACATCTCCGAGATTGCTCCTGGAAAACAGAGGAGCTTAGCTACATTCTCAAGAGAACTGGAAACTGTGATTCAGGTATTTCCCCACATGTCACAAAAGACTTCCTAAATAAGGTTGATAGCAGATGACATTTTATGGCAACATCTTGAATGTGACTGGCTGCCTAATAGGTCCCCCAAAAAAAAAGTCCCTCGTCCCCATCCCATGGGATGGTGTGTTTATAGGCCTGAACTACTGTTGAATGGAAGGAGAGGAGAAAAGAAAAAGTTTATTGAAATTAGATGGTATGCCTTGATTTACCACAGGTAAATATGGAAATAGATACAATAGTCTTGAAAGAATATTTTTTGGTAAATGGCTCAAGCTGACATTGAACAGGCAATGTCCTTTTCCTTAAGTTTTCTCTGCACTCTGTTTCTGAACATCATCGACATTCCTCACGTCACCCCGAGCAAAACATCGTACTGAACGTTGCATCCAATAGGGTAGAAACAGGTTATTCTTGCTGAAGTGGGTTTAACGTTACTCAATCAAATAACACTTGATTATGGGGCCTGTGTGCTCAGCATCTTTGTTCACTCCACAAATACTCATTAGCGATATTAATTATTATCTGTAAGACACTTAGGCAAACACAAGTCTTTTAGGAAACGCTAAGGAGCAGTCTGCATATGTGTCCTTTAGGTTTGTATTTGACACCAAACTAAGAACAAAACACGGTTTGACAAGGTCAGAAAAGAATGGTGAGTACAGCACTTGGCAAGAGAAACTTGGATGTGGCAACATAACTACGGGGATGTAGCAGCAAAGGCAGCCGTCCAAGAACCCTCCAACACCCTGCTTAGTATTCAATAGAACCTATTAATACAATCACTTTGACTTCTAATACGTTTTGTCTTGTACATCACTGGGTCATTATTCCTTGTGAACATGTTGTCAGTACTTAATTCAACTAGGTTTGTCTCCATGGCAATGGTTCAGGGCAGACCAAAGCAAAAGGAACGAAGTCATAGGCCAGTAGCTTGGTAATAAAAAAATACAGCAGCCCATTAATGAAGTGAAAGGAGGTGAACAGGAGTGAGGATGATGCCAACAAAAGAGTGAGGAGTTGTAATTACAGTTGTGACAGAGACCAGAGTACAGCAGGAAGCTGCCGAACTCCAGTTCAACCCTAATTTGGCAAAACTTGTATTAATGAGTTAATGTTTGGCAGTCACTGCCAGCACTCAAATACAAACAAACTTGGAGGGAGCCGCTGACTAATTCCTCATCAAATTACCTCTGTCAAAATGAAGTGCTTATCTACATAAGCCTCTCGTGCTGCTTTATCTTCCATGGAACAGCAAAGCTGCATGACCCTCACCCCCTGAGCAAATGCCCTTCCGTGGATTCAAGAGGTTTCACTCCTTCCCTAAAGGATCACACAGTTGTTGAGAGGTAACAAGGCCCACACTAAAAACTGTGCCACCTTCTGTAAACGAGCAACAGCACAAAAAATAGTGACTACCCTCACTCTGTAAATTATTTCCTACTTGCAATCCCAGGTTGTGAATCTACACAGCCCTGATGCTGATCTTTAGTGACAACTAAATCAGCAAACCATCAGGAAGAGGTTTTTAATGAGATTCACCCAAACTGGGAAGGTTTTGGAGTCATTCTCCATAATTAAAAGGATCCAGAGGTTACTGAAACACAAACTACACTTGTAGTTTCATGTTATGCTATTAAAAAAAAGTTCTCAAATAGGTTTTAAGGCAAAAAGAATACCTGAAGCTGTTACTCAATTGCTCAGCTCAAAGTGGAGCTTGTAATTGCATCTCTTACTAACAGGACCTTACACCTTCCAGTTTGATTCTGAGAAACGGACGTAAGAGATTAACACCAACATAAAAGATACTATCATACCCTTGTGCATTTTTCTCAGGGACAGACTGCAGTTTTTATTATACAAACCACTGGTTTTTTTCTTTTTTACCCCCATCTGTAGCTAAAATGGGTTAATTGATTCATTCATAAAGCAATAAATGCTCTCTGTTAACCAAGTGTCAAATCTGCTCAGTACATGAAAACAATTGTGTTCAGTCTGGTTCAAAACCTGTACAGTTAAAAATCTTTCTGCATGACTGCTCTTCAAACACAGCTGAAATCAGGTAAGCAAAACTGCAGATGATCTTGGAAACCCAAACATCTTTGTCTCCGCTAAGATGATGTTGCATAATTTAACTAAAAGCCTTTTGCAATCACTTTAGCTACCTACTTAACAGATTTCTCTCATGTGTATAAGACTGGATACATCATCTTGCATCTTCCTTAAATAAAGCAACCAAAGTCCTTAGTTTTAACAAATTATCGGGTATAGAAAACATCTGTTGCCTCCAATATTTGATGGACTGGAGAGCTAGGAAACATTCACTCACTGTGGCAGCTGAACATATGTGGGTTACTGTTATTAGGTTAGCTTCATATTTTACTGCTTCTGCCACAACAAACTCAATTTGGGTGTGTAAACAGAAGGGCCATCTCAGAACTGCAGGAACAATCTTGTGGCTCGATGAAAAACATCAGTTTGGACAAATTATTTCTTCTTGTAGCACACGGTAATGTAAGATAAAAGATATATAGGCTAAAAGGTGGACTAAAGCTTTTTCAATTTAGGAATTTGTCCAATACCACATTCCTCTTCCTCATTTCCACAGTGTACTTAGGCCCTTAAACATGGTCCTGTGGCCTCTGAAGCATGTAATTAGTAAGATAAAATATTAAAATGTCTATTTATCTTTCTACATTTCCAGCTCTACACACTGGCAAAAGGAGCTTGCACTGTGCTACATCCTCTCAGGCTATGTCAGGCAAATTTTAATTGTCGAAACCAACCTAAGCAGATACACCAAAGCATGCACTGCTCTGCCACCTAGACAGAAAAATGTTAATGTTACAATGAAAACACCCAAAGAAAAAGATAAAATTCACCCATTACTCAAATAACAATAAGCAGGGACACTCAGTACTGCTGCAACTGCCTGAAATCCCTCTGACATGGAGTGACGAATGACAGAATCCCATAATGGCTCCAGCACCCATAGTGCAGCTTCCCAAAGAGAAGATAACTCAGAGCTCCGTGGTTCGCTGTGGAGCAGAATAGCTTATGGCATGCAGCCACCAGAATTTTTGTAACGTATTCCTTCCTGGGAGTGGTACCATGCTCATAGAATCATAGAATAACCAGGTTGGAAGAGACCCCCTGGATCATCAAGTCCAACCATTCCTATCAAACACTAAACCATGTCCCTCAGGACCTCATCCACATGTGCCTTAAACCCCTCCAGGGAAGGTGATTCAACCACCTCCCTGGGCAGCCTCTGCCAGTACCTAATGAACCTTTCTGTGAAATATTTTTTCCTAACGTACAGCCTGAACCTCCTCTGGTGGAGCTTGAGGCCATTCCCTCTCGTCCTGTCCCCTGTCCCTTGGGAGAAGAGCCCAGCTCCCTCCTCTCCACAACCTCCTTTCAGATAGCTGTAGAGAGCAATGAGGTCTCCCCTCAGCCTCCTCCCCAGTTCCAGACCATACAGAGAATAACCCAAAAAGCTCAAGTCACACTTTATCCAGGCAGGCAGGTTAGATAGCTTCTAAGATGAAAGATTTAAGTGAACTTGAAGTCAACCGTCAGCACGCCTAATTATTAATATTTTGCAGTACATCCATATGAAGGAAGAGGGATGGCTCTAGAAATGAAAGTTAAATCATTGCACTCCAACTCATATATCACAGCCCTCAGTCAATTTGTGGAGGCATAGGTGATAAATTAATACATTTAGATTACAAAAGCACTTTCCAAATATAGCTGGAGACCTAACTATAAGGATCCAGAGTGCGGCTGGAAATTGCATACGAGCTCATACATACAGAATTATACAGACTACTTGATTTCTACAGCTACTTAAAGCACAGATACTTTAAAGTTACATTTATAAAAGCAATTTTTTTATTTTTTTAAAAAGACGAAGCAATTATTTCTTCCAAAACATCTTAGCCTTGAACTGTTTTTGCCCTGCTTCACAGATAAACTTACATGCTCTAACTGGTATTGTGAAATGCAGCAAGTTAAATATGCAAACTGTCACCAGAATAAAAACCACTTCTGTTCTGTTAGACTTAGTGTAAGACATGGTTTAGTGTCACAGGAGGACGGCAGACAGAGTCACTATCTGCTTGCCCAAGGCTTTCAGCAGATTTTTAAAACAATCAAGCAGTACTTTACACAATCTCCTTTGGTGCCTCACAATTTTAAAGGCTATGTGTGTTTTAAAAAATAAAATCTTTAAACAACAAAACTTCACCAAGATAAGAAGAAGCCTTGATTCTTCACCTCTTTCAGTTTACTTGGCAATGTGTAATTGGTTGTAAACCTACAGAAAGAAAACAGATTTTGAAATCAGACTTTCACCTGAAGAAATGGTACCTCTTTCAGCACAGAACAGGGCAGTCAATGCCTGCGCTGCTGCTCAGGATCTTTGTTTTGTCCTTTCTCTTCTCCTCTCTATGCCAATATGCTTATAAAACAAACCAAGCACTCCTGCAGTTACAGTGGTTTCAAACATCCTTTCAACTTCTCCCTTTGTGGTGCTTTGTTCTTCCCCACCTGCTCAGCTGCTGATAGAGCTTTCCAGCCAGCCGGTATGCAGGTCACATGCCGAACACGCCAGGCAAGCCTGGGTCAGAGCAGCAGACAGAAAAACCTGCTTCTAAAGATAAGCTGAAAAGGTGGCTTTTGCTCTTCCCTGTAGTTCAGTTTATATCCTGAAAAACCCACATCAAGATAATTTTTTAAATTCCAGTGGCTTTGAGAAGACTCTTAGCAGGGACCAAATTCTCCCACTGGTCCACACACCCTCGTGGACCAGACCCACGCCTGTTTTCTCCTGACGAGGAGGTATCTCAGCAGTTGCATTCATTTCAGGTGGCAGAGGATGCTGTATGTTCTATTTTAGTGACGTTTCCTGACTGACACTGTCATCTACTTAACACAAAGAGCTATTTTGCTACAGTTGGATCTGTTACCAACATATGCTTCCCAAACGATTCTTCTGGCTTTGAATTAAAGAAGTTGTGTCCAGGTCTCCCCAGATAAAAAGGTTGCCTTATTTTCGAAAATCAAAACCAAGATCGGTCATGGGGTGAGACTACTGAAAAAAAAATGAAAGAATTCCAAGAGTTTTGGGTTACGTGGCAAAAAACTAAGGGTTTTTCCTGAAGAATTTTGCTCTGCAAACAGCTAAAAAGGGGCTGGGAGCAGAATCCAGGGACCTGGATGTCCAGCATCTGCCCTAACAGCCTTTGGAACAGTAGCACGCTCCCACTGACAGGAGGGATCGCTGATAACATTATGGATGAGCCGCTATTGAATTTCATATGAAATAGCACCAACCTGAAAACATAATGATACAATTTGCACTACGCTTGCACACAGTGAAACTAATTAAAAGCAGATCATTAACAATCTTTGCAAGTGCATGAAACAAAACTATTTAAGCAGAGACAATAACCTTTTTAAGGGTCTGCACAATCTAACATCCATGATTTCGCACTTCCTGCAAAGTGGTTCTTTCTGCAATTAGTGTCAGCGCTGTTAGAAGTCAAAGATGAAAACACTTCTCCACAACCAAGAGCCTTGGTATAGATCCACTAATACATTTTTTTATGTTTAAAAGAGAGAGACGTGGAGAAGGAAATAGAAGAAAACACGTCTCAAAACAAAACCCAATTTGTAAGCCACACAAGTTAGTGGATGTTTACTGGCTTCCTTTCAAAGCTCTTTCTACACCGGCCTCCCCACAGAAGGAAAATGTGGGAAGGGAGTTCAAACTCCCACCTTTTTAATCTGCCTGAGCAGAGCTGAAGGCCCCATTTTGAAAAGAATGAAGGAGAAAGGCGGCATTGCCACTTCCACATTCCAAAACCTATTCTTTCTCAAATATCTTTGGCTATTAGGAAGCAAATTTAGCTACTGATCTAATTTGTTTCAACTTATAAGTACTAATATCCAAGCAAACATATGTTGAACAGGCTGGTTAAGAATATTTAATGAGAATTTAGTTACCGATTTGCAAATGAAAAGTGCAAATGTGGCAGTTGCCATAGATCCTTGTAGTTCCTTGCTGGCACTGAGCCCAGCTAGGCTTAAAAATATGCAACATATTGATGGGGGAAAGAGAGGAAAGATTTGAATATTATGTGTAAAACTTGCTGTGAAAACACAATTCTGCATATGGATCCTAATGCAAATTGTATGAGCAAGACAAAATAATTCTGAATGCATTTATTTATGCTTTGTGCTGATGGGATTAATGCAAATATTATAGTCACACCATAAATTCACAATGAAGTGAATGCCTAGAGGCAATTGAGTTTCCTGTCCTTGGTAGCTGTGAACAGGGCTGTGTTCTGTTCTCCGTTTGTCAGCAAACGAAATACTGAGGAATAATCTCCTCACTTGTACCTACCTCTTTGTGACATTTCTGCCTTGGAAACAGGGCTGCCCTTTATTGAAGAAACACTCACAAAGAAGACACATCATGTCCTCATTCCTGGAAAAATATAATAGAAGGAATGCAAAAGAGAGCTAATGGGCCGTTATTAAACCCTAATGCTAACAGAAGTTAAGCCTACTGCATTAATAAATTCTGATAAACCCTAGTACTCCCCTCCTCCCCTGATTATCATATCAATTTCTGTCAGCCCTTATCTCATTTTCTTCCCTAGCCCTGGGAAGTAGAAGAAGGCCTGAGACCTGGCCAACTAAAGAGCTACTAGTGACACAGATGGCTCGTTGGTACCCCCAGCACCCACAGGGATGTCTGTATGGTTAACATCATCCCTCGCACCCGTGCTCCACAGAGACAGAGAGAGAGAGCGCGAGCACCTCACGGGCCAGAGGCACATCCTCACCTGAGGGTTGTTCAGGAGCTCAACAGCAGCAGGAACTGCGGCCTCGGGAAAAAGTTTCAGGTTAAATAATGAATCTTCTACTTTCTCAGCTGACTGAGAAGAGCCACATAGCAATTCAGTTATTTATTTGTTTGTGGGTATCTCAAAAAAGATATATTTTGGGGGCAGCAGGGGATGAGCTGTCTGGGGCGATGGCTGCGGCGGGGCCTGGCGGGAGGCGGCCCGGCAGCGGCCATGGAAGAGCTGCTGAGCCCCTCGGTGCCGCCGCTGCCGCCCGACGAGACTTCGGAGAAGGCGCCGCCTCCGGCCGAACTGCGCAGTGCCGGGTGCGGCCGCTGCTCCCGCCACTTCGGCGTGGAGCACGCGCGGCTGGCGGAGCTCCGCGTCAAGGGGCTGCAGGCCCAGGAGCGGCAAAGGGAGCCGGGAGCGCAGCTGCAGGCCGAGGACAGTCTCCGGTACTACCCGAACCCCCGGTACCGAGGTCTGTGCCAGTACCTGGGCCGCCTGGAGGACGGGTTTTGCTTCCTCGTGGAGCTGAGGGGCGGCCTGGTGGAGGGGCTGGGAGCACGTTGCGGGACGGGCTCCATGTTGAGGTGAGCGCCGGGCTGGGGCTGACCGGCCCTGAAAGGCAGTCAGGGCAGCCTCAGGGGATGGGGTTTGGGCTTCTTATCAAGCTACGGGAGAGGGTCCAGAGGAGGCCACTAAGTTGGTGAAGGGTTTAGATGGAAAATCATGTGAAAAGTGACTTTAGTCACTTGGTTTGCTCAGCCTGGAGAAGACTGAGGGAGGGCCTCATAGCACATTACTGCTTCTTCCCAAGGGAAGGAGGAGCTCGTCACTTATGGTTGGACTCGATGATCCAAGAGGTCTCTTCCAGCCTAGTGGTTCTGTGAGTTATTTATACATCCTAATTAAGTTTCTATAGTCCCGTCCAGTTTCTTTCATAGAATTTCATCTCCTTGGTGAATGGTTACGTACCCATCATTAAAGCTGGTTACACACCAAACAAAGCATCTCTATGTAGTTATAAAACCTTCACAGGACGCCACAATCCAATACAGGATCTGTGTGGCTCATTAAGAATCTGAGGAATTACCCTGCAGAAACGTGACTGGTTTATAGCATATTATTTGTGTAAAACAGCATTTTTATTGAGGTTTTAAACTACGTTGGTGGACAAACTACCATTCAAACCTGCCCATAAAGAACAAGCAAATGAAATGCTGGTGAACAGCCACAAATTAAGAAGACAAGGACTGAGAGATCAAATGAGTTACAACCACACAACAGCACCTAAGGCACCTAAGGCCGATTCTCAGGCAGACCTTTTTTACATGTTTGTGACTGTAAACTGATTTCACAGCTCATTCAAATGGCAATAACTTTGGCACACATTGTGAAGGTCTGGATCCAAACTTTGACCAACAAAGAGTTTGTAAGCCCCAAGCCTTCACACGGGCGCGTGCTTACTCTCTCCAGGGCTCCCTCCTTGCTCTGCACATGATGAGTACCACACAGCTGTAAAGCTGCCTTTTCCCAACATTGCAACTCTCTGTTAAAACCTCCTTTCTATCAGTAATGTAACCTGTAAGCCATACCAAGGTGTCAGAAAGTAACAGGTGGAAACCTGTAATAGAGGGAGAAAAAGGATCTGTCAGCAGCCTAAGTGTATAAAAGTCTTCTTAAGACAAGCAAGAACATTTTCCTGTCTCCGGTGCAGAAGGACAAGACTGATGCCACGTTGTCAGGCAACGAATTGGAAGCTAAATATAACACTTCTCAACACATGTCTATCTCGAATTCATTAAACACAAACTAGGATAAAAGGGGTTATGTAACAAAAACATAACCACCAGCTTTTTAAAAATCAATGTAACAGTAAAAGCCCATTTGACGATGCAATTAGCTAAGACCAAATCTTGTATATCGACTATGAATATTTTTCTACAAAGTATGTAATCCTTAATAAGTGTGAACATCTCGCTTCATACACTCACGTGTAATATCAAGTTTAAGCATGTGTGGTGTGTGAAGAGGTCTACACTCCAAAGAAAGGATCAGATACTCAGACTGGGTTTTCCTACTGGAGTGATCGTACAAGTTTAAGCTTTTTATGCACTAAACATGCACCACAAAATTTACTTAGATCAGAACAAACATCCCTGTATCATTGAACAGCCAACAAGTTACAGCCAATCGAATGAGAAAAATCATAGTATTAGGCAAATAAAAGACTTATTGCGTGGGGCTGCAATAACAACATCATGTAACAGGCACTAACACAACCCCATTTTCTAGAAACAAATGTTAAAGATATTGCAGACAGCGGCAATACCAGTGTACGCAAATGTATTCCATTAGAAGCAGGTGAAGTCAAACAAGGAGACATGTGGCAACATTGGAAACTGTACTTCTTCAAATTTGAAGCTGTAATGACATCATCCTAATTAGCCCGTCATGCAGCAAACAACATGAGTCAGTCACCTGTATCTCGTGTCATACAACGGACACGTAACTTCCCAGCCAAGGGAAAAGTCTCCACGACTGTATCCTACAGCCACGTGCGCCACAGGCTCCTTTTTTCTGGGCTTGATCCTTTCAGTTCTGATTACCTGAGCAGACGACAAAGGCGCAGAGCAACACAACCTGCAATTCAGACAGCTCGTGATTTATTTCTGGTTTCACAGTGCCCTGCTGCACTGCCTTGAGCACTCACTCCACCTCACTTAGCTGGCATGGATTCCTGTCCCTTCCTCTGCCTCTAAACAGCGGCCTGGGGAGGCTGCCAGCGCAGCTGGATCCGGGATTGTGGTTTTACACTCCGCAGCACCACTACTTAGCACAGCTGGGTCGCCATTATGGTGAAAGCCCCCTGGCCTATGTCCCACATAAATAGGACATGACAGGGATCCCTTCATGTATCCAGAGGAAGGAAAACAACGTAATGTGCTAGAGATAAAAGGTAAACAACAAAAAAACCACTTTAGTCACACATGTGGAATGTTCTTGCCACAGAAAAAGGATTCCACCTGTAAGGGAAAGACTGTCCAAAAAATATCCCATAAAGGAAACTCAGATGGCTGTTGAACCACTGCACTGTTACCGTGCGGGTCCCACTGGAAGCACCGAATGTTCTGCCAACACTAACCACATGGCAGGGTGAGCGCGAAGGTCACTGCACACTCTTTGAATTCTCTCCCCGTCCTGAAACACCTGGGCTAAATAACTCTTGCATCCAAAAGAAAAACAATAATTGAGCAGCCATTGTACTCCGCTCTTGTGTGGGGGAACACACGGTGCTCTCCAGGCATGATCTCACGGCACAGAATAAAACAAGACAAGCAAGCACACCTGATCCCCAAGCTCAGAGCAGGAAGGAAGAATGGGGAGCAGAGCTGGCATGTTGATGGGTCAGCTAACTTTGTATTTTAATACAAACAGCACAATGGAGAGTTAGGAGTGTTTAAGAGAGGTCAGTATCCAGCATGGACTCCACAAACCCAAGCAAAAATTCATGCAGGACACCCTGAAGAACTTTAGCCTGTGACTGTAGGAGAAGGGACGCTCCTTTCAGTGCGTTTGAAGAGGCCATCAGTAGCAAACAAAGCATCTGAAGCAGGAGCTATGCCACTGGGCCCATTTCTTTTCTGCTTTTTCAAAGCACTTTCTACAATTCATTTGTGCAGCAATCTCTAAAACAGCTTTCAGCTAGAAAGATCTTTTAAAGCAGATGTTACAACTGCGCAAACAGAAGGCTATTTACAAACATATTCGATTTATTTACAGACGCTAACGCATATTGAGTGTTCTCCCTTCAAATTTTGACAGAAACTTAAAACAACATAACAGTTCTCTGTGAAGAACATGTGTGATGCTTTGGAGGCTGGAAAATATTCGGTGCTAGAATAAAGGTAGCGCGTTAAGGGCCATGGAGTCACCAACAAGGGAGAAACACCGCATCAAAGGGAGCACACACTGTAACTATGCAATATGGTAATATATATCTATTTTTAAACTTCAAATTGCTCCTTTTGAATTGTTCTCAAACAAATCCATATGCCTGACAAGCCAGTTCATTAGGGGAAGCAGGTCAGTACATTAGGATGCTAAAGGTTTAAGAACAAGAGGCCTAGGCAGGAAGAGCTCTTGTGGATTGTTTTTAAAACTAACACTGAAAAAGGAGAGAAAGAGCGAGAAGGCCATTAGCAGCTCTAGTGTCTCCCAGCACATTCCTTGTATAAATGCTGGAAAATCAGCACAGGGAAAGAAACAAGGAAATACTCACAAAGCCCCTGCTAGTTTCATGTCAAGAATGAGAGGGGGATTCAGCAGAGATCTGGGTTTTCCTGTGTCCTTTAAACCAGCCCTGTGAGACTCGGGTTTGGTTTCTTTCTCAGCTTTAATAGGTTTCTGAGGGAGAGCCTCAGAAAACCTCCTATCAAAAGGAAGGACTTTGATTACATTACTGTCAATATTTTAGGTTTAAAAGACAGACACGGGAGCTCGCTCAACCTCACCACAAATGAATAGCACAATTTAGACTGCACTGGCAATGTTGCAATATCCCCTCTCCCCTGCGATTCCAGCCTCCTTCAGCTAGTCCTGATTAATCTTCCCAGCACTCCTTACTTAATGGTTCAGACTGGCAGCACCTAACTCAGGGTCAGTAATAGTATCGAGTCACCTGGCGCATACCTGAGAGAAATAATTAGGCAGAGTCCCTCGGCACAAAGGCAGAAACCAAGCGAAGCAAACACTGTGACAAGACAGAAGAGAAAAAACAAGACTCTTGCTTTCACACTAGTGTGAGAAATTGGAGAAGGACACTTGCCGGAATCATAGAATCATAGAATAACCAGGTTGGAAGAGACCCACCGGATCATCAAGTCCAACCATTCCTATCAAAATCTACCAGGGACAGACAGTGAAAATGNTCGCTCAACCTCACCACAAATGAATAGCACAATTTAGACTGCACTGGCAATGTTGCAATATCCCCTCTCCCCTGCGATTCCAGCCTCCTTCAGCTAGTCCTGATTAATCTTCCCAGCACTCCTTACTTAATGGTTCAGACTGGCAGCACCTAACTCAGGGTCAGTAATAGTATCGAGTCACCTGGCGCATACCTGAGAGAAATAATTAGGCAGAGTCCCTCGGCACAAAGGCAGAAACCAAGCGAAGCAAACACTGTGACAAGACAGAAGAGAAAAAACAAGACTCTTGCTTTCACACTAGTGTCATGGATTGGAGAAGGACACTTGCCGGAATCATAGAATCATAGAATAACCAGGTTGGAAGAGACCCACTGGATCATCAAGTCCAACCGTTCCTATCAAAATCTACCAGGGACTTCTAGCACAGGCAGTGAAAATTAAAAATTGCAGGAAAAGACACTGTACACTCAGCCCCACTGACCCAATGAAGAAATTTAACGTTCCCTAGCAATTGTCTAAAATAATTTCCTTGCACTACTGAAAACGTTCGCTTTTTCATTTGTAATTATGGCATGCCGGGACTATTTTTAGTTTGATTTGATAAGGATCTGCTCTGTCCAGCAACGCGGATATTTCTTCGTTCTGCAAGAGGTGAGGGGATTGTTTTAAAATAATCCTTTTGCACATAAGTAGGCAAAATAATTGAAATAAAACCTGGTTACATAAAACTTCTGAATAACCCATTTGTCACCAACCCATCTGTTACCAACCAATTTGGTCAATTCATTAAAGCAAATTACCTCGTTACATTTAATATAAATTATGAGAAGTGTGAAGCTTTAATACTGTTAGGCAACAGAAAAACTCCCTTTCTTGCAAGTACCTTGTTGCCTGAACAGCAGAAGCTGTTCGGTAGATCATTCGCTCCATCTTTTGGCAGAAGAAAGGACTGCAGCGCTGCTGGGTTCCCTCTTCCTCCCCGACTCTTCCAGCTGCTGGAAAATAAGATTAGGTGTCCAACAGTGATGTCTTCCTAAAGCGCTGCTGCTTAAGAGTCTCAGCTAAGAACATCACGCAGAAGTGAACTGGAAGCAACTGCAGGTTTCCAGGTCTCCAGGGGTTTCTGTCTTAACTGACAAAAGTCGTTGTTGATTTAATTCACTCAAATAAGATCCATACCAAAAATAAAGCAAGCCAGAGCATCTTTAAAGGGGCTTTAAATAAAGATGTGGGAAATACTTCCACATAACTGTTCAGAGGACATCGCTATTTTACAGCAATGCTTTAGGCCATATTAACATTGTGTGCAGCAATATAACCCGTGATTACAGAACGCAGACAAATGCACTTACATGGAGCTATTCCCTGTATTCTTCATTTGAATGACTCTGAGAAAAGTTATGCCGTGCTTCAACTTCATATTTCATTTCAAATCAGGAGCAGGTTCCTTAAGTTAAGTCTGAATGGCAGCATCTACCAAGACAATTCATCCTTACCAAGCCAACAAAGCATCCCTGTCCCTTCGCAGTTTAAGCACCAGAAGAAACAATTAAGTATTTTGGTATCAGACTCTACCTTAATATAAATCATCCAAGCATCACATCTTCAGAAAGGGAAAAAACCCAAGAGAAACCAAATAGTTACTGGGACATGTTGAATGTCCAAGCCATCAAATCAAAGAAAAAGAAATATTATGGGTTGGCAATTTGAATTGAATACTGAGCCACATGTTCCTCTCTCCCCTACATATATAAGTAAAAAGTACAGTGAAAGTGCAATTGCACAAAACAAGGACAAGCTATTCTAAGTGTACAGAACCTGTCAGGATGATAAACCACATAAGCACAGAATTAAATCAAAGTTAATGGCCACTAGCTGGTATTTAACTTACTTTCATTTCTCTTTTCTTTTCCTTTTTCCACCTAGTCTGCTCAGCTAATAAAATTGCCATTATTAGTGAGTAGCAAATGCACGATTCAATGCTACATCAATTATTATGACTTTATTGTGACATATTCAGCGGATCCCAGAAGGCTGTACTGATGCCGTGGATGCAATTAATTTTTGATTGATCTAACTCACTCCAGGACTGCCAGTAAAACGTTCATAGGCATTTGAATAATTCCATTATATGTAGGAGATTACTGCGCAGAGATCATTTGAAATTAATTGCCAAGTTATTTTAGTAAATGTAATACACCATTCAAAGTCCTATTGTGGTAACAGTTATCTAATTGCTTTACAAAGCAAACTAATGAAATAAATGAACTCTGGCTAATACGTGGCATAACGGGGCTGAAAAAGGGAAATCACACGGCAGATTTCTTATCTGCCTCTGCAGAGTTGGGGTTGGTGAGTTAACTTCACCAGAGCAGAACTGGACTCGATCTCCACGGGCTTTATGAACCTAGGGTTGAATATGAGAAGAACAACACATAACAAGTCAGGATGTAATATATACAGAAAGGATTCTGTTCCACTGGCTGAAGACGACGCTAAGCAGGAGGACAACTCTTAAAAGAAAAGTGCCTACCCGATGCCTTAAGTGTTTGTAAAACCTGAGGACAAAGAAACCATCATCATCACAAGAGGTTGCCAGAGCATGTTTTGTTTTGGATGAGCGTGTTGAGGTTTTTGCAGGGCTGTTACACACAGAAAGTGAATTCTACACTTGGAGCTGCTGCCTCTTGCCAGGTCAAGTCACACAAGACGTTCCGGTTACAGGACAGCACTAACACAGAGACTTTCAAGTGAGAAAACGCAAAGATTGTCAAGTTAGCTTTTAGCAACAAAGGTCAGAGTTTGTAGTTCAGCAGGTCAGAATGTGGGGAAAGTACCTGCAAAGTTAAAGCGACCCAAACACAAGAGGGGTTTCCACCAGGCCAGGAGAAAGGTGCTTATTTCTGGAGGCTGGTCTCAGCCTCTTCCCTGGCAGCACTGCATCCGTATTTCAAATCATTACTCCAAAGTAAAGAAACACTGTACCATGGAGCCTGTCAGTAAGGTCAATAGCCCAGGGAACCGCAGGTGTCAATGCAATCACTGAAAAACACCTCTCAACTCTGAACCTTGCCTCCAAGGATGTTAGAACTCCTCCTGTCCTCAGCAAATCTTTGCTAGAAACTACAATTTTAAAAAGTTATTAAAAATACAGAAAAAGGCATCATGAAATGGAAGGGAAACATTTAGTATTTATGCATCTTACATTTTTTATATAGAGAATGTCCTACTTATAGATGAAGTTCCCTGATAACGACCTTAAAATTTACATGAAATACTTTTTCTAGTCCCACCCTCCTGCCATGGGCAGGGACACCTCCTACTGGATCAGGGGCTCCAAGCATCATCCAACCTGGCCTTGAACCCCTCCAGGGATGGGGCAGCCACCACTGCTCTGGGCAACCTGGGCCAGGGCCTCCCCACTCTCACAGCAAAACATAGAATCATAGAATCACCAGGCTGGAAGAGACCCATCGGATCATCGAGTCCAACCGTTCCTATCAAACACTAAACCATAGCCCTCAGGACCTCGTCTACCCGTGCCTTAAACACCTCCAGAAAACACATCTTCCATAAGATCTCAATCTCTCCACTTTCAGTAGCCCAAGGAAGTGCAGCCAAGCAGGTCAGATCAGCAATATTGGGACAATATGATATTGGGACAATTTGGGACATCATCTATCACCCAGCCCTGGCCTCACAGTGTCTGGGAGGATGGTGTTGGGATGGGGTGGGAGCAAGGAGCCCCCAGAGCACAGCCTCGACTGCCCCGCCACATCCGGCAGGGCTGCCTGGTCGTCGTGGGATCTGACACCCTTCTGTCCCTCCAGCAGGATGTCGAAGACACCCTCTGGCCACCCTGAGGAGGAGTTGGTGCAGGAAAAACAACCTGACTTGAAGAGACTCCCTGCCCGCCCTAAGTTGGCACGAATGGAGGAAGAACACCTTGCCTCGATTCACAGCCCCAGGCTGACGTGCAGAGAGGTGACCAACGACCAGACCCCACAGGCCGGTGAGTGGGTAGAGGCAGCCCCATCCCACCCATGGTGTCCCAGCCTGGAGCCAGCGCTGGTGGCATCCCCAGGAGCTGGGCAGAGGGCTCAGGGTTGACCTCCAGCCCAACCGCTCTCTCTTGGTCAGATCTGGGTGGCTCCACCTTGGCTGCAGGCAAGCTGGAGACCATGAATGTTATCCGAGCCTTCCTCAAGGAAAGACCAAAGGTACCTGTGGCCACTTCTGCACCCGTGTTCCCTCGCTGCTCTTGCTGCCCCTGGCCTGTGCTCAGAAGGTGCTGGGGCAGTGGTGCCCCCCGAGCATCTCCCTCCTGACGCCGTCTGTCCATCTGTGCCAAATCCACACAGCAAACGGACAAGAAGCTGAGGTTTCTGGCCTCCATCCCTGCAGCCTGCAGCATGGACTCAACTCTGAGGGAGTTACTTTGCTTCAGCAAGCTGGAGTTGGTGGAGAATATCAAGGTGAGGGCAGGGGCAGTAGGCAGAGGCACAACCCTGGGGACAGAAGAAGGCTTGGCTGGGCAGGCACAGGTGGATGAATGCTGCTCCAGGTCTCCCTGACATCAGCAGGTTGGAACTGGATGATCTTTAAGGTTCCAACCCAAACCATTCCATGATTCTCCATCCTTGTAGATGCTCCAAAGCCACCCGGGTGTCTTGGCTGGAGAAAGGGCTTGGACACAAAGATGTTTGCAGGTCCCTCAGCCAGCCTGTGGCTCCGTGATGGGCACAGCCCAACCCACCAGGGGGCTTGGACCACTGGGTGCTGGGTGGGGAGGGATTTGTTCGGACAGGGGTACCTGGGCTCTGCCAGTCCTGCAGAAGGAGACTGCCCCATCCTGATCTCTCCCACCCTGTTGTGCTCCCCAGATGCTGCTGGCAGAGGACTGTAGTAGCCACCTGGACACCATGGTGCAGCAGCAAGCCATGCTGGCCATCATCTCCATGAGGTACGTGCCCCAGCCCCTAGCTTGGCCTCCCCCAGTGCTGGGTGTTCTCAGTGGACCTGGGCCCAGCCTGGGGGGCATCCCCAGTCCTGGGTCTGAGACGGAGACAGACAGCAGGGCAGGGAGGGCTACAGGGTTTTCCCACCAAAGGCGACTGTCAGAGTCATGGGAGGCTGAGATGTCCCCACAGCATGGGGATCAGCCCAGGTCTCCAATCCTTGCTGGGTCTGAAAGGCACCTCTCTGTCCCCACCACAGCAGAGCAAGGCTGCTTTTGCAGGAGGAGATAAAAGGCCTCCTCCAGCTCTGCTTCCAGAGTGTCTTCTACCTGCCTGAGATAGAGGACCCCCAGGACAACCTGCCCTTCATTTTCTCCGAGGTATGCTATGGGGTGAACCACGGGGAACCCCCGCATGCCGGGGGCCCTTCCTGGACACCGCAGGGTC
>WAAB01014014.1:509079-531567 GCA_013389865.1 Piaya cayana | reverse complement strand
CTATGATTCTATGGTTCTAAGGCTATAAGAACAAAGAAATTCTGTGTCCAAGGCTGCAGCAGTGGTTTAGGGTGACACAATCTGCAGCTACGACAGGTCTCTGTATCTCTTACTTTGGAGGCAGTAAATACCCAAGTATCAGTTCCACAACATCCCAAACACAGTGTCATCAGCAGGGTTTAAATGTTCCTTCTTTTACTTACTCACCCTCCTAGAGCTATTCTGTGTCATGTTGATAGGAGATGAAACTTTAGAAAATCATGGGGGTTATAAGGTTTTCCACTAGTGTCTTCATTTTTGTTTCAGCTGATTTTTTTTTCTTCACCCAAGTATCAAGTGATAGGGTAAGAGGAAATGGCCTCAGGTTGTGCCAGGGGAGGTTTAGACTGCATATTGGGATAAATTTCTTTACCAAAAGAGCGATGAAGCCCTGGCAGAGGCTGCCCAGGGCAGTGGTGGAGTCTCCATCTCTGGAAGGGTTCAAAAAACGTGTAGCTCTGGCACTTCAGGGCATGATGGAGTTGGGCTGACTGTTAGCCCAGATGAACTTAGAGATCTTTTCCAACCCCAATGATTCTGTGACTCTTTTTTTTTTTTCATTTTCTTTTCAGCGATCCTAGTTACAAAAAGCAACCACCTGGGAGCTTTCTTCTTGCAAGTGGTCTTCACAGCAAAAAGCATTCTAGCCAGCAGTGCTTGATAGTTAAACACTGTACTGATGAGGTGCAAACTTTGGCTGCTTCATTATAATTGCACACATTCTGAGGATAAAGTTGTGTGTGGTGGCTCTGTGACCATCCAGAGCTCTAGCACAGATATGAAACCACAAGTGTGTAACTTTGTCAGAAGTCTCCCTGGGAGGACTTTGCAAAGGCAAACTCAGAAATCATAAGTGGATGCTTTCTTGTGGGCCTTTGTGGCTGAGGGCTTTTTCCCTTCTCTTTCAAGAGCTGGAACTGAGCACACACAGCCAGTAAACACAAGCGTTACTCCTCCCATGAACTGGACTCATAGGTTTTCTTGTCTCACTCAAAAGGCTTCATATTATTTCCACAACCTCATTCAAATTTAGGTTAGCAGAAGCGATAAGATACAAACACACTGGTGACATGAGTTCTCTGTGCAGATTCCCAGGGATGATTCTAACACTCATGGGCTTTCAGTCAACAGTGGTGTATTGATTTAGAAATAGGTGCTTAAGAGAAAGGCGAGGTGAATATTTGTATGTATTAAAATATATGCTTATACATATTCCTAACCAAAATTTGGAAACTCGCTTCACCTTCAGGCATCTTTTTCAATGCTTGAACGTTGGTTTCTAGAATCGTAAAGCGATGACGAATCTTGTCTTGCAACTTTAGGCAATTTTAGAGCCTGTCTGCTCTGCTACTGCAGTGACCTGGGTTTGCAGCTGCAGTCTGTGCAGGAGTTCCTGAGCTTCCCTCCAGCTCTCGGTTCCTCCCGGAGCTCACTAGGTGGCTGTCGAAGAACGCAGATGTCCTCTCCCTCGCCTGAGCTCGGCTCTGGGCTGCTGTGCCCTGATCTCACACCGGAGAGCAGCCTCTCAGCAGCCACAGCAGCACCGGAGCTGCTGCAAGGTGGGCAGAGGGAGCCCAGCCCTGCACATCCCTCTAGTTAAAGCCCTGCTCTTCCCCAAGGCTTCATCCAGTATTTAGAGCAACCAAATCCAAGCATCCTTAAAAGGCTACCTCACAACACCAGGTTTTCGAATTCTGCGCAGTATCCATAGAGTTAGGTATAAAACGAGGAATAAGGTAGGTTGTATGTAACTAAGGCTAGTTTGTTCTCTACTAAGCAACAGGAGTGAGGCAAAGCAGCTTCCAGAACCTGGACATCGTGGTTTGTATGTGAGGGGACAGAGAGGGAAAAAAAAACTGTGCTGTTCATTTCCCATCCTTCTCCTTGTGACCAGATGTGTCTTGAGTCTGGCTTGTACGNGGCCATTACTCTCCTCTCCACAACCCCCTTTCAGGTAGTTGTAGAGAGCAATGAGGTCTCCCCTCAGCCTCCTCTTCTCCAGGCTAAACACCCCCAGCTCTCTCAGCCGTTCCTCATAAGGCCTGTTCTCCAGCCCCTTCACCAGCTTCGTTGCTCTTCTCTGGACTCGAATCCTTTAACTTAAGGGAAATTATTTCTGATTGAGACAAAAATTGGACCCCAAGGCTCAGGCTGAGTTGAGCTTTGGGCATGTATCTCCATTTTCCAGTGCTTTTCCTTGGAAACCCTGACTTAAGAAGGAAAATATGCGTGGATCCATCTCCAGTCCATGTGTCATCCTATTGTCTTCGGTACTGCGGAATATAAAGCTGGGAATAAGACCACACAGGCATGCGTCTCTCTAGAGCACCTCCGAATCTCACTTGTAGGGCTGGTGTTACTCTGTGCTACCCCAGAAAGAGAAGGTGGGGGATGGCAGAGTCCTGTCTCTTTGCTTTAACAGGGTGGCAGCGAAGCTGAATTGGCACATGGCTGGGAATGACCTTAATGGTTTGTGCATGGAGAAACAAGGGGAGGATGGGAGAATAGCTGAGAATATAAATGTAATCTGCACTTAATCAGTTTTCTTCCTATCACTGTGTTTTCATCAGGATACTTACATTCCATAAAACAATATTTTTTCTTTTAGTTTAGCCCTGTTGAAAACCCAAGATTTACCTGACGCTTTAACAGTTTTCAGTTGGAAACGCTGAAATGAGATACTGAGTCTGAGGGCTGGGTCAGCTCCGTATCTTCCAGCAAATCTCAGCCTGTGAAACAGTTTGTTTCCTGTCATCAGGACACAAAATCCTGATGTACAGCTCTCCGAGCGCCTTCCGGGAGCTGTAATTCACTTGTTCTCTGCCCAGATCTGGTAATTTTGGCACTTTGCAACTACACGATACCTTTTCCACGTGAAGATAAACGCATAGTTTTAAGCCTTTTTTTGCCATTAATCTTAATTTGCATACTGCTAGTTTAGCTGAAATAATAACAAATTGCCAAAATGGATTTGCCTGGCCATCAAGCGAGTCTGAATGCTCGCATTCTTGGCTCAGGATCTGCACAATTAATATGAAACGCTAAAGCATGATACTGGAGCTGATCAAACCGTGCAACTTACACCTGAGGGGAATTTTTCTCATGGAATTCATAAAAACGTCCTTATTTTCTCTTGATTAGATGTGACTGTTGAGGTTTAAATAGAAAGCAGCAACTTGTCCATGGACAGCAGTGGGAGCTTTGCTGTTCCAAAGCCATAACTTTTAATCAGCACAGTTCCCTGTCAAAGTGGATTACCCCAAGACACTTCACAACCCATGGCTTCGGGGGGGAGCTTTGGAACAGGAGGAGTGCAAGCAACGAAAAAGGGGATGCAATTGTCCGAGAGAGACAGAGCTATGTGCCAAAATGTCTGAAGGTTTCAGGACTGTATGATTCTCACATTATTGGTACTTTATTTTTTAATCAGTGCTGTTTTCAAAAAAAGCAAATCCACTGTTTGCCTTCCTCCTCTATGTAGCCACTACGCCACAGTAACACAATTTGGAAACTGAGGTGTAAACTGTCCTTTCAGAGAGTCCTTTGGTAGTTGAAGGATGCTGGCTGGGATCCATCCAGTAGGCATGAGGTTCAGAAGGTTAATGAGAAGTTGAGGGAAGAGCATTTACAAAAGCCAGCTCCAAGAATAACCCAGTTCTTGAAGTACTCTGTTCCTGGGCAAAATGTGATTGTGTAATCTAGGAAGATGGGGAAGTACTTAACTCTGGCTGTTTTCCAAATAAGAAGACACAGCATATATAAGATAGGATTTTTTTCACCTCAGTTAAGTTCCTTTTAGTTATATATATATATAAAAGAGTGTGTGTGTGTGTGTGTGTGTGTGTGGTTAAGAACAGTGTGGGTGAGAGATTCAGAATTGGCCTTGTTAGAGGAATTTCTGCTCTGACCTTAAAGACGATGACAAAATTTCATCTCCATTAAAGTCACCATCTCTCAGCAGATCAGGGCTGTCATCAGTACCAGACAACACAAGGGCCCCATTGCACTTGGCTTCATGCAGGCGTGAGTGAATTGTGCTTGCCCTAAATAAAATTAACTGTTTAGTGAATCAAAAAGAGGGTGGAGAGAGGCAGTTAGAGGGCAGAAAGCGATCATTTGTTTTATTAAATCCAGTCTCTGACCACAACAGTCATAGGTGTGGAGTCCAGAATGAACTGCTCTTCTGTTCCCCTTCTCCAGTGCACATACAAGAAGTTGCAAAACCACAATCTACCACATTACAGCAGACTTGATACCAAAGGTCAGAGATTTAGGAACTGGTAATTCACAGCAACATTGCAGAAGAGATTAAAATGCAGAATCATAGAAAAACTAGGTTGGAAGAGACCCACCAGATCATCGAGTCCAACCGTTCCTATCAAACACTAAACCATGTCCCTCAACACCTTGTCCACCCGTCCCTTAAACACCTCCAGGGAAGGTGACTCAACCACCTCCCTGAGCAGCCTCTACCAGTGCCCAATGACCCTTTCTGTGAAAAATTTTGTCCTAACGTCTAGCCTATATGTATAATAATATTAGGAATGTATTTGAAAATGTCCAGATTATCTTAACTGGGTGAAAAATTAGTCCTCCTTCTTGACCAGAGATTTAGCACTATGTGTAAAGAAAGAGTGAGCAAATCACTCGAACAAAACTAAGAGAGTATTGGAAAATCCTGTACAGTGTCTCCTTTCTGCCTTTTGTCAGTCAGAGGATAGATTCCCTTCTATTTTGTGTTTTCAAGTTACACTTCAAGATGAAAACCTATTCATGGCCCCTGCTGAAGACCAGCAGAAACACTGGAGAGTGGGTCAGATGCAATGCAAGCACAAGTCAGCCTGGCCTCCCTGCAACCTCGCAGCTGTTGGTGACAAAAAGTCAAAGCTCAGAAGCCCCAGAATCTTAAACTCTAACTTACAGCTCTGACATCAACCCTCATCTGTTAGACAAGCAGTTCTGTGAGATTCTCAGCCCCTTTGCTCAGATGAAGTGTTTTTACCAGTGCTCACAACCAACCTAAAATACGGTGGCAGGGAGGCTTTGGCTCTGCCTTACAGCCAGCAGTGTGGAACTGAGCAGGATTCCACAAACGTGTAAGCTCCAGGGTGGAATCACTCTGCTAAGGGCTAAATAAAATGGCCCATGAGTGTGCCAGGTATTATGTGTGTCTTGGTGCACCGAGTGGTTTGTATCAGCTATCCAAGAGCTCTATTGCTATGCTCTTCAGTCCATGTAATGTAGATCTAGTCTAGCCCCAGGTTAGTAGACTCTTTCTGACAAGCTGTATGCTAATCTGAGTTTATGACCAGTCTGTGATTTTCATTATAAGTTCCATTGCGATTGACAAGCAAAAAAGTCAGCATGAGATGTCAACTGGCCACGAGACACAATGGCAATTCCAGTTCAGACCACCTCCTGCGGTAGATGTCTATCCCAGTAGCCCACATACCATCTGATGGTCTCACTCAAGAGCTGAATGTTTTTCAAATTAGATGTTCCAGGTTGTTTGTATACAATTTTGGTTTTGCAACTAGTGTTTTGGAAGTAGACACCAAAACCCTCAAAATTAAATTGTGGCAAATGGTGCCATTTGAAGGAGTATAGACTATACATAATTGAGAGACTGGTGTTTACAGCCTGTTACTGTCTGTGTTGGTTGACTCTTCTCCCCACACCAACAAAGAGAAGAAGGAAGATGTTGTGGTAGCTCCAGGCAGCTTGGCATTTGCAGGGTGTTTGTACAAGGTCTGAGCCGATGAGCTTTCTGCTGACAGGCAATATCTGGCTAAAAAGAAATGTTCTGATCCAGCTAAAGCAGAACCTATCAATGGAGGCTGCCATACATTTAAATTCTCTGAAAGTTAAAATTCCCTTAATGGACTTAAAGTATCTTTTTGTAGAGGGTGAAACTATGATTTCTATATTGAATGTTATTTAGCTACACTGTATAAATAGGGACAAATCATCAATATAGTGAATAATCCCTGAGCATGTTCTGTGATGTTTAACTCTTAGTATCATCATGGGGAATAAAAAACAAGGGGATGGTCTGGTTTGGGTGTTAAAAATATGCCTAGAAAGCTTATTCTGTCAAAAGGTATATTCTAACTATCAAAAGCCCCCAGAATGAAAGCCACAAAGTACTTTACTTAGTTGCTTATAAAATCTTTTTTGGTGGTGCATTTTGAGGCAATAGAGACCTCAATTGCTTTGTGCTTGCTCAGCAGTTATGTCAAATATGAAATGGGGGAAATACGAGTTCTGGTGCTCTGGGGAACACATGGCACCAGAATGGCTTTTCCTCTGAGACCAGTCATAACTGCATCCAGGGAAAACTTTAATCACATTTTCTCACATCTTTCCTTACAGAAGAAAACCACAAATCCCTCCATGTCCAGGTGCCTTTGCCCAAGCCCTGCAGAAGACCTGGGTGTCCCTGCAGTGCCCACAGCAAGGAATTAGGATGGCTGCAATCCACTGCCAAGCTAAAAGCTGTGACAGTTGCTTAGAAAGGACGTTATAAATTATAGGATTAAACTATTTGGTACAAGAACAACCCTTGAATTCTGCAGATATCTTGAATTTCTTCAACTACAGTATAAACAGAGCTAGTAGAGGGCTGTTATTTCTGTGGAAGCAGAGGAACATTGGCAAGGGTTTTCTGCTTTGAAGAGAACACCTTCAATTTCTCCTGTTAGACAGACCTAATTTAGACATTATGGTGACCAGAGAAGGTCAAGTCCCAAACAGGGAGTACTTGTGAACGCTTTTCTCTGAAATCTGCTTGCATCCTATAGGTAAGAACTTTATGAGTAAACATTTCCAGAATAAACGTTTTCATATTCTTTTTTAAATGAGCTTTTGTGTCAACTCTTCTACATTTTGACAGAAGGGTTGTGAACATTATCACAACAGAACATAATGAACTTATGCGTGGCAGCCCAGGTCCGCCTAAGAGATGCTAAAGGTCTGTCTTAAGTGGCAGTAAGTACGCAGTGGTGCTAAGGATGAAATGTATGATGGCAATAGCTTGATTTACTGCTTAGAAAGTAAGCCTGGAAGTTAGGACTTAGCTAAAGATTCCTACCTCCATTGGCAGAATCCAGAAATGAAAATGAATTCTGTTCATAGGGTCATGGAATGATTTGGGTTGGAAGGGACCTCAAAGCCCATCCTGTCCCACCTCCTGGGCCAGGGCCTCCCGCACTGGGGAAAATTTCTTCCTAAGATCTCATGTCGATCTCTCCTCTTTCAGCTTAAAAAGGGTCTCCTTCACCCCCTGCCACTCCACCTCCCCCTTTCCTGGAGCCCCTTTCAGTGCTGGAAGCTGCTCTAAGGTCTCCCCAGAGCCTTCTCTTCTCCAGGCTGAACAGCCCCAGCTCTCTCAGCCTGTCCTTGGACAGGAGGTGCTCCAGCCCTCAGATCATCTTTGTAGCCTCCTCTGGACTGACTCCAACAGATCCATGTCCTTCCTTCATGACTGAATACTTGTGATTATTGAATAGTACGTTAAATGTTCAGTAGCTTGAGGTGTAAGTCCCACAATAGGTGATTTTCCTCAGGGAGCATGAGGAAAATCGGTTTTGATGTTACTGCATTTGATTGTAAATTGAGAAATTCAGGGTTTTCTCTCTGCTTTGACCCAGCTGGGACATTCAGGCTATCTGCAGTGGTGCCTTTCATGGAAAATGAGTACACAACTTCCCTTTGCCCTGGCTGGGGCGTGTGGGCTGTGGGAAGGCAGGCTTGTCAGGCCAGAGCAGGCTTCTGGTCACCTCTGCCCAAGGCAGGGGTGATGACATCCCATAGGCAACACAACACGAATGCAGTGATTGGTGACCCCCCTTAACAGTGCATCTGGGGATCAATGTGGCCCTGCTGCTGCTCTGTCAGTGCCTGTTCTTGTGGGAAACAAACGTCGTGTGTAAGCTAGGAGGTGAAGGATTTCAGAATGCGATAGACATCAGAGGACATGTTCTAGCCCCACCTGGCCCTGGGTTTGTTCTGAAGAGCAGGGGATGATGAAGAGGTACCTCTAGCAGTGATGCCCAGCATGCAGGAAGCAGGGAGGTAGGTCAGCTCAGTGTGGCTGATGTTCACATGATATTGGCTGGATTGGAATTTAAGGTATTTGCTAGCAGCTGCATCCCCTTACTTCAGAGCTCTTTTTGATGGAAAGAAGACTTACTGCCTTCCAAAACCTGACGTCTCTGTAGTCCCTGATAGCTGCCAGGCTAATGAAATGATTTGTGGGTGCTGCTTTCCTCTTGTGATAACCACTGTCTTGGTTAGGACTCAGCACTGACCACACCTCATTCGTGATCTGTTCCACTGTATCCCAGCTTCCCTACTGCCGTTCCCCTCTCCTCTCAGACCCTGGCAAGGCTCAGCGTCTGCTTTCGAAATGGAGTCAAGGTAAAGTTCCTCAATATTGCTCTTTCTGCTCTTATCTGCATGGAGCTGCCTTTGAAATGCGTTGCAGCACCCAGACACTGAGCCACCAGCAACACTTCTCCTAATCAGAGTGAGCTGGCTGTTAACATGGTCTGTTCCTGTTGCTTCTTGCTGCACACTCGAGACCATGAGCATTTCATGACGCGTACGCAGTGTTGTGCACAATGGGACCCCAGTGACTCAGTAGGCTTGAACTTGTATTACAATAGATATAATAATGGTAATTATTTTACTGATGCTGTTGAATAGGATGTGCTGAAAAATAAAGGAAAGCTGGGATGTGGATCATGTTACCATAAAACCACATGCAGGGAAACGTTCATCTGTCTCCAACACTTCATGTCTTCTGGGCATCTGAGATAGTTGAGTTTGATTTATACAATCAAGCCATTCATTAAAGATCTGTTTGAGTTTTAGGCAGATGCATCCTTTACCTGAGTGATGAAATCTGACTACAGGAAACTGAGCTATTCCTTTGTGAAAAGACCCCATTCTGCTTTATAAAGTGAGCCTTGCAGCAATATACCGCTAGAGAACTGCCAAGCTTTGTATAGCAAATACCACTGTAAGGGCTCGGCAATAAAACAGTTGTGGACTTGGGGGTGATCCAACCACACAATAGCACATCTTTATGCAATATTTCCTCTTTCAACATCCATCTCCAACACTGTAATTCACTGACAACCGTCAGTTCATTTTAATTCCAAAATTCCAGCCCGGAACACAAAGCACTACAGAGGCTGAATTCTTGTGTGGGCATATTAATTATTTAAATCACTAGTCCAAATCATGCTCAAAAGAGCGCTTACTGGGAATCCTTCAGGAGCCGAGTGATCTATTGCTCATTATCGCCTGCTGGATTATACTGTAAATCAGGCGCACGCTCAGTGTTTCCTATTAACAATACTCTACATGGCTCGCTGTTGTCAACCAAGTGTTGGGGAATGAAGGCAAAAGCACCAAATATATGTGAGAAAATATGTATATTTAAAATGATTGAGTGAATTAATGTAGTCCCTGCTAGGGACTGGCTTGTAAATCTCTAAGTTGAACCATTTTTAGAAATATGAAGTACCCCCAGGCAGATGAGACAGGCTGCAAAGCCTGATGCAATGTTAAGTGAGGTTTCTTGTCTTGCAGTCCACCTTACAAGGGAGAATCCCCCTGGCTCCATGAGACACATTTCCCCTGCCTTTGGTGAGAGAAGCGTTCGGTCGGTTTTGTCCTGCACAAATGGGGCAGCTGTATTTCTGTGTATTTTAGCTTTTCTCCTGGTCTGTAAATAAAACCATGAGGTTTTGTCCATTTTGCCTTTTTGTGCCTGAAGTGGGCACAGCCCAAGCCAGCTGCTTCAAGGGCACGATGAGCATTCGAATGAGAAGCATCTTCTGCTCTGAAAAGGCAACTAAGATCTCATGTCGATAACTGCATTACTGAAAAGGCAACTGCACTACATTGACTCTGCTGAATAACGGGCACATTCCTCCTTGCCAGCATAATGGGACCTTCCCAAGTAGAGACGTTTCACATGACCTTAGCACATACGCCTGACTTTGAGTGCCTGAAAGGCCTGACCTCCATCCCATTCATCATAACAGCTTGTTAACACTCGAATCCACTCTTCAGAGTGCTGCTCACCGACATTAACCCCTGCAAGACCTGAATGGTAAGGGCACGGTTAGGCAGAGGTCACCCTCAGCTGCGGTGGCCAAATCGCCACCACCCCAAGGACGAGGCTTTCCTTGAGGGCAGCTTTTGTCACCACCCCTCCACAGGTCTGGCTGAGTTTGGAGTCACAGACATCAGCCGGCCACATAGCAGCAAACGGGAAAACCCTTTACTTGGAGGCACCATGGGACAATGACACAAACACAAATGAATGCATGCACCACTTAAATTACCTGATATTTACTTATAGCCTCCATATTTTATTCATGAATTTTACAATTCCAAATATAATGAAACACTTAGAGTACTTTATTACAAAGCTTACAAAATAATTAAATATTACACTTATATTTTTTGCCTTTTTTTTTTACACCATAATTCATCCCTTGTGACACTACCATTTTCTTTCCTCAGTTGTCACTTTAGGAAGTAAGCGAAGAAATATAAAGGAAAAGCTATGCATTAATAAATTAATTATTTTACATCAAATAATAAAAAGGACACTTTAAAAAAAACAACAACAAAAAAAATCCTTGTAGTTTTCCTAGAAAAAAAGATTATCATTACACAATGTCCAATATCAAGGCAGAGCAGTGTAGGTTGAGATATGTTTCCAATCATCATTTCTTAAAGTATCACAGAATACATGTTTTTAATTTAAATTGTTGCAAAAGGAACTGCTAATTTTCAGTGACCACTATCTGGCATTAGTGCTGAGCTGGCTAATCCTAGACTGAAACGATACTTAAAAAAAACAGTACAACTGAGCTACATTCATCAAATGAAGCTGTGGGGTTGGGTGGAATGAGAAAAATTATGTCCCTCGTGGGCACTCCCCACAAAATTACAGGAGAACCCAGCTCTGTCTCGGCATAGGTTTGGCAAATCAGTTGGGTATTTTCCCAATGCAGAAACTCTTCAAATCATGCCATTTGATCAGTAGTGTCACCACATGACTTGATGTTGAATGATGACAGATATTGATAGGTTTGTGCCTCTTGTGTTTCCTGGTGGATTCTGAACTACCTAAAAGCACTAGGAGGTATAAAAATAGAATTGGCTTTTATTTGGTTAGAGTAAGTAATCCATTTCACTTTGTCATTTTTTTTGCATATAAACTGTGTGAATATGAACTATTTTGAGAAGTTTAGAATGAATTAATGGCCTGTAATAGTCTTGTTATTTCCCTGGGGTAACAGATGAGAGGTCTGAGATTAAAAGGAAGACATTCTTCAGTATCTTGGCATTCAAACAACCTAGCTTCTGAAAAATACTACTTTAAAATAGCAAGTTTAAATTTTAAAATTACATATCTAATGAGCTTAGAAAATTGAAAACATAACCATTGAGCTCAATAAATCTGAGTTCCTTGAGTTAGTTGAAATATGAAATTCTATTTTACTTGTAACACAGCAATAGTAAAAGTCCAAACATTCTAGCACTGGATATTCCTAGGAATACATTTCAAGTTACTAGTTAACCACCTCTGAGTTTCTACACAAAGCAGAAAATGAATTCTTCAAAGCAACAAACACATTAGCATGATGCGAGACTTGCTTTTCCAGCAGCAAGTCTAATAGAGAAGCACCATATATCTTTGTAGTGCACCATTTACTTCGTGCGGTTACACGCGTGACGCCGTGCTCTTCAGACAACGGCTGTTGGAGTGGTTTATGTGGCAGTGGCAGCAAACGGCTTCCTTACCCTGGGATGAGAATAGCACCAAAAATGAGGAAAAGAGATGTTTCTGATAGCGCTTCGTCACGCTGCCCGGTTATAAACTTCCTCCTCGAGCTCCCGGCTTCTTTCGCTTTGCATTCGCTTAAATTTGCCAGAAAAACCTTCCTTGCCTTGATGTCCTTCTCATCACAGGACAGTGCAAAATGACACTTGGAAAGGAAGAACTGCCCCTTGAGTCCCAGTGTTCAAGTGATCCATAGTACCCTGTACTGTAGTGAGGTCAGCAAAGAAAGAAATGAAAAGAAACATTCCTTTTCCAACACACATCCAACAATTAACTGTACCTCAGACATGCCCGTAGTAAAATGTCTCTTCCACTGGTGGTTTCTGTGGCACTGTGTCTTGCCTCAAAGCAAAGCTAATTCCAGTATAAATTGGAGAAGAGGATCCTGTCCCCACAGGGTTCAGATAACCCACTGCTATCAGTTCTTCTTCGTGCATGATTTGCAGCACTGCTTCCCATAAAATTTGTGGTTACAGACCCCATGCTGGGGTACCAGATGACACCAAGTGAAGAAATCCACACAAGAAGGATCATCTGAAAGAGAGAAATCCAAGCAATAAGGTCAGGCAACTGTTCTGCACACTCGTATGCATTTGGGAATATAAAAGACATGAAGGGTGACTCAAATGAAGCAAGAGGAATTGTGAACAAGCGTTCATCTGAAAAAAAATACACATTCCTTTGTTACTTTGTTAAGAGGTGTTTTATCTGTTAAGAGATCAAATTGGTTAATTCGACAGAGATAGAGCTTATATTATAGGAGGTCCAAAGGCTAAAAGAATTAAAACAATTTGGAGCACATTTTGGAGTTCAGCAGAACAAGAAACAATTCCATTGTAGTAGATTAAAAGTCATCTGTGTTTTCATCTCTGACTACAAATGCTGTCCTAAAGCTAAGGACTTGTACAAATGAGCCTGTTCTGTGCTTGATGCCATCTTCTTGCTGCCATCGACACCACATGGAGTTTGCGTGTCCCTGAAAGCAGTGCCAGCTTTGAGTGTATGAGCACATAGATGCCTGGAGCTCTGACTGCACGGACCTGCTTTGTGCACAACACGCTCTGCTGTGTGTTTGCACTCCAACATCTTCTAGGGACTTAGTGCTATAGCACATGGAGGACAGGGAGGTTATTACTGGCAGCCAGCACGGTGTCACCAGGGGCAAATTCTGTCTGATCAGCCCAGTGGCTTTCTAGGATGGGGTAACCACAGCAGTGGACATGAGAAAACCAACTGATGGGATCTGTCTGGACTTCTGTAAAGCCTTTGATAAGGTCTCCCACAACATCCTCCGCTCTAAATTGGAGAGATATGGATAGATGGATGGACAGTACGGTGGATAAGAAACTGGTTGGAGGGTCGTATTCAGAGACTAGTGGTCAATGGCTCAAAGTCCAGATGGAGATCTGTGACTAGTGGTGTGCCTCAGGGGTCCATACTGGGACCAGTGCTGTTTAATATCTTCATCAATGATATTGACAGTGAGACTGAGTGCACCTTCAGCAAGTTTGCAGATGGCACCAAGCAGAGTGGAGCAGTTGCCACACCAGAAGGATGGGATCTTATCCAGAGAGACCTGGACAGGCTGGAGAAGTGGGGCTGGGAGAACATCATGAGGTTCAATAAGGCCAAGTGCAAGGTCCTACACATGAGTTGGGGCAGTCCCCAATTTCAGTAAATGATGGGGGATGATGTGATTGAGAGCTGCCCTGCAAAGAAGGACTTGGAGGTGCTGGTTGATGAGAAGCTTGACATGAGCCAGCAATGTGTGCTTGCAGCCCAGAAGGCCAAAAGAAACATGGCCAGCAGGGTAAGGGAGGGGATTCTGTCCCTCTATTCCTCCCTTGTGAGATCTCATCTGGAGTGTTGTATCCAGTTCTGGAATCCTCAACATAAGAAGGAGATGGAGCTGTTGGAACAGGTCCAGAGAGGTTACAAAGATGATCAGAGGACTGGAGGAACTCCCATCCGAGGACAGGCTGAGAAAGTTGAGCTTGTCCAGCTTGGAGAAGAGAAGACTCCAAAGAGACCTCATAGTGATGTCCCAGTACCTGAAGGGGCTACAAGAAAGCTGGGGAGGGACTGTTTACAAGGACTTGTGGTGATAGGACTGGGTACAAGGGGTATAAACTGGAGAGGGACAGATTTAGACTAGACATAAGGAAGAATTTCTTCACCATGAGGGTGGTGAGGCCCTGGCCCAGGCTGCCCAGAGCAGTGGTGCCTGCCCCATCCCTGGAGGGGTTCAAGGCCAGCTTGGATGGGGCTTGGACCCCTGATCCACTGGGAGGTGTGTCTGCCCATGGCAGAGGGTGGAACTGGATGGGCTTTGAGGTCCCTTCCAACCCAAACTATTCTATGATTCTATGATTTCTCTCCATTTGACTATTCAAGGAGCTCAAGAAACCTCTTCTCTTAGACACTTCAGTTTGGGGCATGAATCACACTTTTAGGACCATTCCATATTGGTGAAATCTTAATTAACTGCAGTGGGAAAAGAGACACTCTGACAGTGGTCAGTTCTGAGCAGCCCAGCTTTCAACTACAAATGCACCCTATTTTTCAGTTAAAATTTTTTCTCACTTAAATTTATGTACAGATAATTTATACACACAACCCCATTGCTTTAAAAACATTTCCTAGCTGCTCCTTTCTGCAGTTCTACAGTGGATGCTTTATGTTCCTTTCAAAGAGCAGAGTGATGATTCATACGGATGATTTATAAAGAAATCCACCACGTCTGAGAGAGCAGCGAGACATTTAAATGAGGATTAGCAAAATTTATAGCTAAACTGAAATCTCCTGTAAGCATGGGAAAAGATTCCATTCGCCTCTCAGAACTACTGTTTACATGGTCAATAAAAGGAATTTACAAGGAGACAGAGAAGAAAAACGTAGCCACTGTTATCTGCATTCTCAGATCAGCTAAGCTGAGTCATGGGAGATAAAGGGTTCTTCACAGAGTACAGACACCTTCATATTCTTAGGCCAAGAATCCTCTCCATCTCTCTGCAGGAACTTCTGATTAGTCACCACTTTGCTTTTTCTGATCCCTTTATATATGATGAAAAGGTGATTTTGTGTGCCCTTACCACACTCAAATTTATTTGATGAATGAGAAAATAATTTAATAATAGTATCCCTTAAATAAAAAGATGATATTTATTCCTCATTTTTTAAATCCATACACTTGTCTGTGAATGTTAATGTTATGTAAAGAAAATGCCATCCTTGATCACAGTTGTTCAGGAATTAATAAGCTCAGTAACAAATGGCAGGCTCTTTTCACCACTCTAGAACTGTCAGGATCCCTCTAGGGATGCCCTGTAGGACCCCCAGAACCTCTCCAGGGACATCCAGGACCCCTCTAGGACACTCAGGATATCTTTAGGAACATGTAGGACACCTTTAGAGCTGCAAGGACCCCTCTAGGCAATTGGGGACCCCTCTAGGATCACCAGGACCCCTTTAGGGCATGCAAGGACAACTCTGGGACCCCCAAGACCCATTTAAGGCATGCAAGGACACCTCTAGGACACCCGGAACCCCTCTACAAATGCCAAAGACCCCTCTAGGAACCACTAGAACCCCTCTAGACCCCTCCCAGGACTCCTCTAAAAGCCCCCAGGTCCCACCTAGGACCTCAGCACTGCCTTTCTATTCTATAAGGATGGCAGCAGGGATGAACAGGGGAGCTCAGCTTTCCTGTCACCTCACCTGCTGCCCGTCCCACCCAGAACATGCAGCTGGGAGGACCCAAAGCAACAGATGGAAAATAGATACAGCACGAAGTGAGGAATTCTGTTCTGATGAGGCCAGGAAGAAGCTCTGCTGCATGGAAGGGTGACTTTTCAGAAGTCACAAATTGCTGTTTCAAAACAACGCAGGAGCACTGAAGAAGCAATGTCACTAAAGCTTTATGTCCCTTTTGAAGATCAGAGTGCAATGCTGACATTACAGAGGTAGAGCTGAAAACTCTGATCTTGGGACCTAATCCAAAGAGCGTTGGAATGAATACAAAGAGTCCCACAGACTTCAATGGATGTGGATCAGGTTGGCAGTTCTTTATTGCTATTCACTCAAGTATATATAATTGCTATTTACTTAAGTATTTAGATGCTGTTTAACTTTACATTCATTTTAAGCAGTTGGATTTACTAGGAGTTACGGTGACCGTAACTGCATCTAACAGGGACAGGAATGACCTGGTTTGCCTAGGGAAGTTTGCAAACTCTCCCTGAAGCATTAATGTCTTGACTGTGATCACTGAGGTGGAGCTGTGTGGCTGATAATAGAGACTGATGTGCTTCACTGTGATTCCAGCACAGCTGGTTCCCTTGCCTTTGCTGGTTTAGACAGAAAGTGAGAGAGCAGCAAAGAGAAAATTGATCTCTAGAGCCTGACAACTTGGTTCTAACAAAGGGGAAAGGGCTGCTGCAGATGTGAGGAGTGAGAGAAACAGATCAAGGCCAAAATTAAGAACAGACATGACTCCAGGCATGAAATATAGCAGAGGAAGGCAGGGGTGAAAGCAAAGGGCTTGCTATATCGTGACAGAAGAAGAGGTAATACAGAAACTCCAAAGTACAGCAGAACATTAAGGTTAATTTGAAATGTTAAGAACATTTACTTGTTAAAAAAAAAAACAGAACTATTAACTTCTCCCTTTTAGGACCATTTAATCTACAGATTCTTGTTTGGATTTAGGTCCCAGTGTGACACCCAGCCTGTCTGGAGCTGATGGTCAGATAAGCTGTCGTTGAGGGCTTCTGCGCACAGTGAACGGAGGTGTTGGCACAGACGAGAGGCGGTTGTCTCCTGTAGGTTTACTGGATGAGGAGCCAGAGCTTGACCTTTGCTCCCAGCTCCATCACCACTTGCTTTTGCAGTCAGTCTAGGTTTTATAGAGGTTAGTTTCAGCTCCCAGTTTTAAAATGGTAACAAAACTTCACATACACTATTTTGAGAGTTAATGTTTAAAGTGCTTTAGCATACCTAGATACCTAGTGTTAGATGGGACAATCCGGGGCTTCCATTTTCACCCAGTAAAGGAGATACAAACTGTAACCAGCTTGTAGGTGGATTTATGGAATGGGGCTAATGCACTTTGTGGTGGTTGTGAGAGAATTCCTCTCTCATTTCAAGTTACATAAAACCCCTCGCTCCTCCTGCTCCTCTAGATCTGCACAAACACACTGGAGAGGTGGAGAGGGACGCAGTAGACATACAAGTGAGAACAAAGCTTCATTTCATGTTCCCTGACTGCACGTCACACACTCATCAAGAGCAGTAAGAGAAGAAGGATGTTCTAGACAAAGCTTCTTCGGACTCACAGGGTATGGGTGCAAAGTGAAGCCCGGGCAGACTTCAAAAGACTAAAAATAAATGGTAATTTTTTATTGCTTACTTGAAAAGTTGCTATTTGCAATCATCAACCAGTACCAGCATAGAATGTTTCTGGTTTATTCAACAAGATAGTATAATGATGCAGCTGAGAACCAAATGGCGCAACTGTTGGCATACTTCTTTCTTAACATACCCCTGTTTTTAAAGTTTCCTATGTCAGTTATACACTCAAGTCTGCTTTGTGAGAGTTCACTGCGTGAAGTGAGATGTTATAGTATCAGAGAGTAACTATAGCTGGAAAGGCTGGGAAAAAATTATTTCTGAGGGAACACGCCAAATACTAATCTTCACTGGGTGTAACTGGAAAAGATGACTTTTGCTGGGTTGGGTTCTAAGCAACCACCCCTGCAGCAGCATGGAGAGAGTTGAGTTTTACCTCTTTTCACAGGGACAGGGCAGAAGTTGGTATTGCAGGCTCTCAGGACTGCTGGTTTCTGATGGGGCAAGCACCCAGAAGCTGGTCTTCCTTGGCGCAGGCACTGTACGCTCCGGGTTTGCACTCCCCCTCCACATGTTACTGTGCACTGTAAAAGTAAAAGCATCTTTCATTGTAGAGGATCTCTGGGAGCCCATGAAAGGCAGAGGAATAACTTTCAAGGGCTTTGCCTGAGACTTTCAGAGAGAGGTCAGGATCAGATGTGTTGCTGTTCAGTGAACCCCATCAGGATCAGCTTTTCAATGGTGCGTACATCGGTTCTCCCATCCCAAAGTTCGATTATTTAAGGACTCGGCTGAAAATGTGGTTCCTTGGGCACTGAGACACACTGAACATTTTAGAAAGGCTGTTCCTGATTGTCTGCACTCATTTCTTTTGAACTCTGAACCCCTGGGCCCGATCCTGTCTGAACAGAGATAAAACTCCCACTGGAACCACAGCTATGGCAGTATCTAGGGAAAACCACTATGCTTTTGCAGGAAGATCTATGAGGTATTTTTAAATGAATAAGCCTTTTTTTCCTGTATGTGTTTCATGAAAAGTTGTCTTTAAGATAAACATGATCATTTTCATCTGATTACAATTGTCAGGCATACATCGGTTCATGTAAATATTATTAAATGAGTGTGTGTCTCACTGATATGTGAATCGTAAAGTAGATAAATTCCAGAAATACAGAAGCTTGTTTGCAAGAATGTAGAAACAAATACAGGCTGATCCTGTGATTAATCATAGTATTTAGGGAATTCCAGGCAATCTGAGCAGATACTCAAATACATTGTGCATACAGATAGGTAGCAGTTCAACCACAGTGCAGGTCGAAGAAGACTGAGAAGAAAGTGATGAGAAATGAGCATGGAATGTGGTGCCTCTCAAGCATGAATAACATTTTTAGGTGACATTCTTCTGTTTCAGGACAAAGAATGAGTTACACCAGAGTACATGATGGATGTAGACCAGCTGCATCACATTTCAGTGGCTGAGTAGTGCAACCTTCTTTAGGGAAGGGATACGTGCAGGAGGCACCTGTAGACTGTTAGTACTGGAGATAACTCTTCCATACAACTGGACATTTGACTACTACACAATGTAAGACTGGAGCTGGCTTGGTATCTTGGACTCACACTGTCCTATCAGAGTTGTGTGGCCTTCAGCACTTCATGCTAGCCATGTGTTTGTGCCACTCAAGCTAGCATCCATCCTGTGGCTTTTCTGGGTTTGGTGCTCTCCAAGGCCAGCACTGCAACCTCACCTTCTGATTATGGTGTGTGCACTGACCAAGAGCCAGCAGTCACATTGCACTTGGTTTGGGGTTTAATGCCGTGCAGTGAAAAGCAGTAAGGGATGCTACTTGAGCTGCTGTGAAAAGAAACTCTCTCCTTCATAAACTCCATAAAAGCCAAGATATGAAATAGAGCTGCAGAGAGAGTGCTGGCCAAGACAGCAAGAGAGAGGTGAGAAAGTTTCCCATTCCTACCTGCTGCCAGGGTGAAGAATACCAGCCAGACACCATGTTATATAATGTTTGTGATGGACAGGCTCCCTTGTTGCAAGCTTCTTCCAGGTTGGCGTTTGGTTTCTTGAGGTTTCTACATCTTCTCTGAGGAAAGGTGATCAGTTTCCCATGGATGCTTTTCTCCGCACATTTTAGTTCTCGTTTTTGTACGCCTGGGCCACAGGAGGCTGAGCACTGCAATGGCAAAGCACACCTTTGAAATACACGGTCAGGTAAAGGAGAATGTGCTATGTGCAAAAGACCCTGAATTACATGAAACTACAAAAGCCTTCAATAAAAACCCCACAAAGAACACATTCCATAATGTGTAAACTGAAATATGAATCCAGCCAGAGAAAGTCCTGAAAAACAAAGACATCGGGGTATGTCTGACTACATCTGGATGTAAAGAACTGTGTTTTTATAGCAGCACGCCTACAACACCCGATTTTCAAATGATAGCTCAGCTTTCCTTCTCCCGCGTGGCCTGTGTGTCCCTGAGTCAGTGCTTCCAAGAGTAGCAAAGGACGGCAGCGAGCCAAGGAACGGCACCACGTTACCTCACTCCAGGACGAAATCACCCACTGGAGTTGGTCATTCTTGGGGCAGCGTCCGAGCACACAGGTCTGCTGGGATTCAGGTTTATGGTCTCTGCTGCACATACTTTCAGGCAAGATTTTAACATTTGGAGAACCGGTACTTTTGCAGTAGACATCCCGTTTCTTAACACCTCTTCCACAAGTCTTGGAGCACTGTGATGGAAAGAAGGAATCATTTGAACTAGTGGAAATGAAAATTGGCATTATTTGTATTTTGCAGCAAAGCATAGAAACCACGGCTGATGTGCTGTGCAGCTGCCATTATCATATAAGTTGAGATTCTGTTGGTAAGTAAGTAACAGTAACATCCATGTCACACCTAAAACTTTGTTCTAAGCACTTTCTTAATGTAAACTATGACCTCTTACAGTCCCCATGCAGGACAGATAAGTAATGTTTCCCTTCCATAGATGAGGAAAGTTGGACTTGTGAGCAAAAGGCATGTTTCCCTGGACAGCACAGTGAAGGCTGGTCCTAACCTCTCATCCCAAAATCTCCCACGGCAAGATGTTCCCAGCTATTTGTTATCTTGTCCTCACCTCGGCCTAGGGGGATGACACAGAGGCAGAGAAAACTACCCAGGGAATCCATGCACCACATGAATCTCACTATAGGCTGGAATCTGATACAGACAATAGTTAATAAGTTTGACCACAGATATTTTAATTGCCAAGATTACCACTGAAGTGTAGAATAAGCAGCTAGTGAATAAACGCGCATTGCTGACCTGTGGTTCAGTTCTGTAGTTTCCATTGCCTTAGCACACAACAAAATGCACAAATGAGCCATTTCTGATGAAATGAAGAAATAAATGGCCCTGAAATATTTCCACCAGCTTTCTACATTGTTGCATCCTCTTCTGATTGTTCTTTTTACTAATAATTAAGAGGCACATTCCACAGCAGAACTGTTTACTATCACTATCAGCAGTAAATCACAGACACTTTAAAAAGATCTCATGAAAGAAGAGCTGGACTGAGGATGGAACAGGAATATCTGCATGTTGAAAAATTGTGATTTTAATCTTTCCCTCAAACAAAACACTCCTTTCATTTAAAATTACTCTGGTTTCTGTAGAGAGGTTGAGTATTTTGCATTTTAGTCCTCTTAAATCCTCTGAGCCTGTGATGTAACAGGTTACAGTGGAATCTTAACATCTTCACTAACTTGCTTAAGAGGTCTATTGACTCCATTTCAGCAGGACTCATGAACTTAATTCTCATAGGCTTATTCAAATATCTCAAATTGGATTGCACACCTCCTAAGGAGAAGGAAAAGGGATTGTTTTAACAGGTATTTATTTATTTGTTTGTTTGTTTGTTTGATTGGTTGGTTGGTTTACATGAAGTTAAGTTTAAAGGTGTGAATGTTTGAAGATTGATTTTCCTCTTTAAGTGCTTAAAGACTTAAGGCTTAAGCCTTCCAGTGCTTAAAGGGAGCTTACAGGAAAGCTGGGGGGGGGCTCGATCAGCGAGGACAGGGATAGGATGAGAGGAACAGTTTTAAGCTGGGAGAGGGGAGATTGAGATGAGATCTTAGGGAGAAATGTTTTGCTGTGAGGGTGGGGAGGCCCTAGCCCAGGCTGCCCAGAGCAGTGGTGCCTGCCCCATCCCTGGAGGGGTTCAAGGCCAGCTTGGATGGGGCTTGGAGCCCTAATCCAGTGGGAGGTGTCCCTGCCCATGGCAGATAGTGGAACTGGATGGGTTTTTGAGGTCCTTTCCAACCCAAACCATTCAACGAGTTTCTTTTTTGAGTGCTAAAACTCTGTTATGATGGACTATTGAATAGTTACAGTGTATTCCAGAGTACTCTCCTGGAGAGGTAGTCTGTGCTTCCCAGCTGGGAACACACCTGAATATATAAAAAGTACCAAGAAGTGCAAGCAGAAGTAACAGATTTATGAGTAAATTTAAATCTACCTTGAATCTCACTGAATGAAGATGGAAAAATTACAGTAATGTAGCTCCTTTTGATGTAAGTGTGCCATCAGCTTTCTCTCAAATCCCAGATTGCCCAGTACATCCTTTATCCTTACACTAAGAGTTCACACCAGCAGCAACAGTGGTGAAAGAACGACCAGAGATGAGTTTTGTGTAAGCTTGTGAGTGGTTTTTAGCTCTGGCTGGCTCCATGTCAGGCAGTTGGTGGGGCTGTGAGGCAGGGTGTGTGCATGCAGGAATCTGCCTGGGGCCCTCTGCCCTCACGGCAATTAGCTGCAGCAGGGCTCTGCTGGCAGCGGAACAGTGACTGTAACAAAGGCCAAGTACAGAAGTGATTAGCGACCCTGTAACTCACAAATATATCAATTCACATTGTGTGCATGCATTAATATGCAGCTTTAACCCCAAATATCTCCTCAATAAACTGGGTGGAAGTGTGGATCTGCTGGAGGGTTGAGAGGCTCTGCAAAGGGATCTGAACAGGCTGGAGCTCTAGGCAGAGACCAATGGCATGAGGTTTAACACGGCCAAATGCCGGGTCCTGCACTTGGGGCACAACAACCCTGAGCAGCTACAGACTGGGAAAAGTCTGGCTGGAAACTGCCTGGAGGAGAAGGACTTGGAGGTGTTGGTCGGTATCCAACTGACCATGAGCCAGCAGTGTGCCCAGGTGGCCAAGAAGGGCAATGGCATCTTGGCTTGGA
>WAAB01014014.1:470171-508985 GCA_013389865.1 Piaya cayana | reverse complement strand
CGGCTGAGAGAGCTGGGGGTGTTTATCCTGGAGAAGAGGAGGCTGAGGGGAGACCTCATGGCTCTCTATAACTACCTGAAAGGTTATAGAGAGAAGGAAACTGGCCTCTTCTCCTAAGGGACAGGGGACTGGATAAGAGGGAATGGCCTCAAGCTCCGCCAGGGGAGATTTAGCCTGGACATTAGGATAAAATTTTTCACAGAAAGCGTCATTGGGCACTGGTAGAGGCTGCCCAGGGAGGGGGTTGATTCACCTTCCCTGGAGGTGTTTAAGGCACGGGTGGATGAGGTGCTGAGGGACATGGTTTAGTGTTTGATGGGAATGGTTGAACTCAATGATCCGGTCGGTCTCTTCCAACCTGGTTGTTCTATGATTCTGTGATTCTCTGATTCCTTGCCTGCCTGTCCTGTCCGAGAAGAGGTAATATTGTTGTGGGAAGTAATCTCCCCAGAGGGTTTAATGGCTTTGAGGAATTCATAGAGCCATAAGTTATGAAACTAGAAAAAATGATCCATCTCTTTGTCACACAGCAGACCATGTGACCACTTCTGGTGAGCCCTTGCGTTGGAGCACTCCAGAAGGCAAGTTAAAAAGTTTACATGGTTTCTTCATGAACAGAGCCACTCACAAAATACTGGTCTTCACAAAGTCTGCACAATTCTTCCTCTGGAGCAGAGGTTTTGGTGATATTTTCATTATGCCATCAGACAAAACTGTTTCTTAGCTTACCTGAGACCATGGGCCAGGGCTCCATTCCGGGGGGCAGTCCTGCCCATTGCACGTTTGCACCTGTGCTGGGGTGCTGACAGGACACAGCGAATGGGCCACTACCTCCTCTCTCTGGAAAGCCCTTTTCTGGACACACTGAATGAGACGACTTTGTTGCCCTCCTCCACAAGACTTGCTGCATGTGCTCCATTCACCTATTGACCAGCTTAGAGGAGAGAATGTATGTTAGATACACAGCAGTCCAATTTAACTTTATAAAATCAACCCCAATGAGCCATCCAACAAATGTGACTCGTTCAGGGATTCTCTGAGCCTGCTTTACTGATGTGCCAGTATCTGCTCAAGCAATCACGAAGCCTCATAGAATCCAACTTCAAACATTTTGCTAGGGATGAAATACAAGTCACACAACTGGAAGAACTAGCACTACCTATTTACAGTTCTTATCTGCCATAACCAACTTGTCTACAAATCTGAATCCAACCTGGAACCTAGAATTCCACAGGGACTGAGAGAGACACTGCCACTGAGGCTGGTGCAGTATCTAGAAGATAACAGGATCTGGCTAACAAACCACCATTTCTTATTAACCATTCTTTTAATTGAAAAAAAATCTCCCTAACACAGGAAAAGGAAAGCCTTTTCTATAGAAATCATAGGATGATCACTTTTGTCACTGTAGCAACCAAAGAGACTTCCAAACAGATTAACAGATGCAAGGAGCCAGTTCTGTAACTCAGGAGAGAGTTCTGTAAATTGATGAGATTTGAGGATTGTAAAGTTCCGCCCTCTGTTGTTTTCCCTTTTTCCCTTACTCTCAGAAGACACAGTAGCGGAGCAGAAGTCACCTCAGCTGATATAAGGGAGAAGCTGTCACAGCACAGAAAGAACGGGGCCGGTTTAGCTGAGGAGGTACCTCCTGATGCACTTGTGGGTAGATGCACCATCACGGGGCAACCAACCTTGGCATGAGCAGCCCAGTGACATTGATGACAAACCTTACTGGCCTCTAGTGACAACAAAAGAGCTTGCTTGCTGAAACCAGCACTCCTGTCATTAGTGCCTTGCGGATTTAAGTGTCCTCAGGCTAATATATTTGGTATCTAAATAAAACAGAGAAAATGTAACCAGCAGAAGCTGTCGGGCAAATGTGTCCCCCAGCCACAAGCAAGCAGAGTGGCACTGATGTGTCACAAAGTTGGAGGAGTTATTGCCAACTGCTTAGAATAATTTAAGTATGGAAATGCCAATAGCTGCAGCACTCAGGCTTTGTGGAACACTTGCAAATGTACAATCAAGTGTCTTTGTCCTCAAAGGCTTAAATAACAACTGGGTAGGAGAAAAGGGAAGACACAAAAGAAGTTCTGAATGCCTAAATGATTACTCAAGTGGACAAATCTCATTCAAAGACCCACCACTGAATTTAAATAAAAGATCTGAAAATAGCAGTTTCACAAGTTTTTAATGATTTATGCCACAGAAAATGTTCCCTTCTCAAATCCAGCTGTTTGGCCAAACCTATTTCCATGGTTCCTACCAGCATCAGCCCTGTGACCACTGCAATAGCTGCTTACAGACGGTTTGAAAGACAAAACCCCTTTTTTCCCTTCTCTTTTCTTACTGTGTGAAAGATGAACAGCATCCCAGTTACTGTCTGCTCACATTCGCCTGAAAACAAAGCTAATTTTAAGGCATAAAAAATGTATTAAAAAGCCTATTTTGGAAAAAATCCTTTTGGGACTAGAAGAAATCCCAAGTCTTAGTCTAGTAACTTCGGTAACTGCCAAAAGTGGTGGGAAATACAAAAAGCAATAATTTAAGGACAAAGAAATATTAATGTGAAAAGTCAGTAGTTATGTAATTCCAGAATATGTCACAAGTTTACTCTTTATCTGATTTATAAATATTTGGACTATACCAACACAGACTGCTGGGGAAAAGTTACAGTTCTAATCCATTCTACAACTTCATTAGTTTGCCTAGATGATTCTGACAATGGTGATTGGTAGAACAACCAGAGTGTTCACCCTAAGAGTTTACTCTCCACAACTGCCCAGAAAGTTACCCTCTTAGAATTGTAGAATCACAGAATGCTTTGGGTTGGAAGGGACCTCGAAGTCCACCTAGTCCCACCCCCTGGGACACCTCCCACTGGATCAGGGTTTCCAAGCCCCATCCAACCTGGCCTTGAACCCTTCCAGGGATGGGGCAGCCACCACTGCTCTGGGCAACCTGGGCCAGGGCCTCCCCACCTTCACAGCAAAACAGTCCTTCCTAAGATCTCATCTCAATCTCCCATCTTGCATCTGAAAACCATTCCCCCTCGTCCTGTCCCTGCATTCCCTATCCAGAGCCCCTCCCCAGCTTTCCTGGAGCCCCTTTCAGTACTGGAAGTCTGCTATAGGGCAATAAACCTACTCTAACATCCTTTAGTAAACTGCCATTTTCCAAGATAATCTGGGCTGCAATCCAAGAGTATCTTTCATTAGCTCCAATAACTAAATAATTATGACCAGATTTGGCAACTCTGAAATCCAACAACAGCAGCGTGCAGTCCTGATGCTGCCCGGTGCTCTTGTTGTTTGGACAGTAGTTTGTCCCTACTCAGACTAATAAGTCTTTGTTCTTATTCAGTCATTATTCTTAACTGACCTCGCTAAGACTGGAGCCTCTTTTAAGTCACAAAAACGATGCTTGTATCTCATCTGTTATTCGCCTCCTTCCCTTGCCTTTTATGCCTGCTGGATTTGGTTTTCCTTTATTTGCTGGCTATTAAGCAGTCTTTGTTTCTTCCACAGTATTTATTAATACTACATTTTTTGATGTTGGCAGTCTCGGTTTTATTGGAAATACTACATGCCATGACTTTCTGGGCAGATACCTCAGCAGTGATATTCTGGCACAGTTTCACTCAGCTGATGGCAATCTGTTATTTTAAGACATGGTTCTACATGTATATCCTCCATACATTACTATCCCCTAAGGATTTTAAACGTAATTAATTAGCAAGTTGATTTGTTTTTCTCTGAAGGTGGCTTGGGGCTTTATGGTTTTTCTTTTTGTACTCTTATTAGGGTTCAAGTCAAAAATTGTGATTTAAAGTAGCAAATCTAAGAATATCAGAGAACATTGCACTGTGGGTCAAAATGGATATTCAGCATTTACAGTGATGGGCATATCAATGGATGTTCAAAGAACAGAATGACAGAATGGTTTGGGTTGGAAGGGACCTCAAAGCCCACCCAGTCCCAACCCCTGCCACGGGCAGGGACACCTCCCACTGGATCAGGGGCTCCAAGCCCCATCCAACTTGCCTTGAACCCCTCCAGGGATGGGGCAGCCACCACTGCTCTGGGTAACTTGGGCCAGGGCCTCCCTACCCTCATTGTGAAGAATTTCTTCCTAATGTCTAATCTCAATTCTCCCCCTTCCAATTTGAAGCCATTATCCTTTATTCTGTCACTACAGGCCTCTATAAAAAGCCCCTCCCCAGCTTTCCTGGGGCCCCTTTCAGTACTGGGAGGCTGCTTTAAGGTCTCCCTGCAGCCTGCTCATCTCCAGCCTGAACATCCCCCAGTCTTTCAGCCTGGCCTCATAGCAGAGAGGCTCCAGCCCTTGGATCATCTTTGTGGTCTCCTCTGGACCTGTTCCTCCAGTTCCATTTCCTTCTTATGTTGGGGATTGCAGAACTGGATACAGGACTCCAGGTGGGAGTCTCACAAGAGTGGAACAGAGGGGCAGAATCACCTCCCTCAACCTGTTGTCCACTTTGGGATCTCTGTGTAACAGAAATGGGGAATTTTATGTGTGGTCACTAGAATCAAATATGATTTTAATGAAGCTTTATAGGATAGTAACACCACATCCAGACAAAGGTGAGCATCAACAGCTTAAAGAGACTCCTGGGAACATCGCAGACACTACATTTCTCGGCACATGTACTGAGTTCACTGGATAAAAATACTACTGGCAGCAGATAAGTTGCATAGGAACAGATTGTGTTTGGCTGCAACGATGACTTACGATTGGTATTGAGAAAATCATGTGGCTAAACGCAGTCTGAAGAAACTGCTGAAGCAGGAACACGGGGCTCTCATGTCAGATGCTACAATTATTTAAATCTTATCTCTGTTATTTTGTGGTCATGGTGTGCAATTTGCCATTTGGATTCTGTGCGCTCTCCTGTAATCTTTAGATTTGGCAGGAAATTCCAGACTATTACTGGCTGATTTTTTGTATGTTCAACATATTGCAAACTACGGATTTTTAACTAAAAACAAAGCCACTCCAAAACATCTACATCTTTTTTGCTTTGCCCCATCATCCTCTTGTGGACCACGGGAGATGGGGAATGCTTCCTATTAAACTTCACTAACTGTGTTCTTTTATGAAGTACAGCAGCAGGCAGAGCCAATGGCTTTTACCACCCATTGCTTTTACCACCACAGAGTAAAAACAGCAGATGACACCAGGTCTGGAGCTTTCCTCCATCTCCTCTGACTTCTGCTGCCTATGCACTTCAATGCACTGAACCACAGAATCATAGAATCATGGAATGGTTTGGTTGGGAAGGGACCTCAAAGCAGACCCGGTCCCACCTCCTGCCATGGGCAGGGACACCTCCCACTAGATCAGGGGCTCCAAGCCCCATCCAGTCTGGCCTTGAACCCCTCCAGGGATGGGGCAGCCACCACTGCTCTGGGCAGCCTGGGTCAGGGCCTCCCCACCCTCACAGCAAAACGTTTCTTCCCAAGATCTCATCTCAGTCTCTCCTCTTTCAGCTGAATACCATTCTCCCTTGTCCTATCTCTGCACTGCTGAAACACTTAATTTTTTCAACATATCACTTTAGAAAAGCTCCTGTTCTGGAAGTCAAAATGCTGTGTCCAACATAGCACAGCTTTTCTGGTCTTTAGTAGAAAGTTAAAACAACACTAAGGTTGCCAAGTCAGGAATCCAGAAGTGAAAAAAAACAGCAGAAACAGCAGCAGAAGGATGACCCGTGCATCCTTAAATCCACCAATTCATACTCTAAGGCACATAATGCTGTGTTTAAGTACACAAGCACACAATGTCTGTTTTCCAAAGGACCCCTACCACAGCTACTATAAATCAGTGTAACTCCCTTGTTTTTAAAGGAGCTCTATTGATTTAGACCAGCTGGATCCTAAATGCTTATCTATCTGTCAGTGTCTGCCTTTGCACCTCACCTTTCTCATGTCCTTTGGAAAGTTAGCCTGTTCACACAGTCAGTGTTTTCACATTTATCTTTGGGGGTACCAGGAGCATTGCCGACCATTTCTTTAGTTTAGATAGGCCTCTTCTTTGTATCATAATACTCTGTGGGACTTTTGTCCAAAAATCACTAATTACACTTCACAAGACTCTTTTAAACTAATCTAATGTGTGGAATCCGAGCCCTGGGGCCGAGCTTCCACACGGGGAGTAGCACTTTCCTCAGGAAATGCTCTTATTGATTCAAGGTGAGGAAAGGTGGCAGAAGGGGGCCCTGAGTAAGTGAGATTTACTCCGTGTCACATAGCTAACCCCAGCACGGTGACAGGGCTGTAGACAGCCCCCAGGAGGTCTTGCTCACCAGCATCAGGAATCCTGGCTCCATTGTTGTTGTTGGGCAGCAGCCTACACCACGGCCCTGCTGAGCAACACCAGTTGGATGCTACAGGATAAAAGAGGGTTGTGTAGCAGACTACACCATTCTGTGTGCTTATTAGAGAGGACTTTGAGGCAAACACAGTCATTAGGCGTAGAAAAAAGGTACAATAATAAGAACTTACTATGCAGGGCAGGGATTGGTATTGCACAGGTTTGTTTCAGTCAAAGGCTTCATTCTTGGGCCACAAAATGAGGAATTAACTCGTGTACGATGATCTTCTAAGCAAATGGCTTTTGCTGTAATGTGTCCTGTGGAAGGATTAGAAAAAAAAAAAATACAGTAAAAAAAAACATTTATTCAAAATATAAGAGAAAAAGCAGTAGGGAAGAATTTTAACTAAACAAGTCCAAGCTCATTCTTGGTACAATTCCACTGACTTGAGCTAAAAGAAATAGGATTTCATTTGGCAAAATCTTTACCATTAATCTCCTCTCTGTAATACAGGTACTATTGAAGTCAGATGAAACATTTTACTTATGAACAGCATATTCAAAGTCTTCCCCCAGCAAAAATCAGTAGTTCTTCAAATCCTCATTCCCTGCAGAAATCAGCAGGGCTGGCTGAGAGCTCCCCTCACTCACAGGCAAATGGCACCTAAACATGCCGCAGCTTTTCCATCAGGCACAGCAAGTCAAATCTGGAAACACGGTTGTTTCCGTCATGTTTATATCCATGCTGCAACTTTCATTTGTTTTAAAGGGAAGCAAGATAAATACAAGTCATCATATTTTATGTCCACAGTGCTCCTGGTGGGGGTTTCTTCCATAAACTGAGATGCTGTGAAGTCTGACCACAAACTAGCAAGATATTCCTGAATTTCACTTGGACTTTTCTGCTAACACAGGAGCCTCTCATGGTATTTCCTTGGTCACACAGTCCTGTTCTTGGCTATTGAAGTCCACTGCATTGTGTAATATTATTTATCTGAGCCCATTCCAATTTAACGGGCACTAAAATTTTAATTCTCAATTCTTTTTGTAGGACTTCCCACAAGCCAGTTTTCTGCTTTCATTACATTCTATAATTACTTTCACTGACAGAACATCCAGGATTTGGAAAAACAACTAGATGGTCTGCATAAAGTAAACACCAATAGGAATAGGGTAATAAGGAATCTTTAGCTGATATAGAATTTCAGACCTTGCCCTGGCAGCGCTCAGGTCTTTGGAACAATGAGAAGACCAGCATGCAACCATCAGTGAAGGTTCTGATAATATTTTAGTCTTCAGTTCTAAGGATCAGATAAATTTTAGTCCTTGTTTGGTATCTTTCCCTGTTTCAAAATCACAGGAATATCAAAGCACACATTTAATCCCCACGCTACTTCAACAGTGAGATATCATATGCATTGAGATTGACCTAAGGAAAAAAACACTGAGTCATAGAATCATAGTGATCACTAGACCCCTTAGATCATTGAGTCCAACCATCATAAGGGATTTCATCGAGACTGGTATGAAGAGTTCTTACTACAAAGGAAGTTTGGAGGTGCTTCAAGAAGTTGCCAGATAAAGCAGCACACACCCAGTGTTCAGTGAAACCCCCAGGATGTATCGACACATGGCTCCAAAGTTAAAGGCAGCTGAAATGTCTGAGGTGATTAAAAGAACAGCAAGAGAGGATTGACAATCGGAACATTACCTACCACCACCACAAGTAGCCGAGCACTCCGACTGCACCGTCACCCAGGAGTAGCTGTGTTTTTTGACAGATGTCTTGTTTTCATGGTTGGTTTTGGAAAATGTGTATTCCCAAACAATCCCAGGATTTTTGCCTTGTAACAGGATCTACGGGGAGGGGGGTGGTTATAGAAAAAGAGGGAGGGGAGAGAAAAGGATTCTATCATTCCAAAAGAAGATGAACTAAACATGATACATGCCTAATATATGTACACACACCATGTTTGTGACAGGATTGGCAGGAGACCTCATTTTTTGATAAAATAAAAAAATGAAAGTAATTCCTAAACAGCAAAGAGTTTGCTGGAACTAACACCTATGGGGGGATGACCAAAGAGTGTAGAAGCACACAGTCCAGCACAATGCTCCTTTAAACCAGAAGGCATTTGACAGGACTGGTGAAGCAGAAATGCCACCAGTAGAAGATCAGTAAACAAAGTCCAGGATGATCTTTCCATGGTGCCTCTATGAATGAACAAGCCTTTTCCCATTAGGTAAGCAGGACTGAAAGAAGCCTGAGCAAAGCAGCAGTAGAGCTGTGTTGGGAGAGATGGCTTCCTTGGGGCTGGAGGCTGAGGGTATAAAATAGACCTCCTTTTCCCTTGTAAAAAAACTTGTTTTTCTCTTGTTTTTCTATGAGGACTGGTGACAAATCTGTTTGAAGGACCCTCAGCTGATGTTTCTCTCATCATGATTAAAGCTGATACAGCTTTGGTCCAGGAGACGACCCATCCCTGGGTGTCTACAAGGGAAGGAGGATTGGAAAGGCCTTTTATTCATGATTTTAGCATAATGTGTTAGAAAATTTACAGAAAGTGTGACTACCAACTATAGCAAACAACTTCTGTCATTGAACCTGAGGAGCCTTGCTCTTGGGGCTGTACAACTTTAGTGGTGAATTATATTGCAATTCTTATGTAGGCAACTTCCTAAAATCCACTGTATTTATTTCAAGTCTGTATTTTAATCAATGCAAGATGCATGAACATCTGACGCATACCTAAATTTGGGGATAAATTTCTATGCAGCATTTATTTTAGAAACTATTTTTGGCAGAAAACTGCATTTATTTTTATACTTAATAGCAAAAGTGCAAGAGTTTACAGTTACAGAGCCCTTCTAATGTTTAATTCTTCACTGGTGTGGATCTGGTCATAGTAATATAAAGAGCAGGTGCAGTTAAACTCCGTTTCTAAATACGCTTTCTGATAAGCACTAGCATTTTAAGTATAATTCCAGTCTATGTTAATGATTACCATTCAAAGTATTAATAAAATATCAGTTCACATAATGTCTAACTTGAGTGCTTAATCAATCCATGTAGGTAGAACTGATCTCTGTGTAGACTGATTTCATAAAATAGCAACAGACCAGCATTTATATCATTTAAGACCAAGAAACACAATAACATTTTGAAATAGAGCCAGGGGTTAGAAAGTATTCTGAAAATGTACCTATGGAAAAGAGAGATTACCCATGACAGTGAAAATTCAGACCAAATTTACATGACCTCCAGCTCAATAATGTTGAACACGTGAAGGATCTGGACTGCACACTGTTTACTTTTCTATAAGAAAGAAAAACAGATGCTGTGTTTTCCATACTTAGTAGACAACGGTTTTGTTTCAGTCAGTGAACCTGAATAATGATCCAAGCTGAGCATACAGGAACTGGAACTGTTTTACAAGAGACTTCTAAAAGAACTGGAAAGCATGTGCCTTCTCATTGGAAGATTTGGATTAGATGATCCTCCAAGCCCAGGTAAATTAAAGTATTTCATGTGAAAGCTTCTATCTCCTCCACACAAGCTTAACTGTGGAGCACCTTAGAAAGCCTGTGAGATTATGGAAGAACTAAATCTGGGTGTGATTATGGATCTCTCTATTTTCACTCACTCTGAGGCTGAAATTCTACCTGGCTTTTAGTAAGCATCCATCAAAAGAGGGGGAGGTTTTGTCCACACCTCAAAACCTTGAGTTTGAGATGGGGTTAGCCCCCATCCCCTTTGATTCTGACAGCTGTTGTAAAACTGGTCTCTGTCAGTGGCCAAAAAAGCAGCACAGCTTAAAACTTTTCTAATAAAAATAATTTGATGTATTAGACTGAATGCTCTTCAGAAAGTGCTCTTGACTTTGTGATTGGGAGAGGCACGGGACGGAATAAATGCATCCTTAACAGCAGAATTCAGAACACAACAGAAAGAGAGTGAGAAGATAAAAGTGGCAACCAGTTTTACTCCTGCTAGAGCAATCTTCTCCCGGTGCTTCAACAGAGGTAAGGGAATGAAGAGGAAGCAATTGTGGACAAGTCAGAACAAGGCATGCTCATATCTATCACTTCAGAGAACAACCATACAATGATGGGATAAACTCAGAGCCTCCGGCATGAACCCTGCACACCAGGCAAGCTGGGCTATACACGGCTGAAGACCTTGGGCTACCCCCACTCCTTGTGCTTTGGAAAGCAAACACGATTCCACCAGGCAGAGAAGTGAACTTCCTCTGCGTTCCCTGGCCAGCAGCCCAAGCCAGAGCCCCTTCCCACCCAGCAGCCTGCAAGAGGGAATGTTCCCAGAGCATCACAGTCAGTCTTTTTCCTCCTGTATCATCCCAGCTATGTAGGAAAGGGCATAATTAAACTCTGTAAGTGTGTGGGAGAAAGCATATAGCAGGACACAAAACATATACTTTAATGTCCCTGGCACTCAGTTGAAAAATAGCTTACAATATCTAATGTTCAACCAACTTTTCATCAGGAATGCAATACTATTGCAAAGTTGCAATTTTGCCAAAGTAATGAGCATATAAAAAGTCTTCTATCGTATTTTCAAATATTCATTATAAAGCCCTTCCTTAACAACCCAATAACTGGAGTCTGCACATGCAGCCAAGTTATCAGACCTACAAATTTGGAAAGACCTCCAGTGCTCGTCTACTTAACTGGATGCCGTCCAGCATCTCTTCAGCCAACTGGCATTTGCTCCCAAATTTACAGCTGGCAAACAACCTCCTTAAACATTTCCAGTTCCTCAGCAGAACTGTTTAATGTCTACCTTTAACACACCAACCACCTGACTTCAGACACAACACTCAGCAGCTCTGACTGCAGGGCGCAGAGTTATAAAATTTACAGCTTCTTGAGTTCGAAAACCACAGACTCTATGGCTGGAATCTGCCAGATCTATTCTGAAGAAAAAGAACCGTAGCTTATGCTTAGGGCACAAAATGTTAAAACAATGGGTAAATTGGATTATTCTGAGTAAAGAACCTTCTCCTTTTGCTGCTAATTTTGATTTCAAAGCTAAATGTATTACATTGCCTAAACTAGCTGTGTATTTGCTCGTTTGTTGGAGATGCTTTTTCTTCCCCTGACTATCTTAAGTTTCCATTACAATACTCTGTTTTGCAGGTCATATTTTTAAGGAGCCTTTCAACATTGTTTTGTTATGATTGACTCCATGCTTTTCAGGTGTTTTCAACTTTAAGATGAGTACGTGAAGTTACTTGCAAGACACTGATTTAGAAGAGATTAATTTACACAAGATAAACTCTTTCTTCCACAATTTTCTGTCCAATCTATAGAAAAACATACCAATGCCTGGCGTGTAACAACCTGAAGAAAAGACTCATTGTTTCTGAGAAGGACTAATGGACATTTGCAAATGCCTTGGAGAATGAAGCTGAGTATAGACAAAACACCAGGTGAGGGAATGGCTGCTGTTTACCATACGTGCCTCACCTCCTTGCACTGTTACTCACTCGCTAATTTATAGAATGGGCATGAGCCCAGACTTGGAATCCCAGCAGTCATGGTAGCTTTGATATGAGTCTTTAAACAGCACCTACGCTGCCTAGGTTACTCCCATGTTTATTGAGTATCTAATGATTCCCTCAGGTGGATGTCACAGAGTTAAGCAATCTACAGTGAGCCAGTGACCACACCACTAAGGGCAGACAGAGAAGTTTGGGTGGGAGTCTACTGCCTGGCTGTGTTGTGCTTGTGAGTGCTGCAATTTCCACCCACTGTGAATCTATGTGCTATCGAATAAATATTTTAACACCTAGATGCTGATTTCTCTGTTCAAGCAAGATCAATTCCATTGACTGTTATGAAGGGGCTGGAGAACAAGTCTTATGAGGAGCGACTGAGAGTGTTTAGCCTGGAGAAGAGGAGGCTGAGGGGAGAGCTCATTGCTCTCTACAACTACATGAAAGGAGGTTGTGGAGAGGAGGGAGCTGGGCTCTTCTCACAAGTGACAGGGGACAGGACAAAAAGGAATGGCCTCAAGCTCCACCACGGGAGGTTCAGGCTTGACATAAGGAAAAAATCTTCACCGAAAGGGTCATTAGGCACTGGCAGAGGCTGCCCAGGGAGGTGGCTGACTCGCCTTCCCTGGAGGTGTTTAAAGTGTGGGTGGATGAGGCACTGAGGGGCATGGTTTAGAGATTGGTGGGAATGGTTGGACTCGTTAATCCGGTGAGTCTCTTCCAACCTGGTGATTCTATGATTCTATGAATTTACTCTGGTTCCAGTAGGATAAATCTAAGCATGCAGTATGTGATGCTCCTGTTGAACTGTTTAAAAAACAGGTTTTCAAACAAGACCACGGTCTTGAATGGGCAGTTATCAGATGGGCGTCTTGACAGTGGCTCACACCAGGAGCTTCAAAGGCAACGGAATAAATGCCTGTTTGGAAAGCACCACTCAAGGAAGAATTACCCATGGGTTACTTAAGCCAAACGGAAAACAAAAGGGGTTTTATCTCTTCAGTATCCCTAAAGTCACTTTAAACACAAACTTAACTAAAAGCTTATGACAAACTATTGTTTTTGAAGAAAGTCCACTAAGGTCACTGATGGGGGGAAGAGTGTCTTTGAAAGGTCCTCTGTGAGCTCATTTCTGCTTCAGCTGTTTCAAATTTATCTTCCCTTGTTCCTGTGTCTCCCTTGCTTGACTGTTCACATGCTAAATGTCCAACCTGCAGGGATACTGCCCAGCTAATCTCTCCTCACTGAAGGCGAACTCTTTTATCCATTGTACTGAATCAACATCTGTCTCTTATAAGCACATCTTAGTGCTTTTAAGCTTAGTGTCTCTTTAGGGGAAATCAGTACAAATTTATCATCTAGTAGCTAACAGTGAATGTAATGCCTTATATCTGCAACTGGACTTTCTCCCAGTGGCAGCTGCATCATCAGTAAAGTCATTCTACCTGGGTTTCTTTCTCTTCCCCCCCCCATTGCTAAAGAGAAATTGATTTACTGTCTTTAATTAGACATATTCCTGCTTTGAATTCACCTTCTCTTCTCATGAATGTCTGCCTCCGTGCAAAGCATCCTTTCCATCCATTACTTATTGCTGTCAAAACAAACTATCTTTCTTTCACAAAGATCTTGCAGTTCCTTGATTCATTATTTCACCAAGTCTTAGCTAGACTTCAGTGAGGATCCTGAGCCTATCTTGTCCAGAAAAACTCCACATTGCTTTCTCAAATCAGATCAGTTCTTCATCCACTCACTGAAAGAATGGAAAACAAGCTCAATAAACTTTTGTGGGTTTAAGTTAGTTTATTGGTCCTCAGTCATGGAGGTCACGGTCCTCAATATTTTTCATGCCCACCGTACAGTGCAGTTTCTTTTGCCCTTTCACAATCTTTCTCTTAATTCAAGCCAGTCATGGAGGGCAACTCAATAATTGAACAAATGGGTGTGGTGAGTGCAGCAAGTTCTGTACCGATGGAGTCCTGCAACAGCAACGTCCCCTGTGCTGTGCTAGACTTCCCAGCAGCTCATGGTGCCCACTGGAAGCCCTTACACCAAAGCTAGATAAGTGAATGATGGATTTACTGATTGTTTCTCCTGAAGTCAAGTATTCTCCAGGTCCCAGGAAAACACTGACGAGGTATTTAAACTGCAAGTGCTGACCTTAGATTGCCTTGGGCTAAGTAACAGATAAATAAGCTGAATATATTTAACTACATTAAAAAAATCCAGGATGTTTCCATTTAAAATGAGACAATTATGCTAAAGAAACCATATTTCAAAAAACTAGTATTAATTTCTGATCCTAGATTATCATTTAACTGTCATATTTCTACAACTTTTATCTTTGTCTGACCATTTTGAGAACTGCCTTCCAAACCCATGAATATTTTCATTGCAGCTGTTATTGGTTTCTACAAACCCGCACTCCCCAAATGACCAGTAAGTGCAGTTTCAGAAGGATGCAGAGACAGAAAGTCAGAAGGGCACTGGTTACTGTGTCATCTTGCTTGCCCTCCCTCCAAATGGAACATTAATTTCTGAACAATCCAGACAGGGTTCTGATGGCGTTCTGAAATCCTATCATGCCTTTACACTCCCAGTAGTTGTGCTTGGGAAATGCTAGTCCTACACATTCAATTCCACATGCATCTCACAATGTTCTCCCCCTCCTCAGGATATCTTTGGCCACTATAGTTGGTATTTTTTCTCCCACAAACTACTTAATTACAGACTCACTGTCCTCTGGCTTCTTTGGTATGACTCACTCCCATAATTATATACATATATTAGATGTAAATATATATATATTTGTATTTATATTTCTCATTAAATTCCAGGGTAAATAAAAGCACTATCGGTATTTTTCTTGGCTCTTACTCATTTTTTAAATAGTATTTAGGACTGCAAAGACTGATAAGAGTGAAACAGGCTCAGCTGAACTATTGAAAAAACCCGATGGACAAATCGATGCATAGGAACACGTGGTGAAATAAGACAGAAATACAAAACATTCAGTAGAGCTGCAAGGCTGAAATTGTGATGTGCAAGCCAATAGGGAATGATGAGGTTTTTTTTCTTGTTTGGGTTTCATCCTTAAGGATCTTAAGGCACACTTCAGGTGTCTCTTTCAAGAAAACAGTTTGGAGAATGCCTGCATTTCAAAGGAAGTGTTTGCCTTGAGCACGGGCTCGCCAGACCTGTCTGGACCCATACGTGCAGAGCACTGGTCCCATCCTCTCCTGGGAATGCTGCTCAGCACTTCCTGGATACATGCAGACTCGCCAGCATTCAGAAACCTGCACCACTTGAGTCACCACAGAAATGTCTACCAAAACTATGACCACACAATTAAACAGGCACAAGCTGTGTGCATCTGTCTTTCAGATCATTCTGGAACAGCAATAAATAGACCTACAAACCCTTATATTGTCTGCATAGCTGAATAATAAAATCCCTATATTTATGCATCCAATGGATTGAGTCTTTCAGTACTTACAATGTGCATTTTTACAAGCGCTCACACAAAATTCTGGATAAAAACCCACTATTCTAAAATGTAAGCATTCAATTTTTTTTTTAATCCAACCTAATTAAAAAATGAAGAAAAAAATAGCTACACATCACAGGAAAGAGCTCAGGTCCAAACCCTGGAAAGACTTTACTTACTGAAAACCAGCTTATTTGGATAAAGAATTGCTGGCAGGCCTTTTTTTATATGCTGCTCTGAAAATTACAGCTGAAGATGAAAAAAGCTACCATATCGTATACTTAAACATTCCTTTTTTCAGCCTTCTCTCAGTTTCTGGCATTTATCATTGCAGTAGGATTCAGTTCATTATTACTATTGCAAACAGATCTTCAGCAATATGCGTATTTCCTCATAAAAACATGTTTCTTTGGTTTTCATGGGCATTTTTGCTGCTTAGAGTTATCAGTAAATCTTAAATAACGCAGCCCTGAACACACCTGATTCTGCGCTATTTTCAGAATTCTCCTTGTTGAATGTTGCTTAATTTACTGAAGGGGAAAAAAAACCTACCTACAGCTCATAGATATCTGTAATTGGGGAATACGTAACTGCATCGTTTGCAGTCGTTAGAATCCCTCATTACCAATGCCAGTGGTGTAGGTATTGCAATAAAAATGCAAGGGAAGTTTAAATAAGCTCTCACAGGAGCAATAGCCTCGAGTTAAATGTTAAATCTTAATAAAATTGTTTAGAATTATTTGATAGGATGAAAATAGAAGTGTGATTTGGCAAAACAATTTTTACCTTTAATCTTTACTCTGCAAAGTATGCGCAGGATTTGCAGCCAAGTGAGTTGTCTTGCAGGAGATTTATTATGCATACTCTAGCTCTATAATAATGCAGCTCAATCTAGTTTGTGTTATAATAAATAAGATTCCCGAGAGTTCAGCTTAACATTTCATAGCCTTTCGAAGTGTGCTTGCTTCTCTGCTGTAAGGTTACTCTGGAGACGATTGGCAGGTGAGGACGCATGCCTGTAACTTGCAGAGCACGCTGTTCCTTGGCATCCCTATTAACATATGTACCCCACATGAAAATCCTTCAGCTGCGAAAGAATATATTGGAAAGACACTACAAGATTTGTGAAAATACACACCCTTAGCCCATGCACCCTGTCCGTTCTAAACCACGTGTTCACCCTGCAGTACAGTAACATGCGTTCATGCTCCATGAACTTCAGTGGTTCCTTAAGCTCCGTTTCAGTACATTACTCAGTATGAACAGCAGTGAGGTTCTCCAGAATTCCAAATAAAATCTTGCTGAATAGTTGTGAATGTTTAAACAATCCTGGAAGACTCCATTCCACATCCCAGTCAGTACTTGCTGTGTTTCTTAGTTTGACAGAACAAAGCTGTGTGAGGCAGATGGGGTGCAGAGTTCTAAGCTAACTGCTCAGCTGCAGAGCGGTTTTCAGTTACTGTGTTCTAGGAATGAAGAGCCACTGGGTGCTGCCTCAAGGACCCGCACAGCACTCACTCAGAGAACAGTTTGGGTTGGAAGGGACATTAAAGCCGATCCAGTTCCACTCCCTGCTGGATCAGTTGCCCCATCCAACCTGGCCATGAACCCCTCCAGGGGTGGGGCACCCACCACTGCTCTGGGCAGCCTGGGCCAGGGCCTCCCCATCCTCACAGCAAAATATTTCTTCCTAAGATCTCATCTCAATCTCCTTTCTTTCAGTTGAAAATCCTCCTCCTCATCCTATCCCTGCTCTCCCTGATCAAAAGCCCTGCCCTAGCTTTCCTATAGGCCCCATTTAAGCACTGGAAGGGTGCACAGATGTGAAGGGTGCGAAGAAGTTCTGATGCATTGTGGAAGAAAATCTAGTAACCTAATGTAGAAAGATATTTTGCTTCTAACAGAGGCATTAGTGGTGAATTTCAAAATTATAGCACTGGAACGAACCACCCAAGTACCAAAGTTACTTTCTATCCAAGTTTCAACACAAGAAATCCTACAGAGCAGAGGATACAAATGTGCTGGGAGATAAACATATATCAAATTCATTATTTTAGATACTATCGTTAATAAAATTGAATCAACAGAAATTGCACAGGAGCCACTGTGGTACCTTGACCAGCTGTGCAAGGCAGATGTAACAATTGCAGACATATTATTTCAAATTGTTACTGTTAAACCTTGTCATAATGTCAGATTTAATTTTTGCATCACTGAATTTTATTGTGCGCCATTATAGGATGTGTTTAAAAGCTCTATTAACATCATCGGCAACTGAGAAATAATGATCTATAGTCATGTGTTTTATCATAAATAAATGAGCTATGATCATATCTGAATCATAAATCGTTAATCATAGATAATGATCTATGGTCATAACTGGTGTATTTTGTGCATCTCCCTTTTCACTGCATTTGTGACAATTTACTAGACTTCAGCCCTTTCTAAACTGGTGAAAAGCCTCTCAATCTGGCATGACCACACAGTGAAGTCTGAATACTATCGTGACACAACAGAATCCTTTAGTCTTGCTGAGAGCTACAGTGCAGAGCTGAAGCTGTCGTTACCAATTCTTTAATAGACATCAAGGGGAGAATAAACAGAAGAAAGCTTACTTCAAAGACCAGCGTCTCATTAGTCGGTCCTGCTGCATATAGACTCTCCAGATGGTTGAAAGAGCGTTGATAATCAAAAACTGTCCCAGCAAAAAAGAACTTTCCCGGCCAGTCGATTGTCCAGTCTCCTGTTAGATAGTACTTCCTACTGAGGTTGCGCACGGCAAGGTAGCTGGTGGAGACGTGCATCTCCTGGAGATGTATACTGCGTGCTCCTGCCGGAACGGTGACCACCGCATAGTAGTCTGAAATGAAAGAAGGGAGTGACATTTTTGCAACTGCCATACGTACAGAGACGGCTTATCATTTTTAGACCTATTTGACATTTCTGCAGATTAAGAGATACTGAAGACAGCTGTTCTCATCGACCACAGCTACTTTATTTTCATGAAGAGAAACCAGTTCTGATCTTAGCCCCTATACGCAGCCTGTAATCAAAGTAACTCAGAGGTATTTCAATTCCTGGAATTTTTCTTTGTGATTAAAGACAAGAAAAAGCAAGTTTGCCTTAAAAAAATGCAGAACAGACTAATGATACTTTCGCTGTAACTGTTTTACTAGGTTTTCCCTGTATTTCCCTGCAGCGTTTGGAAGTGCATCTTAGAATCATAGAATGGTTTGGGTTGGAAGGGACATTAAAGCCCATCCAGTCCCACTTCCTGCCATGGACAAGGACACCTCCCACTGGATCAGGGGCTCCAAGCCCCATCCAACCTGGCCTTGAACCCCTCCAGGGATGGGGCAGCCACCACTGCTCTGGGCAACCTGTTCCAGTGTCCCCCCACCCTCAGTGTGAACTACTTATGTTGAAACTTCACTCATTCTGCAGTCGGATGAGACACCACTGGCCATCCAAAACACACTCCACATGCAGCTGATTTTGCAGAGCATCCAGTCTAGGGGTTTTTTTCTAGCATTGTATCTCTATGTTACTGTATCCTATACAATTTCCTGGCCCATATTACTGTAGTATTGACATGTCTTTTGAACAACAGCAAACGGATCCACAACATACCCCCCATGGGTGAAGAAATGCCATCTGTATTTTGTGCCTGAGAAGCTGAGATAAAATGAGATTATTTTGCAAGAAGCCTCTGACAGTCTGCTAAAGAAAATTCCTCCTCCCAGTGACCGGATCATCCATTCAACCAGCTGGACAGCTTCCAGTCAACTTAAGTTGTAAATGGACATGGAAATACTATCGTGTTTGGCATTATGCTGTGCATCACTTTTTAGATCTTCTACAGTCCCATCCCAGGCAGAGCTGTTGACAGCTATTTTTTCACTTCTCTGAATCTTAAAATCTCTCCTAAGAGGAAATTCACACATAAAGGGAAAATGTGGCTTAAAAACAAGAGGAATGCTCTCAAATTAACTAACCAAGACTTATGTTCATAGCTTTCTTGTTACCAAGAAACAGGAGAACTGTGAACTCTCCTCTCACTCTCCCTGTGAAATTCAGTTTGCATCTGGACTTTTAGCCACTGCCCTAATGAGTAAGGAGTCATATACATTACATGGGGATACTGCAGAGCAATAAGTTGATGATCATGTGGAACAGCTTTCCTTACCATTAGCTTTGTGCTGGATCAAGTATTGGCCTTTAAAGAACTTGCATGTTGAATTATCTCCTTTACAAACTCCACAAGCATCCAATACAGCTTTGGAACCAAGTCCATGATCACACCCTACTTGCTGCAACCAAAAGGTACAAGTGAAGGACTCAGACACAAGGGAACGTGAAGAAACAGCTGCATTTTCCATAAAGGAGTCAATTGTCCAGTTTTTTTTTTTAAATAAAGAGAGAGACAGACATTAGGATTGTAAGAAACTGAATTTTCCCTTACTTCACATATCCCATCAATGCAAACATCATATTTATTTGGAGAACATAGAGTTCCATCCTTCACTTTGCTGGACATTGCAAAGAAAAAGTCAAAGTCTTCAGCTGTGCAGTACAATTTACATCTGTCTTCCTCTGTGTGGGGAACAAAAACAAAACAAGAAATTATCAGCATACCTGCAGCACAGGTTTGTTTCATAAAAAAAAAGCACCCTGATATTGTTTTTTCTGGCATCCTAGGTGACAAGCTACAGGGATATGTGTGGTGACATATCAGGACCTCAGATGGGCAGAAATAGAGCCAAATACAGTAGCTTATATGATGCTGTTTTAAAAGAACATGTAAGTTTGACCCTCCACACAAACAATTAAAAATTCAAGCCCATCATGAAAACACCCATATTGCATCAGATGCTCCACAGTTTCAAATTTCCTATTTTATTAAGAGAAATAGGAGACTGTAGTAATTTAATTTTTAGCTAAAACTTTAAAAAGATGTAAGATGGCACAAATGGTTCAGACAAGAGTGAGGACAAGGGCCAGATTTTCCCCTGACAAAAGTACTTCTCCCCTAAAAAAAACCCCAATCGAATCAAATTTCTTCTTCTCCATGGCTGTATGTTTTGCTTACAAATGGATGATGAGTTCTATGTGGACAAAACCAGTCCTGCAGTTGGAAATATTTGTCACAATTGCTGAAAAGCATAATTTAAATGCAAATGGAGCAACAAAGAAAACAGCATAGCAACATTTTGAAGGACATGAAATTGGATCCAAAATAGTATCCTTGTGTTCTTAAATAAGAGCTGGATTTTCAAAAGCACATTTGACAGAGGCAAGGCATCTGTAGCAATTTTGAAAGCCAGATCATGTCTTCAGGAGTACAAATGCAGATCTTAGGGGGATGTGAAAACAGCCAAGACAGCAAGGACAGGCAAGTTTAGAGTCACTTGGGGACATCTTCCTTTTAAAAATTATGCCCTTTGCCCCTAATTTTAAGCTTTTACTTCTTTTACTGAATGCATTTAAAAGATTCCTCAGCCCATGGATCCAACCTGTCCAGATTCCTCTGCAGAGCCTTCCTGCCCTCCAGCAGATCAGCACTCCCACCCAACTTGGTGTCTTCTGCAAACTGACTGAGGGAGCACTCAATCTCCTTGTCCAGATCATGGATAAAGGTATTGAATAGAACCAGCCACAACCACTTTCATTCAAGTAGCAACTGCAGCTACATGCTGTGCTTTCAAACAGCAGAAAATATTTGTTCCATCTGATAAAAATGAACACAGATTCAAAATATTCGCAAAATTAAAATGCGTAAAGTAAAAATAAACTTTGTACAAAAGAAATATAGAGACCTGAACTTTATCAAGATCTCTTAGTAAAAGATGTCTTTAAAAACTGTGTGCCAGTACATTGTTTGTTTTTCCAATTCTCATGGGCCTATAGCAGCAGCAAAGTCAAAAGGTTGATTTATTGTTACGTTTTGAAATCTGAGAACATTCCAAAGGAAGGAAGATTCTCGTGGTGCTTTTGTGGGAGCTTGCATTTCCCATGCTGAAAAATCCAGGGAAATGGTTTTGTTCTGTTTTCACGCTCACAGATATGTAATATAAAATGAAAAAGAAGGGCAGCAGCCAGGGAGTCATGCAAAGATTTAGATTCACAATCAAGTTCAATGCTGCATGTTCATACAGGCAGTATCACACCCGAGGCTGGATTCAACTATGCTAGAAATCAAACACAGCTCAAATAAGACAACTGAGTTTCTATTTGCCTACATCAGGGTGATATTTGCCCAAAGAATATGGATGAATTATAGATTACAGCTCATTTCCTCTAATTGCCTTTGTCCGTGGCATAATTACCTTCCACTTTAGTGTAGGGCTTCCATTTGTAGTACCATCCACGGAAGGGTTTGCTGTTATACTCTGCACACTGCTGGGCACGGAAGTCCAAACTATTTGCTGGGCATGGCTGGTTATTACAAAGTTGGTAAATACGACTGGAACCTTGGCAGAATTTGCCACCATACTGGGGTCTAAAAAACAGAAAAAGTGTCTTTTGCTAAACCTTTCAGTACAATCGGCCTGGTACACGTGTATTAACTGGGAAAATGAGAGGACATAATATCTTAGGAGATCAGTATTTCTTATACGGGCCATTAATTTTCATGGTTTCTAAATCCACGCAGAGCAGTTGCCATGAATTATCTACTCGAATCAGTGCAAACTCAGCAAAGATGCAACCATCTAGAGGTGAGTCATGTTTTCGCTAATTTAAATTTATAGGGCTACATTGTGTTGGCTGGTTTCAATCTGGTTATTCAGCTATTTTTACTCTACTGTAACCCAGGAATGAACATGTGCAAAGAATTACTTATCACAAAAAGAGTTAATGAAGGATAGCACAACACTGATCACAACTTTAAACATGTCACATCCACTTCAGCAAGCCTTACCTGCGCATTTCCCTTAATTCTGGCCAGAAATAAAATATCATACTCTATTAATGTGCCAATATGTTCTCAGAATAACAGGTTTTAACTATTTGATCTATGCAAAAAACTGTAAAACAACATGAAATATCAGCCCTGCTCTTTTTAAACTGACTGAGGGTTCTCTCGAGCTGCTGAGAAATTCATTCACTCACTTCTGTGTTCCTTATGGATCTTTATAGGGATTTTCTGATGTTTTTGCAGTTGCACAGTACTTCATTGCTTGTATCAGTCTGCAATCACTGTACAGATATTGCACATAAAAGATTGTAAAGATGTGTTCAAGCATTTGTGATGTCTTGTGACTGCATAACATGCCTGAACGCCATTCTGCTCCTACTGAACAATGTGCTATTGTGAGGTGGGTAGGATGCAGTCCCACAGAAACCATTTAGGCATTAATGTAAATCTCTTGGGCACTCCTCAGGTTCTTTCCCAACTAAACTACTGAAATATACAATCTATTTCTATCTTAGAAAAGTACCACAATCATAAAATGTTGTGATGTATGAAAGCTAGATCCAGGACATTGCCCTGTGACAACCACAGAATGGTTTGGATTGGAAGGAACCGTAAAGCCCATCCAGTTCCACCCGTGCCATGGGCAGGGACACCTCCCACTGGATCAGGAGGCTCAAAGCCCCATCCAACCTGGCCTTGAACACCTCCAGGGATGGGGCAACCATCGTTTCTCTCAGCAACTCTGCGCCAGTGCCTCCCACACTCATTGTAAAGAATTTACAATTTACAGAACCATAATGATTTTGGTAAATGCACACAGCTTTGTGTTCCATGGCTGAGCTCCAGCAGTGTTTGATGGGATGGATCCATACACAGCTCCAGTGGTCATCCAGCAGTCATGCCCAGGGCTGAAAAACCTTGTCACAAGGTCTTTCAGAATTGTCCAGAGAAAGGGACCTGCATTGTTTGGATAATGTTTGCCAGAATTTCACATACAAACACAGGTAATGGAATTTTCACAAGCAGCCTGAACTTATGTTCTTCATCCTTAAAAACACTGGAATCCTAGAAATCTCCCTTGATGTTTCTAAGAAGTCTCTTTGAAAAATGGACTCCTTTCAAAACCTTATCTAAAAGTCATAGAATCATAAAATACTTTGTGTTGGAAGGGACCTTCAAGATCATCTAGTTCCAATCCCTTGCCAAGGACAGGGACACCTCCCACTAGATCAGTCTGTCCAAGGCCCCATCCAACCTGGCCTTGAATACCTCCAAGGATGCTTCTTCTGCCCACCTCTTCTCCTCATCTCTTACAGAAATACCTGTTATTCTTCGTCATTCTCAAAATTTTGCTAGCCAAAATTGTTTAATAAGCTTTTGAACAAAATAAATATTAGCTCCCCCAGAAATCTGGATCAGGACAAGGGAAATAAATACATTCCATATGAAATAATATACACATATAAACTGAAATATACAAACATCTGAAATATTTTCTGAAGTTCAGAAAGAAAGGAATGGTTATTCTTTGTTTAGATGTAGTGATAGAAGTGAACAGCGAACAGTGACTGGGTAATAAACCATTCTGTGTGGTGTAATGTTGAAAATGGACAGTGTCATTTTTCTAATGATTCCACATTTATACAGGAGCTGTCATGGGAATGCAGCTACCTGGATACTCACACACTGTGGTGTGGAGGCTTATTTATGGTCCTGGCATCTCATCACCAACTCAGAGAGATTTACAGTGTTATATTTTCTCCCGGCTCTAACTGAATTTTCGCTTATATAGTACAATTAAATTTAGCATTAACATGATCCAGTTCTGGTTTCAAGTCTTAGTTGGTTACATCAAGTCTTACATCAAGTCTTACTTTAATTAAAACAAGCAGATCACTCTGAATGCAAGTTTTAAACACATAATGTTAACAGTCACAGACACTTTCTGTATTAAAGAGCTGCTGGCCGAAGACCACGTGAAACCTTTATCACTTATAACAGTGCAGCAAACAGAAACATTTCCATTACTGGGCATTCTTCTGTCACACAAGACAGGTATATGAATAAATGCAAAGAGCAATGTGCATATACAGAAATTTGTAGCAGGTGAAACAGGGATCAAAAATAAGATGACGAAAATATACATGTGATGTGTAATGGAGACCCTGCATTCCCTTGCTATATAGTTTAATAAAGGAACCATCCAAGTAATTTTACTTATCAAAATACATTGAGAAACAACAGAAGAGGTTGAGAAAATGCTCTACTAGAGATCTGCAAAAACTGGTTTGACTGAGTGAGGGTAATAAACACTACTTTAACTAACTCACATGTTCCTATAACAGAGTATATGAAGCGTGGATGTCATTACTGCAGTGATGTATAGTAGGTGTGAGGCTTCTTTACAGCCTCATATAAAAGCTGTCATATTTTCTCTGCTTTTATTACTGCACTTTAAATGCTGGTTTTATTGTGGGCAATGAAGAGTATGTGTCTGTGCCTGTTGAAGTTGTGTATGAAACCGAACAGTGAAATCCTTTCTTCTTGTAAGTTGAAGTGAAAGGAGGATTTGGAAAGATGCTGGTCTGATAACGCTTTACTTCTACCTAGAAATAGCGTTGTAAGGAATAGTAACTGCAGTGATAAGACATTATTAGAAAAAACACCAGCAATGTTTCCTGAGTTAGCATACAATTCTAGGGTTCAGCAACTTTATGCTGACCTGTGGAACACAAAGAAATGCAAGGAATGTGACAGACATGCAAAGACATGATCTACAACCATTTGGACATTGATTTTGAACTTTTGGTTAATTATCCTGGATAATACAGTATCATTAGCATCCTGGATAGGTTTCAAGACCTTTTTTCCTTTGTCTCTATGTTATCAGATGTAAATAAGCCTGTGTGGCATTTCATTTGGTATTTGATAAATTCTAGTGTTATCAAACAAATTGAGCGTGTTGGGCTGTAGATGTTCTAGGACTCTAGCAGTCTTCAGACAGCAACAGTATCAGGACACATTTCTGCCCTTCACACGCTGGCTGGTTATACTGGACATGAAAGAAGGTCTTGGAAACATTTTCACATGTACTGTTTCCCTACAGAAATGTACTCTCAGTTTTTTAATGTTCTAAACAGTTAAATAGTTAGTAGGAAAACGATACCTTTTCATATCTATGTCTTACTTTGGATTATTGCAGTGTCTTTCTTGATATGTGACCCCCCCTCCACAAGTGCGAGTACACTCTGACCACTCTGACCAGGCAGACCACTGGCCATTGATGGGCTTGGGTCCATGATCACCGTACTTGACACACTGTCCTCTTCGACACCACTGCCAAAAGAATAATATCCCAACAGTTAGCGGTACCTAGCAGATGCAAAAAGAAAGAAGTCACATTTTAAAGCTCCAGTGCTTAACCCTAATAAACCTGAGGTGACCCACTAAAGTCAATGAGATGGTTCACAGCAGGACAAGGACTCTGAACAACACCAATCCACACAATGGGACAGGTAAGTAACGTCCTAAAATTTAATAGAATAATTAAAGTTATAAAAGACCTCTAAGATCATCGAGTTCCATGTGAAGATCACTGAGGTGAAAATTTTCAAATCCGTTTCCCTGGAGAGAACCTTATTGGCTTATTCTTCCCCCCAAAATCTGCATTAATTCATGGAGAAAAGGAGGCTGAGGGGAAACCTGATCATTCTCTGCATCTCCCAGAAGGGAGGTTGAAGTGAGGTGGGTGCTGGTCTCTTCTCCCAAGTAATGGGTCATAGGATGAAAGGAAATGGCCTCAAGTTGTGCCAGGGGAGGTTTAGACTGCATATTAGGAAAAGCATCTTTACTGAGTGGTGAAGCCCTGACAGAGGCTGCCCAGGGCAGCGGTGGAGTCTCCATTCCTGTAGGGGTTCAAAAACTGTGTGGCCATGGCACTTACGGAACATTAGCAGACATGGTGGGGTTGGGCTGATGGTTGGACTGGATGAGCTTAAGAGATCTTTTCCAACGTTAATGATTCCATGAGTCTGTGATCCTGTACTATCAGAACTTCAAAACTTCCCATGTAATTTGAAACCATTCTATTAAAAACTCTCCCTTTTATCATTCAATTATGAAATAGTGCACAAAGACAAGAAGTGAAATAGAACATTTGACAGTAACTTGAAAACCAAACAATGTTCTAATGGAAGAAACACTACAGCAAAAAGAAAATATTTCAGGTAACTACAAATGAGTCTAAACGAGAAGATTCAACTAAAACAACCCATGCTCTATTAGTAGTGATCACTGATGATAATATGTAGGACAGCCTTAGTCTGTACAGCAAATATTATGGTTTAAGGAACATTTCACAGAATCATAGAACAACCAGGTTGGAAGAGACCCACTGGATCATCAAGTCCAACCATTCCTATCAAACACTAAACCATGTCCCTCAGCACCTCATCCCCCCATCCCTTAAACACCTCCAGGGAAGGTTAATCAACCACCTCCCTGGGCAGCTTGTGACCCAATTACCCTTTTGGTGAAAAAATTGTTCATAATGTCTAGCCTAAATCTCCCCTGGTGGAGCTTGAGGCCATTCCCTCTTGTCCTAACCCCTGTCCCTTGGGAGAAGAGCCCAGCTCCCTCCTCTCCACAACCTCCTTTCAGGTAGTTGTAGAGAGCAATGAGGTGTCCCCTCATCCTCCTCTTCTCCAGGCTAAACCTTCCCAGCTCTCTCAGCCGTTACTCATAAGGCAGGTGGAATTTGAAACCTGTAACTTCTGCTACAATTAATAGCTTTTCTTACTGATTTAGATTGGTCAGATACCTCTTGTTCCACAGCTGGCTGGAAGAGGCATCCCTCACTACCATGAGATGGGTGCCATTGTGAGGACTAGTCCTCAGTACATCTTGCAAAGCAAGATTGTACAGAGTGATCCAGAAATCCAGGACAGCAAACCTGGAGGGAACTGAATAACTGTTACTTAACTAATAACAAGTGAGAATGATTTTGCCCTGTTTCTAAAATGACTTACCATGCTGAGACCACAAGCTGTTCCTTCTGCTGCTGGCATGAACTTTGTCTCGCACCTATGGCCCACCCTGTGACACCAGAGAGATTTGCATATATCCTGAGAAGACAAAAGTACCCACTATAATACTCATCATTCCCATTATTGCCTGCTGTTTAGAGTTAGTAACCAATGATTTTGTGGCAATTTTGTGAGAAACAAAACACATTTGCTCCCTTAAAAGTCGTGTAAATAAATCCTTTTCTGAACATAGAATTCACAGCACAGCTGGGCGCTGTATGTCACCACCTTGGTTACGCATCATTTCACCAGCTATATTTTAAACTATTCTGAGCATAAAACTATAATAGAACAAAACCTGTGTTGAAAAATTTGAGGTTAAAATTTCATCAAGACTACAGTGACTACGATACTTTGAAGAGAGATTTTCTAAAGCACAATCTCTTCACAGTGCTGATCACTCTCTCCCTTTGTTTATTAGCTACAGAAGAAATACAGCTGCCATCACCTGATAAATGTGGTATCAAATAAACCAAAATCCTCCAAGGACAATAACAGGAGTAGAAGTGACCAGACTTCAGAATGAGCACTTCAGCTTATTTAATGAAATGCCTTCTCTGAAGAGATCGGCAAGGAGAGCAGCAGTCACTAAAATAATGGGTTCATCTAAATTAACCCTTCATCACAAAGTCAAAGGTATAAGTTGCATTTTTATTGCTCTAAAATAACCATTTAGATCTTTTCCAGACTTTGCTGTCAATGCATAAGAGTAAAACAAAACACAAGCCCCTTAGTCCTCTTGACCCCCACGCACGTTTTGATCAAGACTCTACTGCCTGCTAATTTCCCTGGTGTAGCTGGCAGGGGCTCAGGGGGCTCATGCACTCCACTGCACTTCTCGTGACTCCTGGCAAGGCCACATTTCCTTCTGCAACTCCTCTGGGATTGTGATATTCCTCAAAAGAGGCCAGGACCTTCAAAGCAAATTGCCAAGCAAGATAAGGTAGAGAAACAGCCGAGGCCCCTGAAGAGCACTGTTATTTGTACTGATTTAGTGCACTGCTGCTCTCTAAGGTAATTTAACTTTTCAGAAGTATATCAAGAAGTACCTTGACAAAGCTGAGGTTGCACAGTTTTGCTTTCATTCCAAATTGCCATTTACACTGGGTATCAGCATCATAGATCTGCCCTGGCAGTTTGTCAGGGTATTTATACTGTCCTGTTTGCTTAGGCTCATCAATCAGGCAGGCAGCTTGTGCTGTACTGTAATGAGAATACATATTAATCATGGTTATGATCTTTATATCAAAACATTTTAATTTGCTGCAGACTAGCAAAAACATGTAAGACCTACAGAACTAAGCGCTTGATCTTCACTCTAAGGAACTAACATCTCAAATGCCTGTATTGGATCTGGACCTTAGTACTGCTTATGTGTTTTTCAGTACTCATGTCCAGGCTACCTATGTATGACAAACAAAAGGAACGTTGTACAGGGAAGAACTGCAGCTCTGATGACATTAAACACAGACGGAAAACCAGTTCCTTTAAAAGCAACCCTGAATATCTCCAACACGCTGTAGAAACAATTGGCATCTTTCTCTTTTTCCCCCAGAAGCAGTATATGAAAACCACAGAATGTCCTTACTCATGACACAAGCTAGGTCAAGAGGAAGACTCCAGCAAGAAAGGTCACTGCTGTTAATTTACAGTTGGTAATGACTTCGGTACCACTGTGTCTGCCCTCGTTGGTGTTCACCTCTGCTGAAGTCCTTAACAAACCTAGCTGCTGACAGGAATGCCTGGGAGAGAACAATACACCAGGCATTACAGCAGGATATTCGTGGAGGGTGAAATGCCCTCTTTGGAAACATGGCAGGACCAGCACACTTATGCATCATACCACCTCTACTCTTCATCAGCCCAGGTGTGTGGGCTCCGGGTAGTACAGCAGTTAGGGCACGTTTTCAAAGAGGTGAATTTCACACTTAACTAATTTTTATGCCTGTTCAAGAGTTCAAGCCTAGTTACCAAAGATACATTCCCCGGCACCAGCCCCAATTTACATCCGACCTACCTGAGAAACTTGTTGAGATACTGCCTGCTGCATACAGACCAAGAAAACACTCCATTGTTTCCTGTGAGTGTGGGAGACATTATATTACCCTCAGCTTTTCTACATGGATTTCCTTCTCCATCATGAATCATACCAAAGCTGAAAAGAGAACCAGGTGTGAGAATGAAAATCTGGATTAAAGAGAAGTAAGGCACAGTTTGGGGCAGAATAAACACTTTCTGGGTAACAGCTTGAACTCCACAGGCCATGAGGATTTCCTCCCTTTCATTCCAAAAGGATGGAAACATCTGCACCATACAAATGACGATTAGTACGGAAGAAATTCCACTTAATAGCATTCACATTTTATTGTCACCATACACTTGTCTAACGAGAAAATAGTCAAGTTTCAAGAACGACCCACAGTGGTGATGCACAAGAGGTCTGCAATGTGAGCCAAAGACACTGACCCATAAGGATCTGAGACGCCAACTGGACCAGAAGCTTTCCAGTGTGACCATTCCTCTTCCCTGAAGGAGAAATGTTTGGTGGTGAGATGGGTAGAAGTACTGGATCTTACATTCAGTCACACCTGCAGCTGCCTATAAATCTATCAAATAAAATCTATCCCTTAAGACATGCATGCTGTCTGAGCCTTTCTTTGCCTAGTCATAATGTCTGTTACCAGGAATGGTGTGGAGACTGGGATCCAGGGAAGGAGCAGTGTTACACAGCTGTAAGAGCATAATGAGAGGAAAGAACTACACAGCTCCATTCAATCGGTAACAACAGCAGTGGGATGGAATGAAGAGAACACAAGATATGAATAAAAAATATGATTCTTTTTCTAATTTTGAACACTAACTTGCTATATTATCTCAGGCAAATCATTTTCTTTTCCCCACCTTAGTTTTCCACTGTCACTTAGTCTGCAATGTAACCTCTTTAGTGGAGCAACAAAGCTGGTGAAGGGGCTGGAGAACAGGCCTTATGACGAACGACTGAGAGAGCTGGGGGTGTTCAGCCTGGAGAAGAGGAGGCTGAGGGGAGACCTCATTGCTCTCTACAACTACCTGAAAGAAGGTTGTGGAGAGGAGGGAGCTGGCCTCCTTTCCCAAGTGACAGGGGACAGGACAAGAGGGAATGGCCTCAAGCTCCACCAGGGGAGGTTTAGACCAGACATTAGGAAAAAATGTCAGAGTCACTGTGTGGGTTTCCACCAGTTGTAGCTCCAAACTTGCTAAAATATATGGCTCCTTTTACAAATGGACACAAAGTCCCATCTGAGTCATTTATTAAAAAAATAACTTTGTTCACATGTGTTGCAGCACAAGAATCCATGGTTTCTACACCCACTGGCACAGGGGGCTCTGAGCTGCTGAAGGAACTCTTCCAGGTAAAAGCACAAGCTGCTTAAAGAAAACTATAAAATTGTACAAGAGAAGCTACTCAGTGGATCACCAAGTGAGATCTGTACAGTAAACAATATGAAGAATACAAAAAAGGACATTGAGGGGCTGAAATGCATCCAGAAGAGGGCAACAGAGCTGGGGAAGGGGCTGGAGAACAAAGCTTAATAAGAGCAGCTGAGGGACCTGAGGTTGTTTAGGCTGGAGGAGACTGAGGGGAGACCTCACCACTGTCTACAACTGCCTGAAGGGGGGTTGTAGCAAAGTGAGTGCTGGGCCCTTCTCCCAAGTAACAAGTGATAGGACAAGAGGAAATAGCCCCAAGTTGCACCAAAGGAGGCATAAAACTGGATATGAGGAAAAATATCTTCAACTGAAAGGGTTCCCAGGCGCTGGCAGAGGCTGCCTATGGAGGTGGTTGGGTCCCCATCCCTGGAGGGCTTAAAGACATGGGTAGATGAGGTGCTTGGGGATCTGATTTAGTAGTGAATGGGTATGGACGGACTTGATAATTTCAAAGGTCTTTTCCAACCAAACAATTCTATGATTATTCTCCTGCTATGAAATCCTCAGCTTAAAATATTCACAGTGGATCTCAGCACCTTCAGAGTTGCCACAGATTCCTTTCTCCCAGGAATCTGTATCACAAAGACTGAGTTCTGTTGTCTTAAGCCCCATGCTAGGTAGTCCCAGGAAGATGAACAAATGATAGTAAGGACACATCTGGGACAGCTTTCTTCCAGGAGATGGGATGCATTTCATTAGACAGTGGATGGAACTATACCAAAGAAAGGCTGAATAATCTAAGAATCAAAGGCAGCAGTAAAGAAGAAAAAAAAAAACATTAAAGAATTTCCAAGAATCATCTGTCAAATCAAAAGAAAATAAACAAGAAGTAAGGACATTAAAAGACTAAAGGGGATAATTCTTGACAAATAAGCTCTGGGCGTTCATTCTCTCCTAATACTGACGGAAGGGCATTAAAAATGTACTGAGGTCAGTGAAAGTGCATTAGTGTGACAGGAGGATCTAACAATATATATTTTACATATTTGGTCCCTTTGAAAGCATTGGCACAATTCCCACGAGCTTCATTGGAAGCTGGATTACTCTTTAATTCTTTGTTTCCCTTCAGATGTACAGAAACCTGTGAAAGGGTCACTCGTGTAGACATGAGGTCATAGGATGAGCTGTGGAGCATATTTGTACAATGAAAACTAAATAGTCCTGGTTCAGTCATGCAGAATCGGAAGGATTCATGCCTTGACCAGACAGCAGAATATAGCACCACTGCTTTTCAAAGATACCCTGTGTTGTAATATTTCTGCTCAAAGTAAAGATCCTGTGCCCATGGTTTATAGGACCTTTGATTTCAGGTTTGTACCACACAGAGAAACTTGGCTTCTATGCCATCAGCAGTGGGACAGACTCAAGGCTGAGCTATGTTAAAGCTGAAAATCAAACCCATGCAAAACACTGAGACAAAGTAATTCAAAATTATCTGGGGGGGGGGAGCAGGAAAGCAAACCCAAATAATGTTCTTTAGATTGAATTCAACAGTTCAGAGAATGGCTGATCAGTTCTCTGCACTGTAAGCTGCAGTGTCCCTTCTCTTTTTGGAGAACTCCACTGATACAAAAAGTGATTTGTCCACCAGAACATGGTAGCAGTGTAGGAAGCTTATAGGTTATTATTGTCTGCTTCTACTGTTTGTTCTGGTTATCACCTGGAATGTATAAAATGCCAAAAAAAAAACATAAAAAGAAAAAGAAAGCTCCCAGGGCAGGTGATTCACCATTTCATGATAAAGGACACACCTCTGAGCAAAGAGGCTTGACTCTGGCTAAAATTGGCTGTAGTTTGCCATCAAATTAAGAGCATTTGGGAGATACCTGTATCAGAATAAGGTCCTGCTGCCAATAAAAATCCCACAGCTGTTGTTTTTATGATGTCATTCATGAAAGCCACTAAGTCACTAAGGAACAGAGGGACAGGATGTAATCCAGAGAGACCTGGACAGTCTGGAAAATTGGGCCTGTGTCAACCTCGTGAGGTTGAACAAGGTCAAGAGCAAGGTCCTACCCCTGGGTCGGGGCAATCTGTGGTTTCAGTACAGGATAGGGGATGATGTGATTGCGAGCTGCCCTGCAGAGAAGGACTTGGGGTTGCTGGTTGATGAGAAGCTTGACATGAGCCAGCAATGTGCGCTCGCAGCCCAGAAGGCCAAAAGACGCATGGCCAACAGGGCAAGGGAGGGGATTCTGCCCCTCTATTCCTCTCTTGTTAGACCTCATTTTGGAGCACCTTCCACATGAGGACAGGTTGAAAGAGTTGAGGTTGTTCAGCCTGGAGAACAGAAGGCTCTAAGGAGTGGGCTTCCAGCACTGAAAGGGGCTACAGGAAAGCTGGGGAGGGGCTTTTCACAAGGGCATGTGGTGTCAGGATGAGGGGGAATAGCTTTAAATTAGACGGTGCAAGATTTAGATTAGACATTAGGAAGAAATACTTCACAATGAGGTTGGGGAGGCCCTGGCCTAGTTTGCCCAGGGAAGTTGTGGCTACTCCATCCATGGAGGTGTTCAAGGCCAGGCTGGTTGGTGCTTTGAGCAGCCTGGTCTGGTGGAAGGTGTCCCTGCGCATGGCAGAGGGTTGGAACTGGATGGGCTTCAAGGTTCCTTGCAACCCAAATCGTTCTATGATTCTATGATTAATTGGATGCTCTCTATATTCTAATCACATAGCTCACTAAATGACCCCTATTTAATTGATTTATGTTAGCTGATGCTGTGTCCATTCACTGACATATTTATTTGTAGAAGAAGCATGTCAGACTTATGAAAAACAACTTACTTGTGTCCAGATTCATGAGCAATTGTAAAAGCCAGTCCGAGGCCTGTATCTTCATTAATGGTGCAGCTACGGTATTTGCTGCACATGCCACTGATAGGTGCAAATCCTGAAGGAAGGAAGCAGTAGAACAGCTTGTTCCTCTACAGAATTCCAAAGACATGTATTATCTGCAATGGTCCTAAAAAGCCAGTCTATTGCGGTGCATGAAGATGGTTGCCTACTTCATTGGGTTTATCATGGAAGAATTACAGCAGACTTTTATTTGACAATAAAGGGACTCCTGCATAAAAAGTATAAATCAAATCTAACCTCCTAAAACACACTCTATTTGTAAAGATTGTTTTTTACTCCCCCCATCCTGCCTTTACTGCTCCCAGATTAGGGAGGAATCCCAGACAAAAAGGGCAAATAGTCACAAAAAAAAATCAGAAATATCCTCAAAATCAAAAATATTCCTTGAAAAGGCGAGTCCCAAAGGATGTTGTCAGATAGCTTATGTTGCCACTTTTTCTGGGCAGTGATACCAGTAATACTGTTTTTCTCCTAGGTTCTTCCAAGACAATGTCTAACAATAGTACTGTTCTTTCCTCTTCAAGAAGGTTAACATTTTGTGCAAAAAATGAACTTTACTTTCAAACACTTCAGTCTCTATGAACCAAGATGCTGCTGTTGTGACACATGAGCTTCTCAGAATGTGTTTTCATATCATACCTAGAGTATCACAGGGTTCATTTTTCCAGGAGCAAATATCAAAGCCCGTGAGCAAGATGGCATGGTCGTGGCGCTTTCCGTTCTTCCCAACCAGAGCAGATTGCCACTGGCAGAAGCTGTTCAGGGACTGGTCTGCGTGGTGGTTAATCAATAATCCACCCTGCAGGTATTTCACAGACACAGAAATAAGGAGCTTCCATCAGTACTTGAGAAGGTTATTAAAATCTAAGAGTTGGTTTGAGAAAAGGGAATTACTTTTCCATATTCATTCTACATAAACTTACATCTTCCCACCTTAGCTGCCTGTGATGACCAATTGAGTTGCCAAACAAATGTATTAATTTTTAAATCACACTGTGCCTCTCCCCAGACACAAATATAGTTTCAAAGTCAGTGGTTGGAATTACAGTGTGCAAATATGTTTCATTCCTGATAAAGCAGAACTCTAAAGCATTTTCAAAGTGGTGATTAAAACATTTGGAGATTTCTGTGGAGGAAAAGCATTATCCAAGTAGATCAATCCATCACAAGTTTCTTTTCATCAGAAGAGCCTTTGTCTTCTTTTGTCTCAGCACCTGTGCCAAAATAATTGGCTCCAACTCACACTTTTTGTTACAAGCTGTCTGCAGTTTGGGATTTTTTACTCTTTTTTCTTTCTGATCAACACACCCTGCAAAGCCCAGGCCATAGTATTTTTATTTTTTTCAATAGTTTTTAAGTATTTTTCCCATTCCTTTTCAAGAACATGCTGGGAATTGTTAAGTTTTATCTTACTGGAAGCATTTCAGTTTTCTAAAGAACACTTATATGAAATGAAGATTTTAGTATCAAAACCTGTGAAGCAGTGAAATGCAGAAAGTGTGGGTTTAGAAGGTTTTGTGATTTTAATCTTCTCATGCTTTATGTCTTAAGAATCCTCAAATGAAAGTTCATGTAGAGAACAGGGGAACACCCAGAGCTCCCTGTGAGCAGTACCAAATGCAGTATACAACACACAAATTGTAACACAACTTACAGGCTCTTGTTCCAAAAGAAGAAGGCTCACAACGATGATGTTTATATCACTGCCAATTGTTCCATCTTTAAACAGACTAGAGACCTGCAGTGATTATTGAAGAGGAAATATCAACTACATGCATCATTTTTTAAACAGACTGAACATAAGCATCAAGTTACTGCCTTGGGCTTCAATTTTTAATTAAAATTAATGGTGTTATATACCTGGTAGGATTAACTTAAAGAGCTTAATGCAGAAGCATTATGGCCCAAACCACTACACTTACTGAAAAACTTGAAAACCTATTGATTTCGATGAGCTTTGTCCTGCCCTTGCGAAGAGTAATCAGGTTCAAAGTTTAAGTTGTGTAGTACAAAATGAAAGAGCACAAGGTCACAAAGGAAACACATTTCTAGTTACTGTTCTCAAAAAAAAAAAGCGCTTTCTCAAACAAATTTTTCTTTCAAGGAGAGATCTCACACAAACCAGACTCAGCTTCATGATACTAAATGAAAGTCTCAGAGTATCTGCCTTTTTTGTACTACATAACAAGTATTTTAAAATTTAACATTGTAAGTATTTCCCAATTTATTATTAACCCCACAATACCATTACCAGAGCTGTGATAACTGGAGAATCATAGCATGGTTTTGGTTGGAAGAGACCTTTAAGCCTATCCAGTCCCACCCTCACTGCCATGGGCAGGGACACCTGCCACTGGATCAGGGGCTCCAAGCCCCATCCAACCTGGCCTTGGACACCTCCCGGGATGGGGCAGCCACCACTGCTCTGGGTAATCTGTGCGAGTGCCTCAACACCTTCATTGTTAATAATTTCATTCCAATGTCTAATCCAAATCTTCCCCCTTCCAATTTAAAGCCATTACCTCTTCTCCTGTCACTACAGGCCCGTGTAAAAAGTAATCTTAATCTAGTCTTAAAAAGGTAGGGATGCATTTCTAAAGAGCTTTTTAACTAATACATTAGATGAGGTCTGAAGAAAGGCTTGAGTAAGGTGACTGTGTTCTTACTGGCACCACTATTTGCCTAACAAAAAGTCCTACTCTGAGGTAACAATATTGCACAGGGAACACATACGTTAAGTTATACCATAACTTACCATATTCATAACTGTTAAGATGTACGTTGTTACATTCTCCTTGCCATGTTTCTCCAACATTTTTTTGTCTGCCACCACAAGGGTTTCAACATTCAGACTCCCATTCTTCTGAATTTTAGCAGATGATCTTTTGAACCGTGCAGAAGTCCCATACTCATCTGAGCGAATGTATGTCTCTTCTGTGGGTGGCTTTGGCGCATCTAATAGGAAACACAACTCAGTTTTGGAAAGGGTTCAGATCACCCATGGACAATTTCATCAGAAAATGAAGTCTCACAGGTTTTGAGCCCCAGATTATTTTTACAGCATGTGATTTAATACTTATGGCTAAGTTCTTGTGTATTTATTAAAAAAGATTTGATTCATTCCTGAGGGAAGGATGGCTACAGGGAGAATCACATTTGTATGTTTATGAATAAGCAGTTTAAAATAAGGAATTAATCTAATAAAATGGTAGCATCTGTGGCAAAAACACACACAGTTTTTAAGAGTATCTACATTTTTTCCTGTCCTTTTGATAACTTCCTGAGGCGTTTGGCACTCAGTTCTGACACAGCCGCTGGTAAAACCCCTTCCCCCAGAGAGACCGGCTGTCAGTGCAGAGAGCAGACCCCCCCCATGCATACTGTTCCTGCCAGCCTGCTGCTGTGATTGACATTAGCTTTTGATTGAACTGCGGTTATTCCTGCTGGGAAAGGATTTATTTAGTATCGGGCAATGTCAGGCATGGGATATACCCAGTGCCAGAGTGCACTTGCACCTCTGTGCCTGTGTCACATGGCCCAGGGCACGGTGCTTAGAGAGCACTCTCCACTCCATTTCACAGGAAGGGTCATTGGGCACTGGAACAGGCTGCCCAGGGAGGTGGTTGATTCACCTTCCCTGGAGGTGTTTAAGGCACAGGTGGATGAGGTGCTAAGGGACATGGTTTAGTGTTTGGTAGGAATGGTTGGACTCGATGATCCAGTGGGTCTCTTCCAACCTGGTTGATCTATGATTCTATGATTTCTTTTGAGAACCAGAGAATAGGAAAGAAATCGATACCCTACATCCTAGAATGCTCCTATTATTTATCACTTCTTTTGCATAAACCTACAGCACCTTACATTGAGAATTAACTCAAAGGCTGCTTTAACACACTATTTGGATAACAATAGGCTCAGGTTTTTTTTACTCAGGATGTAACACGATGCAATGAGGGAGCCTCAGGTGATTAAAAAAGTCCTGTCTGTGCCTCATCAGAAACTTATTCCAATGACAGAGCTAAACCAGATGCTCCTTCCTTCCATGCCAAACTGGGAAATCAGGAATACCATAGAATGCACAGGTGGTTTGCTTACAGGAACTAAGGCATTCAGAACAATTGTTAACTTTGCAAGCAACTGTGCTAGTGAGATTTTAAAATGTATCGCTCCGTACAAACAATTGTCCTTTACAGGCTGAAAGAAGCTTTGTCTTCTGGAAGCATGACAATACATTAAGTCATGCCTCACCCAAAAGTGAAGTGCTCAGTTCATGGCACATCAGTTTCCATGTACTGTTTTATAAGAAACACAATTGCATGGTGTTTGACTTGTAAATCCAAGAGCAGTGGAGTTTTGCCCTTGAATGAATTCTGCTGCTACTAATGAAACAAAAGCAGCAGCAATGTCTAAAGCAAGACTTAGTGACTTGCTTTATAATCTGAAAATATTCAGATTGTGAAGAAGAGTTTGAAAGACAATTCAATGGGTTTTCTCATGCTTACAAATTGCCAGCATATGAAATTTTAAAAGATGCCTACAGGAAAACTGAGGAGCGGCTCTTTATCAGGGAGTGCAGGGAAAGGATGAGGGGGAACAGTTATCAGCTGAAAGACAGGAGATTGAGATGAGATCTCAGGAAGAAACGTTTCCCTGCAAGGGTGGGAGGCCCTGGCCCAGGTTGCTCAGGCAAGCTGTGGCTGCTCTATCCCTGTAGCGTTCAAGACCAGGTTGGATGGGGCAAGGAGCAACTTGATCCAGTGGGAGTTGTCCCTGCCCATGGCAGGGAGTGGAACTGGGTGGGCTTTAAGGTCCCTTCCAACCCAAACCATTCTATGATTCTATGGTAAAGTGAGACAAGCTACTTTTCACAGAACTGCAGAATCACAGAATCACCAGGTTGGAGAAACCTGGTGTCCATTGAGTCCAACCGTTCTTATCAAACACTAAACTATGTCCCTGAGCGCCACATCTACCTATCTTTTAAACACCTCCAAGGAAGGTGAATCAACCACCTCCCTGGGCAGCTTCTGTCAGTGCTCAATGACTGAGTTTTCTTTTTTCTGATGTCCAGCCTAAACCTGCCCTGGTGGAGCTTGAGGCCATTCCCTCTTGTCCTGTCCACTGTCACTTGGGAGAAGAGCCCAGCTCCCTCCT
>WAAB01014014.1:436002-459972 GCA_013389865.1 Piaya cayana | reverse complement strand
TTAGTGTCATCTGCAAACTTACTAAGGGTGCACTCAATGCCTTCATCCAGGTCATTGATGAAGACATTGAACAGGGCTGGACCCAGCACTGAGCCCTGGGGGACCCCACTTGTGACTGGCCTCCAGCTGGATTTAGTTCCATTTACCACCACTCTCTGGGCCCGACCAGCTAACCAGTTCTCCACCCAGGAGAGTGTGTGTCTGTCCAGGCCGGAGGCTGACAAGATGTGAAATTAGGTAGAAAAAAATGACAAGCAACACATCTGGCAATGCAGGAAGGAGTCAAACTGCAGAAAGTGTTGCTGAGGTGAAAGATAACTACCCTCAGGAAGCATCACAAGCAAACAGTAAAACCAGTGGCAGTAAATCATGGTAATCAAAGAAGTTAATTCTCTCTCTGCTGTGACGTACAGACCCGTCTCTGGGTGGAACTGCAAGGGGACAGCAGCAGCTAATGGAGCTGAGGGCATGTCACACATATGTGCTCGCGTTCCTGAAGCACTGGGTATATGAAATCAGCTTCCAAGGTACAGTGACAGGGACACGATCCATGATTCTCCAACAAAAAGTGAAAGGTCTGGTTGTTAAATAAATGACTGACTTTTAAAAAGTGTTAAGCACCCAGGAGGTCCCACTGAGCTGAACATTGTCTCTGCAAGCATTTCCAGAGTGCATTTATTCCAATTTGGGAAAGAACATGCTCTAGGAAACCAGTGAGAATGGGGTCTCAGGAGAGTTCCAGTAATACACATGTATTACTGAAGTCAGAAATCCCATGAGCAAAACACAGAGCATGTTCATTTTTGATCCTATCCCAAACCAGACAGCACAAAGGCATGTGAATGCACTAAATGAAAGAGCAAAGTTAACTTTTCCCTAGCTTTTATCTTTGCCAAATTCACCCACCCTTAGAAATGCATCAAGTCTGGACATGGGCAGTTACTGGCGACTGCCCCAGAGTCAGGGAAGCACAAATGCAATGGTTTATTGGACTGGATCCTTGGCTGATGAGAAAAAAACTCAGCAGACCTTTACTGCCTTTCACCATATTGGAATATCTGGCTCTGTACCACAGCAAATGTTTAGGTTAAGTTAACAGCTTTTATACACACTCAAATAGTTTTATCATAAAAGAAGCATTAGGATCACTGGTTGCCTATTCCGACTTGAAAATTATACAGCAGATCACATTTTTTCTTTAGATTTTAAGAGACTCACAAAAATAACTCAATTTATTCTGTTTTCTAACTCAATATAGATTTCTCGCAAATGTTAATTGTTAAGTGTTCTTAATCATACAGTAATTTATTATCTGAGGATCTGAGAGAAGGAGAGGACAATGTTTAAATTGCCAGTGTGAGTTAGGCATGAAAGACTACTCTGTTTGGTTGCTCCAAAGTGCTATGCAGAACACTCAGCAATTATTAAAACAAGGTAACAAAATTGCCTGTCTTTAATTATTCCTATAGGAACAAAGACAGTGTTATCTCTGAATGGGGCCTTTGTATTTCTGCAGCTGACTGAACTTGTTTAAAAGATCTTTATGCAACCCTCTGTCAACATATGGCAAATAAGGAAATATTCTTATTTGTTCCTCCACTTAAAGTAATTGAACCGGGCACGTTGGTATTTAAGTGTATTAAATTGGTATTTATTGCAGGGTAATGAGATATTCAAGAATGAACACAAATTGGATTGCTTTGCCACTGGTTAAGTACTTGTCAGTACGGGAGCTCCCTCATTTCTCACGGTTTGGGTTTTTTAAAACCAGAAGTAGGCACGAGAAATGAACAGAAGAAAATTACCAGTGTAAACTACAGCACGATGGCACTAACTCTACATTAATAACATTTAGGTTTAGTGCTGAAGGCTTACCAAGCTGCACTCAGGATCACTTTGTTAATGATTCCATCAGGACGGCTCTTTGCGTGGCTATAATGCTTCTCGAAAGCAAACCCAACAGCTCAGCTGTAGGTTTGTGAGCTGTACGAGCACTCGGGCACCACCTGCTTAAGCAAATCCCTGTGACTATGAGATAAAATCTAGGTATTTTATTAGGTATGACAGTTCCAAAATCCATCACAAAGCAAACAGGAAATATTTTATGAATGCATTTCTGCTTCATTTTTCCTAAAAAAAGGCAGCCCGCTATTTGTCCTATGCTGCCTTACAGCTGAGTAGTTACCTAGAGGACATCAAGAATAACACAGCTGCCTTCAGTCCTCTTGGTTAATCTGCTCTAGGATCCCATGTAACCAAGTGCACAGGTTGACAGAATTCTTAACCCGGACGAGGAGGTGTATCTTGTGGAAATGTTGAAGTATAGAAAATGCAGCCCTCTCTGTCCTCTGATTCTGTGCAACAGCAACAAGCAGACAAGCCTGAAAGACTCACTCTCCCTTACAAGCCACCATGCTGAAGGTGCAGGAGACAGAGACACTTGCCCAGTGCACCTGGACACCAACAGGCTGGCTGATGATCGCCCCTTCCCCTGGCTCCAGAGTGAATCATAGAAACATGGAACAACCAGGTTGGAAGAGACCCACCGGATCATCGAGTCCAACCATTCCTATCAAACAAACAGTGACTTACACTGGGCTTATGTTTGGGCTGTGCAACAGCACAGAATCAGAGCAACATTAACGTTCCTCTTAAGTCTCCAAAATGTGACTTCAAGTCACCTAGACCTTTAACAAACCTCTGCATGGGGTGGAGTTCCACACTAAGGATGGTTCACTGTGAATTATTCATGCTGCTCAAAGGATCGGGTGCAAGAAAATTTCCTGGCAAGGTTCTCCTCCTCAGTGTACAGCTAATCGATTTGGTGTGGATGGAATGTGCAAACATACGAATATTCTAGGGAAAGTGCATGCCTTCCTAATGAATCTTCTGCTTCTATAGTTGTGATAAAAGCAAAAGCAATGAGATTGGGGCACAATGACACAGAAAATGAGCCGCTTAAAAAAAAGAATTGATGATAGATAACTAAAATCAGTACCTGGAAATTCTTTTACACAGGTACTTAGCATTAACAGCTGCGTGCTTGAGCATTTCTGGTTAGGAGCATTCCTCTCTATCAGACATGCAACTCCAAACATTAAAGTCATGCAGGAAACAACACCGTCAGCTAGGAGATCTTTTAAAATAAACTGTACAGTTTCGGTGGTTTATTTTCTTTCTGATTTCATGAACCATTTTCAAGTGCATTTTTAAAAGGTTTATTTACCCATTGTGAACATATATATTAGACTCAAATTCGAGGCTTTCCTTAGCAAAAACACAGCTCTTCCTGTGATGATGGGTGTTTGGCAGCTGGACCTTTCAGAAGAACATTTCATATCATGACTGCGAGCAGTAGACAAGCCTGAAAGACTCGCTTTCCCTTACAAAAGACCCTGTTGAAGGTGCAGCCAACAGAGACACTTGCCCAATGCACTTGGACACCAGACAGGGCTGGCTAATGGTAGCCCCTTCTCTTGGCTTCAGAGTGCCTTATGCTGACTGCATCAAAGTCCCAAAGCAAATGTTCTAGACGGAGGCAGTTCTCTACTCAGACCCACTTTTCCCCAGTGAAGATCCTCCAGATAAAAGCCTCAGCCTGGCAGAGCTGATGCAAATGAATTTGAGGGGGCAGAAGATCTGAGCCTGTCTGACCTGGGATAATTTGCATTCAAACAAAATAAATCCAGCTCAATTCCCATAGCAATTTGACTTTGCTATGAATAGCTCAGGCAGCTCCAGTAACGAGGAGCTCGGGTTACAGCTGATTGCCAGCTGTACTGCTTACTAAAAAGTTAGGTCAGTGGTTCCCAACCTTTTAATTTTCCTGGTTGGAGTATACATTGCTATGGATTAGTTACATGAGACAGTGGTCACAAGGAACTCTGTAGGGAGCAAAGTATCAGCTTTGCTGATATTCCACATACACAGACATACACATATGTTGAAATATCTATGTGGGAAGGAGAAAGGGAAGGGAACAAAAGAGCTTAGGCCATTAAGGGAATGCAAAACAAGAAGTGAAGACAGCCCAAGAGTGAGAATGTCAAGCTGGTGCCTGGGTTATCTGGATTAGACTCCCAGTTCTTCAGCAATTCAGCTTCTCTGCTCCTCATTTCTTGGTTTTATGGAAAGGATTTTGTAACCAACCCAGATAATGGTCAACAGAGACATGTGAAGGCTCACATTTGCCCCACGTTGGGTTCCTCTGTCAAAATACCTCCACCTTCCTCACCCAGCAGCCTGAGCCATTGTGCCGTGCCCAGCTGCCCTCAGCACAGGAGCCCACAGCCGGCGAGGTGTGTGCTGCCCAGCAGGGCTCCATGCTGGCAAACGTCCTGCACTGAGACATCTTCCTCAAATATGTCTCTGCCCACAATCTCTCCCTTGTCACATCCCTGGATGGGCTGCTGCCATTTGGTCCTGCACACAAGAACCAGTGCTACACGGCATGTGACCCAGAAACGCACAGTCACAGCAGGCAAATAGGTTTGTTCACAATCACAGAATCACTAGGTTGGAGAAGATGTCCAGGATCATTAAGTCCAATCATTCCCACCAACCAGGTACTCCCTTGCTATAATGCTTTCTATTTTTCTTGTGCCTATAGAGAACGTGCAATTACTTAGCATGACTGTGGAAGGAGAGGCAGGAAAAAAATAAATTCCACTTCTCTTCTTTTGCTGCAATCACCTCTTTGAAACAGGACAGCAGCCGATATGTGGCTGAATCACATTTTTGTTCCAAGAAATGGCAAATCAGTGAACCCTTGAATGCAATTCATACTCTGGAACCTGAAACACGGGGCAGCAGGGTCCCCGAGATCTATTGAGTTAAAATCAGACCTCATTGCTTCCTCAGTTAAGAAAGTTCATTAAGAAAGCTGTATGATGGCAACTGCATGTAACATTTAGACAACCATACAAGCCGTACAAACACCCTTAGCATCCCGATCTTAGTTTACAGAGGTCATTTGAATAAGAAATGAGCTATCTGCTACAATAAATGTAGTAACTTAGATATCTACTCCATGTCATGAAAAAAACTCATATTTGTAGGCACCATTTACAACCGCAAAACCTGCCTTCACAATATTCTACTGCAAAGTACCCCACAAGTTCCAAGATTCTTTGTTTTCCTACTTGTAGCCAAATGCTATTAACCAGCAGTCCTTTGACACCCTGCACTCATCCTTGTCCTGCTACAAACCTGTGTACACTCAGTCTTGCTCCTCTCTCCCACAAATTGTCCCGTTTTCCATAGTCAGGGGCTCATGCACAAGGGTGAGCATGCTGTAAGTGCTCTGTTGGTGTAACTGTAATGGAAAGCAGGAAGCCTGGGTGGATCTGTCCTAGTCTAGAGAGGGGTTTAATACTATTGTAAATGAACATTTGCTGAGAAATAATTTTCAGTACAATTTTCTAACTACAGAAGTCTCTATAGTAGAAGTAATTGCAATGACATAAAAAAAACTGTCCCAAAGAGGTCCTGCTTTGGCATGGAATTGTGCGATAGCCATCTTCATAAAATGGAAAAAGTAGTAGCAGCTTAATATTGATCCAGATTTTCAATATAAGTTAATGTAAATCCATTCCTCAACCCAATACATTAGTTTACATCTCACAGAATCACAGAATCACAGAATCACCGGGTTGGAAGAGACCCATCGGATCATCGAGTCCAACCACTCCCACAAAACACTAAACCATGTCCCTCAGGACCTCGTCTACTCGTAACTTAAACACCTCCAGGGACGGCGAATCAACCACCTCCCTGGGCAGCATATTCCAGTGCCTAATGACCCTTTCCGTAAAAAACTTCCTCCTAATCTCTAACCTAAACCTCCCCTGGCGGAGCTTGAGGCCATTCCCCCTTGTCCTGTCCCCTGACACCTGGGAGAAGAGCCCAGCTCCCTCCTCTCCACAACCTCCCTTCAGGTATTTGTAGAGAGCAATGAGGTCTCCTCTCAGCCTCCTCTTCTCCAGGCTAAACAACCCCAGCTCTCTCAGCCGCTCCTCATAAGGCCTGTTCTCCAGCCCCTTCACCAGTTTCATTGCTCTTCTCTGGACACTCTTCTCTGGACATCTCCTGACATGCTGCCTCCTGACAGGGTCAGAATACAATATCCAAGTCTACAGCAGTATTTAAGGTGTTAACACAACAGTTTTTAGGTATTCAGATTCATTTTTTACTTACTCAAGAGTCCTGCAGAAATGAACTGGCCAGGAAAGGTTATGCTGACCCAACCATACACAGACATCAGGATAAGTATATGGCTTATGAGACCATTTAGCCTCATAAGTCTTAAGAAAAGTACGAAAGATGGTGTTGGATCATGGACTTACGTCTTTTGATTGAAGAAACCAGCTCTGTTATGCACCTTTTAAGAATCAGAAATGAGACCAGAGGACAAAGAAGCTGAGGAGAGGACATAGAGGTTCTTATTTCTACAGAGGCCCACAGAAACTGATGCAGGAAGGGAGGCCTTCAATCCTGGGTCAGCAAGCACCACTTACTGAAGCAAGGGAAGAGCATTTCTTCATGAAAGCATTTGTACAGTAAACTGTTCTCAATGCATTCTCTTACTTCAAAGTAAGTCTCTCAAAATATAGTCCGTGGAGCATCAAAAGATCTCTGACCCTGTGATGTCTCTGATCTCAGGAAACAGGAAAAATAAAGTGATAAGGGAAAGGTTGTGCTCGAAAGTAACTGTTTCTTCTACAAGGTATTCTATATATGATTGGTCCAGGAAATCTAGAAATCTATTACTGCATGTGTTGCCACACTGTTAAACACTAAAGGACTTCTTATGGAAATAAACATGCAACAAAGTCAAGGGAGATACAATTATATAGAATTTGTTGACAGCTCAGCATGTTGCAAAGTTATAAAAGAAAAATCAGCAGAACATTTAGAAGGCAAAATTTCCTAAGCTTAGCCTGACCTCCTTTTTGCAATGAATCTACTGAACAGCAGGTTGAGCAAAGGTCAGGTTAAGCACAGGTTCAGAAAAAAGCTCTGAGAGAAGGAATGCGCTGTCAGGGTCACAGAGGCTACAGGATATCAGGGCAGTGTGTGTGAGTTGCAGACACTCCAATATCCGATGCAGTTTCTAGTCCCAGGGCCCAAGTGGGCTCTCCACTGACACCATGGAACACCCCACTGGAGTTTGCACCATGCACACCTCAGGCAACACTCAAGAAGCGCTGCATGGCTGAGCTACTCTCATGTCTCCAGCCCTTACTGAGAAATCAGGATACACACGGTGCGCCGAGTGCTGCATGAGCCAAACAAGTAGTGTGTCAAAGCACATTGACTCCTGTAAGAAAGAGAAGATGTGTCTGCTTTTACAGACAGAAATTAGAAACATGAAAAGTGAAAAATGTGGCCCTCAGAGCTCCACGCCACTTGCAGAGTCACCGATTCACTGTTCTCAGTCTGACCTCTCTGCTACAGCCTCTACTCAAGCCCTTGTCTCTCACATGAGTGCACCCCTGACTTTACCCCAGTGTAAACTGGCAGCTCAGTGGCCACCGAAGGGGCACAGCTTGCCAAAAGACTCCAGGCATGAAGGTGGGCCAAACCCTCTTTGTGCCTACAGATTTTCCTACCTAAGCCTGTGTCCACTTCCAGAAGGTAAAGTGCAATCCTGAATTTGCCCAGCTTAACATGTCGTGACTAAAGATGTGACTGTTCATGCGATCCATCTGGATCATCACTCATTTACTCCACCTTTTCTTCCTCCCAGGAGGTAAGGTAAACAGAGGAAAAGCCAGAAGGACCTCTTGTTGTGAAACATTTCCTCTCTTCATAGCATGTTACACTACACCCTCCTCCGGCAGCATAAGCCCCGCGGTGTTAATGTGCTGGGGAAGTCAATTAGTCACAAACACCACCAGAGGAACTTAAATATTTTGAATGTATACCATACAATCAGGAAATGCCCACCCTCTTTATCTGTCAGGAACAAGGACATTGAAAGCTTTGTAATTTCAAACTGCCCATCAGTCTCTGAGAATTAATCCAACAGCTGTGGAGAGCTAGCACACAAGAAGGCTGGTAAGGTCAGATAAAATACACACCCCATCCTGCTGGAATGGTTTAAACCCAAGATTCCACATCTGATCAGCCCTGTCCAGGCCTTCTCTTCATACACTTCCACTGAACCCCTCAGAAGGGCCTAAACAGGCTATTGAACTTCCACGCGGTTTTGAATTACCTGTATTATTACTGATTCTCACAAGTTTCACCAGTCCAAAAGAAATCTGATTTTTTTTAAAGTAAATAAATTCACATACTTACAGTGACTTATTCCTTTAGCACATATTAACAGATAATGATATAAGTCATGCAAGTCTAATACACACTTTCTCTACATTATGTTTTTTACTAACAACCCTTCACCCATCCATTTACTACAAAAATCAGAGACAAATCACATCAGTCGCAATTCACATCTGTAAAACTTAAGTCTTCCTGGAAGAAACATAAAGGTATTGATTTAAATGATAATTACTGGGGTTTTAGCATGGGATAGAGTTATTAAGTGACAGAAGAGACAAAAGCTGTAACGAGCACTGCCTTGCACAACTTCATGAAAGTAAAAGAATAATATAGGAATATAATTCATGAAATAATATATGAATATCTCAGACAGTGGACACTGGCTGCACTGTTCTGTGTAAAATCAAGATCAAAGGACTAGCACCAATTCAGGGCATTGGTATAGCTGTGTATGCAAACAGAAATCTCTTTTCCTTTTTATTGGCAAGTAAAAGGTAAAAAGTCAAGTCTAGAGTCTAAGATGTCATTACCAGTATGTGGCATATCCATGGATTTTTTGGAGCACATGGGACCATTCAGAGGAGGCTGGTGGTGAGCAGGAAACCAACCCCATGAGGGGGATTCATCTTCTCCTGTTAAACCTAACACAGAAGCAGGGCTGTGGAGGCAGAGAGCACTTTGCAATGCACAAAGGCTAGTTTGCAGAACAGACCTATTTTCCAGGTGAAAAACATGTCCTTCTGGTTGTCCCTCACATTAGAGCCTGTTCCTGACTTTCCTAAACTGTTATCTTTAAAATTATTAATCGTGTGACAGCCACATCAACAAAAATTATACCATTCCCTCAGCCCTCAAGCTATTTCCAACTAACCTAGTGCTGTAGTGCTGTTCTGCACACCCGATAGCTAGTTTGCAAGGAATGCTTGGAAAATTACAGCAAAAATAAACTCATCATGGCAGTATAGCCCCAAACCCAAGAGCCTGTAAACAAAACCAGTGCAATATTGACATGCCAAGACCAAAGCCTAGCACATTTTTGATCCCGGATTCAGCTATCTATGCTGATCTGTCAGCCTCTCTTTCCAACAGGGTTTCTGGTCCAAACAGTTCTTCCTTGGGTATTTCATCCATCCCACAGGCTGATGGAGAAAGCAAGCCTTGGTCACCATACCCTAGTCTGATGTTCAGTGACACAAGGCACCAGCTCTGCACTGTTCTGCATGGCCCCACACGGTTTTTGAGATCAGGCATGATCTTCATTAAGGGAGACCTGTAGGACTTGTCTCAAGCAGCTGAAATGACCACCCAGGATTCTACTGGGCAGAGGAATCACAGGAATCAATTATCTATTTCTGTTACAGGCTACATGTTCTCCTCTCTGCAGGTACTCAGTTCTCTAACCAAGAGTGAAAGATGACCAGAGTCTTGCCTCTCACAGGTGTTCCCAGGATGACAAGTGGTAATATCCTTGCACATTTTCATAGACCAAAAACCATCTCCTGCCTAATAACGGAAAATAGCCTCAAAAGCTACTTTCCTCTTCTATTCCCAATGCCAGACTTGACTTTATCAGGACTTGACTGCGATTAGGCCAAGAAACCTCTTTACATTTACTCTCGACTTTGTATTTTTTGATGGTGATTCTGCTTCCTTCACTCCTTCATTGTCACAAGACTCTGGCAGCACAGCAGGATGGAAACAGCTGGCACCAGGTGCCAAGCCCTTTGGTGCGTTTTCTAGCAGCAGTAGCAGCAGCTGGTTCCCTGCGAAACTGCCTGAACTCCTGCTTCATCTCACCCCTGGCTGTTAACCAGCCAAAGTGGTCCACAAGAACAGCGTGGAGTCTGCAGAGCTTCAAGTAGGCCATTTTCCTCCATGTCACTCCTGACTCACTGCAATCTGATTATACAGCACCACCTTGGACTATTCACGTGAAGTGCTTTGGGGTCTGCCAGTAGAAACGAACATGCTTCAATTTTTTGATGAGCCAGTGGTGCTTTCTATTTGCAAAATGCCTTCCTAAACCAAACAGTAACTGTAGCAATGTTCCCCAAAGAAATGTCATGCCTCTGGATGCCAGGATGATGTAGGGAGGAGGGAGAACTCTCCTGAGGTTGTGTTCTTATCCAAAGCAGTCAGCATAAGACTTTTTATTCACTACCAGCTTTGCCAGTCCATAAACCACCAAATACCTGTCAATGATCGGAAGATACTGTACTGCAGGAATGAGCACACATGAGCTGCTCACTCATATCTCAGCTTGGCAACTGTCCTTTGGCCACCCCTTTGCTCAGGCTTTTACTGCTATAGGCAGGAAAACAATCTGATGATCAACACCTGGTGTTGGGAGAGCAAAACATGTCCATTCAGCCTTTAGCATGGCTTCTAGCATGAAGAGAAGCCAAAGAGAGGAGCAAACTGGAGCTGAAGGTATTGCTGCAGTAGGCTGCTCTCTACAGCAATTCCTCCTCCAATTCATGGACATGAGATGTTAGGGAGAAATGTTTTGCTGTGAGGGTGGGGAGGCCCTGGTCCAGGTTGCCCAGAGCAGTGGTGGCTGCCCCATCCCTGGAGGGGTTCAAAGCCAGGTTGGACTCTGAGCAACCTGATTCCATGGGAGGTGTCTCTGCCCATGGCCAGGGGTTGGAACTGGATGGGCTTTGAGGTCCTTTCCAACCTAAACCATTCTTAACCAATGATTCTTAACCAAACAGCACGATTTTGTCAAGTGTCTGTAAGACATGAAACTGCTTAGCCATATTTTTACACAAGTTAGAACTTTCTTCTCCAACACTGTGTTACAGCGCTAATACCTGTTCCAGACCACAACCAGCTTGTACTCTAATTACTATATTCCCTTAGGGTATTCATGGAGGTTTAGTCTAGCCTAATTTTAAGACTTACTGTTTTGATGACTTCTTCCTAAAAAAAAAAGAATGAGTGTGTGGCATGAAACAAGCCTGTTCAAGATAGAATTTCTTTTAAATGTTCACTTTTTCACTGAAGTGCAACAATTTTCATGAAGAAAAAGCAAATCTGTTTCTAATCCGTTTTTGGAAAAAAAGCTAATTATATTCTGCTGTTATATAAATTTTATATCTGATGGCAAAGAAACTGCAGATCTGAAGAGTAATCCATGTTTCATTAGTTTGTGTATTCTGCCACAGAATATAATATTACGTTCTTAAATTAGTTGGAAGCCACACTGTGCTGCAGAGTATAAAAACAAAAGTGAGGGCTCAAGTGAGGTCAAGCATATTTTGTATAGGTCCATAAAAAATCTCATTCCATTAATATTAATAAAGATATTGAGACACAAGAGTCCCTCAATTAACATATATTAGGCAGGCAGGCACAGGCATTCAAGCGATCCCACTGTGAACAGCAAGAACCCTGTCCTCAAAGACTAAAGCCGTGAGTGCGCTGTGTACATAGCGCGGCATCGGAACGCTGATGCCACAGCAGAGTGAAAAGGCAACGCCCCGTTGTCTGTGCAAGTAAATATCACTTTATTGCCTCAGCTTCCTCTTCTATTAAGCAGGTTTGTTCTTCCAGCAAGAATAACTTCAAGACCTATTATCTTTGTCATCAAACTTTTCTTTTACTCCTATTTGGCAGGAAGGAGCAGGGCAGCCACATATGAGACTGAGGAACAGGATTTTCATCTGACTGCACCACTTGTTTGTGGATCTCCCTAGCTTACGAACTGGTATTGTAGAAAAGAAATTAACTTGCATGTTCCAGAAATTACTCTGGACAATAATGGTTCCCACGGTCCTGAGCCTCAGCCATCAGGACTCATTCGCTTGCCTATGACCTGATTATTTGACATTTCTTCACCCTCATTCTTGGTGACTTCCGAGAACGATAAACAATAGAAGGTTACTGATGTCAACCTATTATGAGCCAGGATGCTGTTCTCGGCTAACATGCAGTCAAGCCAGCGCTAGAGCTTAATTAATACATGTTTGCAAATTGTGTGGAGCTGCAAGGCATTATGATTTCAGGTTTCTTCTGTGAATGTTTACTTGGAGCTTTAGTCAATGCTGCACTGTCTGAACCAAAGAGAAGTTCTGCTTCCATCAGCTATTCACATAGCTGGTCAAATCACTGTCAGAGCAAATCAATGGGAAATTCCTTTAGCATACTGTAATTTATGGTAGACCTGCAGCAACAGAATTGGGATTAAAATGGGATAAGAAAAGGCAAGAAAGAACCAACATTTCTGCTCCCAGTGACATGATCAAAAAGACAGAGGGAAACCTTGTTTGTAATGTAATTACCTATTAAAGTTCAGTGCGGATACCATTTCAGGGCTAGTCAGAGCCTTCGGATCACAAAACGGGGAGGGTTGAGTTAAAAAAGATATTGAAGTCTGAGTTTCAGCTGACAAAGCTCCATGTAGGTCCACTGACAGCTCCCACTGAAGACGTAACTAAGTTTAACCCCTCTCCTGCCAGCTCACTGAGAGAAGACCTTGACAAAGTGAGGCACGCAGAGCTAACAGCTTCAGTCAGGTCAGAACTCAAGACAGAGGAACGCTTCTGATGTCTGAGAAGGCTGCTGACTTTAGCAGGGCTGCTGTCAGGTTATCCCTGGACATCACATCTTCCAAAATGTGAAAGGAGAGACCTATAAATCTGTTAGGTAAACGTAAACTACTGCTGAAATGGAATCTGATTAATATAGCTCTGAAATTACTTTAAAGGATTGGCTATATATTATTGACATCACAGCTCTGGATGCCTCTGTCTGGTATGGCCCCAGCTCTCACCTTGCCCCCATCCACAGACTGCAAATTTCAAACCCACGGACTTCTCAGTGTCTTTAGAACACCAACATTATCCTGCTGCTTGCAGTACTGGACAGCAGTCCCAGCGTTCAATCTACCACCTCTTTTGAAGCGTTTGGGACACATCATGCACCAGAAACACAAACCCTTCCGCAAAATAGAAACCATTATCTTAAATATCTTGCTGATGTAAACATAACCGTGAACAAAAGAAAACCCTGTAGGGGTTAACACAACTGAGGGATTTATGGAACTAGTAACCAACTCCCAGTGACCATCCAGATTGATAATGATGGGGCAGCCTACACTGAATCACAGTCAACTTTCCAACTGAGTACCAGTGTGCACATCACAAAGTTGTCAGCAGCAGCAGGACACGCGTTTGCAAAGAGGCTGAGGAAGGAGCAAGCTTGGGAAAAAAATGTTTAAGAACAGTTCCGATACCAGTGTTTGCTCCAATTAAGTGGGCTCTGTGGCAGGGCCAAGCACAACCAAAGTAGTTCTGTGCTTTCCACTCGCTCTCCTGCTGTGTGTCAGGTACAGAGCTCTAGCAGGGGGCTGCCCGCATTGGACTTAAACTACAGCTTCACAGACTGTCCTTGTGGTTTGGGTAAACAAAAGCCTCTACGTTCCAGGTCTGCAAATCTGGTATCTTCCTCAAACATTTCTGAAGTGCAGGAAGAAGGGGGAAAGGACAGAAATAAAACCTTGTTTAGGTTAATTATTAGTGACTGAAAGCTGCTGTAACTTATTAGAATCTGCTTCTAAGAAGAGAAATATTTAAGCTGTTCAGCTGTGCAGAGGAGACTCTGCTGCATCTCGGCAGCAGGGATGGCATGGTCCGAATGAAAACAGTGGCGCTTAAAATAAAACTCCTCATTTACATCAAAGACATCCTGTTATGAGGAGGTCAAGTCTGTGCAGACAGGTCATCCTCTCCTGACCTTTATGAGGGCACTTGACTAAAAGCTTCTCTCTAATGGGCTAGGAAAAGTGTGGGAACTGAGCTTTGTGGAAAGACTTTGCTACAGCAGAAACAATGCTTATGTTTCAAGCATAGATGGAGTTGACTAATTCCTTTAGAAGCTCTGATAAGACTGCTGCTTAACAAGAGAGGCCAGGATGAACTGCCTATCTGGACACAAACAGGCACCTCCCTGTTTCCGGAACTGCTTTAAGGGTGCAAGCAGAGGTGCTTGCAACAGCCTCAAGTTTGGTCTGAAATACATGTAGAAACAATTCCCATGCTCTCACTGCCAGCTGAGAAGGTAAAAATGCTTAGGAGGACCAGCTCCTGTGGGCACTCTTCAAGTTGTTCTACATCCATAGCCTGCTGTGTTCAGCCTGATGGACCCAACATGCGCTCAGGGACATGCTGTTTCCCCTATGGGTGTCCAGAGGTTCCAGGTTTTCTAATATAAAACCAGGAAGAAATGCAATTTCTATTACTTTTCCTGTCTAGCAGAAGCAGATTATTTCTCCATTCCCTTTAATTCAATTTCTTACCCATCAGGAATCAGCAGACTCAAAACACATGGGATAGTGCTGTCTTTGTCTTGCAGAGCTAAAGTAAGAGTTAAACAGAAAGCTTATCAGACAGATATAGAGAAGAGCGATCAATAATCTAATCACATCATTCATTTACCACCAGCAGTCAATTCAAGGCTGAGACCACAGAGTGTCTTCTGTTTGTTTAGTATAACTTAAAATATCTTTTTAAGGCTTTTCCCCATGGTCACCTCATTTTCCTGCAAAGATTTTTCTTATTTTCAACCTTATCTTATTATGGAGTGAATAATGGCAAAATATCCATCAAAACAGTGGATAAAGTGATGGAGCTGTACCACAGTTTGTGTTTTATAAAACTGGAGATGTAACAGTGTGTGAAAGTAAAAAACTCATGCACCAGACACCATTTGTGTCATGCTGGTATAACAGCAGAAAATGTAGGATTTGTATATTGACTTGTGGATAGACTAGTTTTGAGAATGAGTCAAATCACCACTTCTTTGCTTAGTTTCTCTTCAAGGTCCCACTGGGCCAAATTCTGTTCTATTTTTGCAGCTGTAAGTTCCTAAAGGAACCTCACCGCAAGCAGCAATTATTTTGTACTTTTACCAGCAGCCTGGCTCATTGAAGTTGACAGGAGTTTGTCTGCATAAGAACCTTGGGATTTGTCTTGATCTATTTAATTGGACTTAAAGTGTGAGCTCTAGGAATAAGAGGCCGTTGTTAGCATGAACTGAAACAATGCTGATACAGGCTGCAATTAAATGTCTACAAAGAACAGGTAGATGAGTTGCCTTGCCTGCCTGCCTCTTAGGTGGCCAGACTGCATTAAGAAGCTTTACTTTTGTGGCTTCTTTGATACCTTGAGCAAAGTCCTGCCCTGAGACATGCACACACAGCTTCCACTGAATTAACACATCTCCTGTTTATCTCTCAGTTCTACCTCCAACCCTTTCTCCAGTTGCAGGCTCCTCTGACAGCTCAGTGAGCGTAACATGATTCACCCTTCCCTGCTTTCTCTTCCCTTGACTAGACACTAACAAACACAACAGAACTTGAGACAAGAGGCCCCTTATAATTGAAGATTCAATCATAGCTTACCAAATACAAAGGAGAGCCCTAAATAGTGCATGAAGCTGCCTCCACTCTTCTAGTTGAAGTAAAGAAATAGAAGGGAGAGAATGGCCGGTGTTCACCTCTCGTGTAAGCAGATGCAGCTCTTCAGGCCTGCATGCTGGTGCACTTGCTTAGGGCTGAATTTGCCCTGAACCATACAGTTCTAAAGGACCTGAACCATTCCACTGAACTGCACTGATTTTCTCTTTGACCCCAAATACACACACATGTCCTCTGCAATGGAACAGGTGCTGTCTGTGTGATCCCTTCCTCTGGGAGCACATGTTGTTCCTGCTGTATGGCTTCACCTGCCTCTTCCACCAAACAGCAGCAACATCCCCACAAAAGGAAAAACATAAACTGCTCATCTATTGTGTTTGCTATTTTCAGTTCTGTGTGTTGGACTGTAGTGTAAACTTGCTTGACTTTGTAAGAAAGAGTTCTTGTCCATGAGAAGTATGTGACTTCTGCTCCTAAAGTTACAGTTATAGGTTAGTTAAGAACATATCAAGAACACAATTGGACTCTTGAAAGCTCTGGGTTCTCTTGTATCCTGCCCTGGCTTACTATGTGACCGCAAACAGCTCACTTTATGAATACGTAGGCTTAACATAAACCACACAGAGAGTCAGAAAGAAGACAAAAACTAGCATGTAAAGAGGCTAACACCACACAGTTCATAACCCAATTAGGAAGACAGTACTGAGGCTTTTAGAGAAAATACCATCATGAAAGCAGAGTTAAGGATGATGAACACGCATACGTGGTGCAGATGAGATGGCACGGCATGGGGGTGAGGATGGGCAAGAGGAATGCTGCAGGAATACAGGTAGGGCTGCAGTGAGTAAGTTCTAAATGCAATTTCTTATTCTAACAGCTGCCAGCACCATCTCCCGCAGAAAATCTGAACACCCCTGCACTCTGTGGATTTGGCATATTTTGCCCCCCAATTAGAAATCTAAAGGCAATTGTAAGTAATAATGTATTACTAAGTAATAGTAGTGATAAAAATATATCACTAGAATAAGTAAGAATTAGCTCAAGTCGTATGTTTTGGGGGAAAATGCATCAGGGAACAATGAGCAGCTTAAATTGGAGAACACAAACAGAGGATGAAGCAGCAAGAGAAACCGACAGCCTAGATATGTCAACTGGGAGAACAGCATGGGTTGAAGGAAACCCTAAGAAGTCATGCTGGAGTGACAGAAGAGTTTTATTAAAAGTAATAATGAACATCACTGAAGAAATGAGTGGAAAAACCTTCATTAATTTCTCTTCGGGCCACATTAAGATGATGCCAAAGACAGAAATCAGTTTGGTACTTACTAACATAAATGAACTCTTTGACCCAAAGATGTAAGAGTTAAGAAAACACCCTTGAGAGTGAGAATATATTGACCAAAACCGGAAAAAATTATCAGAACTTGTTTGGAGGGAATGTGTCCTACTCCCCACAGAGAGTCCTGAACACATTTCTCTGAAAGCGTACCCAAAGCACACCCGTCTTTCGAGCATTTTTGATAAAACTACTGAGCAAACCTGTGTGATGCACATCAGTCAAAATTTTAATTACACTGCCTTACCCTTTTGCCACCAGGTACAATGCCTCTACTCATTGTCTGGTGGTGGCACAGACACGTAGGAAGATGGAAACAAGATTGCTTGCATATAAGTTAATTCCATTTAAAATAATAGAATCACAATTTTCTTGCTGCGTAACAGATGCTCCATCAAGTAACAAATGCTGACTGAAACAGGAAAGGGCAGAAGACAGAAGAAAGCAAGTTTCCTGTTGAAAATTAAAGCACCTAAACATTTTGGTCATGAAAAGGCAAGAGACAGCACGGACAGCAAACTTGGATGTGTTCTCCTGAAGTGCTCACTCAACGTATTTGAGTACTGATTCAGACACAGAGCATGGATCCAGTTTTGCGTTCTGACACATCAAGAAAATTGCAATCACCGATGAAAACTTCTGGTCTAAAATCAACAAATTGGTATGAACATGCAAGGTTTTACTGTCAACTGAGCCAGGAAAACGCAAGATACACACATCTCTGAACAGATCTATACCAATGCCACAAACCCTTGCTCCTTTCCAGTGTTAAGTTAAGGTCACCCCGCCTAACAAACCATTTCATGTAGACTCTCCACAAAGTCTCCTCTGCAGGCAACAGCAGATAACAGGCAGCTGAATGACTGAATACTCTAGGTCATCCAAAAAAATTAGATCAAAGAGTCCCTGTAGTCTATTGAAATGCAATTGCTTCCAAATCACATTGTGGTGTTCCAGGCTTGAAAGACTGGGTCACTGCAGTTTTATTGTGGAGAAGCTATTGCTAATGAAAGGAACAATGGAAAGATTAGTGCTACCAACCATATAGAAGAAACACCACTTTCGGTTTAATTGCAGTGAACAAAGCAAATAGGAAAGAAGGGCAACCAAGTGACAAAAGTAGTTGGTGCAAAGAGGATATAGAAGCTATTCACAAGGCTCTCTTGATCAGAGCACAGCTTCCAGACTTAACATATGATTACTGAATTTGGATCACAGTAAAACATGACGCAGCTGTCACTACAGGCAGCTGACGACACATTTTTAAGAAGGCAGCCTTGCAAACTGAGAGACTAAGAATCCTGTTGCTAATTTGCTTGGGCTTCATTAAGTGAAATAAATGGATAGGGCAAAAGGAACAATTACACTTTATTTGTGATACACACTCTGCGGGAGATTATTATAAGTAAAGGTTTGTTTCATTTACCACTTTAAAATAACAATTTAAGGTGACATCTGTTCAATCTTGGAACTGGTTAAAAAGAGAGAGATTCTAACTGATGGCATTGAAAAAGGTTCTGCCATAATAAATTCATAATAAATTTGTCCATCCCACAATATTTCTTCTCTTTCATCAGTTTCTGGATCTTTTCTAAAGGCAGCTTACCAGTCATAACAATCTCTGTGTCGAGACAGTGGTAAAAGATCCATTTCAGCCTCAGTTAAGATCACCACATTCTGTTTCTCTGTGACCTGAGGCAGACTTGAACCTTCCTTCTCCAGACAAGACTTGACAAGCCCAGCTTCACTCAGCCCAAAGCACGTTAAAAAATGAAACGTGACCCAACTGTAACTGTTGTGCATTGGTAGAGCACTTCTTAGATGAACAGAAAAACACTGCAAGAAGCGAAAACAGGTTTTTTTTCTGAATAAATATGATAAAAGCTATAAGCTGTAAAAATCAAACTTCCACAGAAACAACTAAGCACACCGATATTAACAGTTCAGCACTACAAGCACAATTTCAACAACAAAAGAAAGCTTCATTCCGGTTCCTGGCACCTGCTCTAAAGTCGTGCTTGCAACCGTTCAAACGAACTGTAAGATACTAATTCCTCTAACTTTCTGAGAAAAGAAGTGGAGCATTCAAAACATAATCCAGACTCCTTCAACCAGTCATCAGTATTCAACAGCTCGTCTAACAAACCACCCTCTTCTCAAGTCACTGATTACTATTTCAAAGGAAGCACTGGGCGTCTCAAGTGCTCCTCTCAGGCCCATCACAGTTCAACAGCCCTTATGGACAAGTACCTTTGCAAAACAGATTGCTAGAGGGTGACCAACACATCCTCTGGACCTTAGCCAACTCCAAAGCACACAGACAGCTTCATCTACCTAACTACTACATCAACTGCCTTAATCTGCATCCGTAGGAGACTGCTTTGCAAGTGCAAGGGTTTAAGCCTCAAAACCATCAATAACTATTAATTCTGCAGATGACTTTTCTGAATTCCATCAATAAAGACTTCTCTGCAGGCAATGAGCACTGTCAAACATATTTGGAAAACATCATTTGTGAGCAATAATTTTTCAGTAACTTGGATGACAGCCAGAAATGGAAAATAGGCAATGATTATACTTAACACATTCATAAGGGATCAACTAAACAAGGCTTACAAACATGAATAAGGCTGGAATTGTCAAAGGAAATGAAGGGAAATAGGTTCATAACTCCTGCTGAGCTAGAAAATTCACCCATCCTCAAAACAGCTGACAAACTTAGGTGTCACATTTTTTCTCATTTGTTTTTTCCCTTTCTTCATAGCAGTTCAAAGAGAGGAAGAGCACTTACTTAAGAGCAAGCAAAAGAAGTATAAACTATCACAAACTATAACAAATGAAAATTGCGACAAGATAATTACTAGGACCACCTGCCAGTTCTCTGCTTTTGTCCTGAAAGACTGTGATATAAAATACACAGGGTGTGATGCAGAGTTCACTGAGTATAGCCAAACCTCTTCTGTTAAATGCAACAGCAACCAGTGGTATTAGGAAAATCACCAAGTGCTGTATGTTATCCTTAATATTATATGGATTATAGCTCCTATACCATGTATGAAAATACTTTTAACACTGATTCGTTTTAAATAAACACTTACCAAGCCTACACATGTAGATATTGCTACTGAGGAGGTGCTATCATTCCTTATAAATCCCTGGTAGAAACACTGCTCAATGTCATGTTCCTGAGAATTTGAGACTCCATCTTTCCCGAGTACCTGGACAATAAAACTGTTGCTTAAAATGGTCGAAGGTTTAAGTTCTAAGTGAAGCTCCTGTCCAAATGCTGAAAATCTGTAGTGCAAGGAACTCTTTGAGCTCTGAGTTGATCTCTTTCTCCTAGTACTGTGCAAAACATCGTGTGAAATGTATGATCCACTGGAATCCACTTTGACGGGGGTCACAAACACATAATCTGTAACGACACAAAGTTAGCCATCAGCTTTTGTATCCAACAAATAAAGTGAGCATCACTCTAACACAGTAAGCACCAGGCTTGCAGTACGACATGAAACATCCCGTCATTCAGGGAAGGGCCCAAAAGCTCCGCGGGCTGTGTGTGCATCGGCTTGACTGCCTAAGCCTTCCCCGTCAGTCAGACAGGCTCTCAAACAGTGTTTGTTTCCTTTCTGCCCCACTGCGAGCTGCAGACTTGCTCACATAGCTGTGAACATTCCCACAATCGCTCTTCTGCAGACATTTGTCATCACCAGCAGATCTGGAGGCTTTCCCCTCCCCCTGTATTAATTGCTGTCAAATGTGAAGGCTGCTCTGGTTTGAGAGTATTTTCCTTCCCAAAGAATGCAGCAAATATTATATCGCTGTGGGGGTAACCACGACTGAGACTTTGTGGAACTGTACCATTTGTTCAAATGGATTAAAGGATTAATTTATTAATGCCTTAAAAGAGTGAGACCTCATCTCTTTGTAGTGACTTGATTAGACCGAGTTTCAAATTGTAACTGACCTTCGGCAGAAAGAGCTTACATCCTACCTCATAACCTCTAGTGAGACATTGCTCTTCAAAGAACATTATTGTTTGGGATAAAATATGGGGGCAATCACAAAACTCTTTGTGAGGAGAAGACTGAGATCTACTCTCAACCACCACAGAAAGTCAAAAATAGAGGTCCTGATTCAGCTAGCTGCCAAGCAAGTGCCCAGCTGGAAGCACATGAGCGCTGCTGCTGACCCAGCCATACAGGGATTACTGGGATCCTGGAAGCTGGGCCTGAATTTTAGCCGTCTGCTGAACTCAGACCTCTGCACCTATTCCTGGTTCTATGAGTAAGTAATGCTGAATAAACTGCTCCCCAGCCCCATGACAGTTTGGAGCTGTATTTCTCTGTGACTTCTTAAAGACGCCCATGCGTTTGACAGCAAAACAATTCACCTCTAATCCTAAATTGAAATAACATCATTACAAAGGAAAACTCCCTCCTTGTGTTGGAACAGATGTTGCAAAAACTATCAATCCCTTTGCCTGAGCAGTCTTTATTGGACACACATTAAGCTGAAAACACAACCAGTGGTAGGTTGTTTTTCCTTAGACAGTGGAAACAATACATCAAGAACTTTCGCTTTCCTCAAGTGGTGTTAATCAACGGCAGAAGCTTAGGAGCTCAGCAGGCTGTGGCCAAAACTTGCAAGCAGCTGCTGCAGTGAGGGAATCCCCCAGTGAGCAGGCAAGAGGGTGCAAGAAAGTTTTCCTTTCTGCACCCTGGTGTAGCTCCCTATTGTACTTTGTTTCCACTCACACCCAATAAAAAACACACTTCAAACTTCCCAAAGCCATCAGCATCTCTGTGTTAGTCCCTGAAGCCTGGGAACAAACACCTCCTGAGCTCTCACTCACCCGGGTCCGCTCTCTCCAGGTTTGTTTTCCCTTAACTTGCATTGCACAGCTTCTTCTGCTCTCCCACCGAAATCTTTTCATCACTTTTGGCTCAGCGCTCCCCCAGCAGACACACAAGATTTTGTTGTAGCTACACACGCATTCACCTTTCTAATTGTGAGTGGAAATGTGGATGCATTCATCATCTCATTCATTGAATGGTTGGACTCGATGATCTGGTGGGTCTCTTCCAACCTGGTGATTCTATGATTCTATGATTTGCTTTGCCTCTTTTGGCTTTCACACCTGGCACAGGACAAGTTACCCTCTGCCCACCATGAGCTCTGTTAAACAGCAGCCAGCCTGCCTTCACCTCATGTTCCCCAACACCACGGCTTCTCCCCTTTAAACCCTCAGTGCATCAAAGCGCTCATAGATACAGACAGTGGGATACAAACCCCGGTCCTCCTCACTGCTGTTAGCGGTGAACGCTGCCATGTGTGAGCTGTGTCAAACAACAACCAACCTGCCTTCGCTGCACGTTCCCCAACAGTGCCACTTCTTCTCTTCAAACCCTCAGTCCACTAAAAGAAGAGTCTGTGCACACAGGTACAGAGCACAATACAAACCCTGGCCCAGCTCCCTGGGGCTGGGGCTGAGCGCTGCAGCGTGCGAGCTCTGTCAAACAGCAGCCAACCTGCTTTTGCTTCGTGTTCCCCAGCACTGCGGCTTCTTCCCTTTGAACACTCAGTCCACCAAAACAAGCATCTATGCATGCAGGTACAGAGTGAACAGTAGAAGCACCGGTCCAGCTCCCTGGTGCTGTCACTGGTGAACTCTGCAGGGTGTGAGCTCTGTCAAGAGAGCAGCCAGCTTTTAAACCCTCAGCCCACCAAGCAAGCATCCATGCACACCGATACAGAGAGAGTAATACAAACCCTGGTCCAGTTCCCCAGTGCTGCGGCGTGTGAACTATGTCAAACAGCATCCAGCCTGCTTTTGTTTCATGTTCCCCAAGAGTGTCACTGCTTCCCTTTAAACCCTCAGTCCACCCAAACAAGCAGCTACACAGGTACAGAGATGAGTACAGACCCTGGTCCACCTCCCTGGTGCTGTCACTGGTGAGCACTGTGGTATGTGAGCTCTGTCAAAGAGCAGCCAGTCTTTAAACCCTCAGTCCATGAAGACAAGCACCCCACACAAACGTACAAAGGTGCTACAACCCCTGGTCCAGCTCCCTGGTGCCGTCACCGGTGAGCACTGCAATGTGGGGGCTGTCTCTAACTGCTTTTGCTCCACTTTCCTCTGTGCTGTGGCTCCTTCCCCTTAAACCCTCAGTCCACCAAAGCGAGCACCCACACACACAAGTACAGAGATGAATACGATCCCTGACACAGCTCCCCAGGGCTGTGGCTGCTAACACTGTGGCGAGTGAGCTCTGTCAAACAGCATCCAGCCTGCTTGGGCTTCATATTCCCCAGCCGTGCCACTGCTTCCCTTTAAACCCTCAGTCCATGAGGACAAGCACCCATGCACACAGGTACAGAGTGTGATACACACCCCGGTCCAGCTCTCCGGTGCTGCCACTGGTGAGCACTGTGGTGTGTGAGCTCTGTCAAAGAGCAGCCAGCCTATAAACCCGAATCCACCAAGCAAGCACCCGGTTAGAGACAGAGTAATACAAACCCTGGTCCAGCTCTCTGGTGATGTGGTGTGTGAACTATGTCAAATAGCATCTAACCTGCTTTTGCTTCATGTTCCCCAGCACTGTGTCTTCTTCCATCTAAACCCTCCGTCCATGAAGACCAGCACCCTCGCACACAGGTACAGGGATGGATACAAACCTCGGCTGAGCTCCCTGGGGCTGTCACCGGTGAACACTGCAGTGTGAGAGTTAGGTCAGAGAGCAGCCAGCATTTAAACCCTCAGTCCACGAGGACAAGCACTCCAGACACAGGGGTACAGAGATGGATCCAGACCCAGTCCAGCTCCCCAGGGCTGTGTGGGAGCCCTGTCAAACAGCAGCCACCCTGCTTTTGCTGCACATTCCTCAACCAGCACCACTGCTTCCCTTTAAACCTTCAGTCCATGGAGACAAGC
>WAAB01014014.1:386731-435946 GCA_013389865.1 Piaya cayana | reverse complement strand
CCCGCAGCCCCCGCATCGCCCGCCGCCCGCCCGCAGGTGCGACAGCGGCGCCCGCAGCGCAGCCAGAGCCGGGGGCGGGGCGGGGGCACCTGGGCGGGGCGGGACCGGGACCGGAGAGAGAGCGGAGAGGGGGACGGGGACAGAGAGACGGGAACACGGGAGAGAGGAAGAGAGAGAGAGAGAGGGGACAGGAGAGGGACGGGGACCGGGGGAGGGGGACAGGAGACAGGGACGNCAGCTCTCCGGTGCTGCCACTGGTGAGCACTGTGGTGTGTGAGCTCTGTCAAAGAGCAGCCAGCCTATAAACCCGAATCCACCAAGCAAGCACCCGGTTAGAGACAGAGTAATACAAACCCTGGTCCAGCTCTCTGGTGATGTGGTGTGTGAACTATGTCAAATAGCATCTAACCTGCTTTTGCTTCATGTTCCCCAGCACTGTGTCTTCTTCCATCTAAACCCTCCGTCCATGAAGACCAGCACCCTCGCACACAGGTACAGGGATGGATACAAACCTCGGCTGAGCTCCCTGGGGCTGTCACCGGTGAACACTGCAGTGTGAGAGTTAGGTCAGAGAGCAGCCAGCATTTAAACCCTCAGTCCACGAGGACAAGCACTCCAGACACAGGGGTACAGAGATGGATCCAGACCCAGTCCAGCTCCCCAGGGCTGTGTGGGAGCCCTGTCAAAGAGCAGCCACCCTGCTTTTGCTGCACATTCCTCAACCAGCACCACTGCTTCCCTTTAAACCTTCAGTCCATGGAGACAAACACCCACGCACACAGGTACAGGGACGGATCCAGACCCGGTGCAGCTCCCCGAGGCTGTGCGCGAGCTCTCTCAGAGCACCCAGCCCTTAACGCCTCGCCGCACCGGAGCGATCCCGGGCACAGGTACAGGGAGGGCTCCAGACCCGCTGCAGCCCCGGAGCCGGCCGCGAGCTCTCCGCCCCGCAGCCACCCCCGTCCCGCAGGGACCCGATACGCACCCCGGTCGAGCTCCCCGGCGCCGCGGGCGAGCGCTGCGGCGTGGGACAGGCAGCAGAGGCAGCAGAGCTGCAGGGTCCGCAGCGGCGACAGCGAGAAGGGGGCGGCGGGGGCCGCCCGGGCGGAGCCCCGGCAGCGCGGGCCCGGCCCGGCAGAGCGGCNAAGAGGCGGGGACAGGCAGAGGGAAAGAGGGAGACAGGGGATAAGGTGACAGGAGAGAGGGGGACAAGGAGAGCGGACAGGGAGAGGAAAAGAGAGAGGGAACAGGGAGACGGAGAGGGATGGGAGAGGGACAAGGACAGGACTGGGAGAAGGACGAGGAGAGGAACGGGGACGGGGAGAGGCGGACAGGGGACAGAGAGAAGGAGAGGGGAGAGGGACAGGGATGGGGAAAGGGACGGGGGGACAGGCAGAGGGAAACAGGGAGGGAGAGCGGACAGTGAGAAGGAAAGAGAGAGGGGACAGGGAGAGCAGACAGGGAGACGGGACAAGGGGACAGGAGAGAGGGTGGCTGGGGGGAGAAGGAGAAGGGAGAGGGACGGGGCGGGGAAAGGGACAGGAGGGGGGGGACAGGCAGAGGGAAACGGAGAGGGAGAGAGGACAGGGAGAGGAAAAGATAGAGGGGACAGGGAGAAGGAGAAGGACAGGACAGGGACAGAGACAGGGAACAGAGAGAGGAGACACAAAGAGGGACCAAGAGAGGGAAGAGGGACAGAGAGAGAGAGGGATGGGAGAGAAACGGGGAGAGAGGGGGCAGGGAGAGATAGAGGGAGGAAGGAGTGGAACAAGGAGAGGGGGACAGGGAAAGGGGGGTGGGGAGAGGGACAGGGAGAAGGACTGGGACAAAGAGAGGAACAGGGACAGAGAGATAGAGGGAGAGGAACCAAGTCTGGGAAATGGACAGGGACTGGAATTATGACAGGGACAGGGAATGAGACAGGGACAGGGCAGCGATACCTGCACACGTGCAACCATCATAGTGAGGACAGGGATGGGGACAGGGCCGTGGTGCCTGTGCACCTGTGGCCATGGCGAGGGGCGCGGGGCTGGAGGGGAGCAGGACTGGGCTGTATGGGGGCAGAGGGTGACAGGGCTGGGTCAACCCAAAGGACCGTGGCGGTGCTGCCAGCAGGCAGAGCCCAGCGCCCCAGAGCCCCATCCACCAAGGGAGGCCATGCTGCTTTGGCTAAGGTAGCTTCGCAGGGAAACAGACAAACAAACCAGATAAAGGTTAGGTTGCCTGGAGAGGAGACAGAGCTGTGAGAGCCCAGCTGTGTTCCTGAATCCCAAACACTGCTGTCCGCAAAGGAGCTGACCTGCGCTCAATGGCTTACGTGTGCCGAGCCAAACACAGCTCTGGGTCCCGGTCCTGACTCATCGACTCCCTGCTCTCAACTTACACCCTCCCTTCTACAAAAAGCCTCAGCAAAGGACCAAGGATCTGAAAATCTGAATGCAAACTGAAATGTTTAAGTGAATGAGACTAATCTGGTCTGGATTAGAACATCAGAACTTGTTTCTGATGGTTCTGGTTGCCCTTGGAGAGGCCTCCCTCACTTTGTCATCTCCCTTTGGACTAGAGAGTTGTCTGGGATGTGCTGCTGTCCGGGGTCTCTCAATCCCCTGTCCCAGGGTCACACCACGGACAAGTGTTGGCTGTATCCACTAGAGATGCCTCACTGCTCCAGCTGGCACCAGGGTGGAAAGCACAACAGGAGCTGAGGTGAGCTGGAGGGCATCTCTTCTACCTCCCTTCTTCACAGGGGGTGCACTGTTTTGGGGCAGTGGATTAGACAGATCAGACACATTTTCCCTCCTAAAGCATTTCCCATCTTTAAACATTCAATAAGTTCCTAGGTGTAGGATTTCTCCTTCACCCCTCACTATGTCCCAGCGCATTTTACAGTCTCACCTTACTGAATAGATGATGTAAAAGTTTTCATATAGTTTCTGTAGCAATGCACCTGCCACCTCCCACTGAGCATCTTCAGCTGGAATAGCTGGCTGCAGGTCTGCGATTGTCCCAGTGCAGCAGAACACATACAAGATGCTGCGCAGTGCAGAAAACAGGAGAAAAATACTACATTATTGGGCTACAAATTTATTATCAGTCGTCAACACCCTGAACAGACAGACCTGGCTGTTTTCAGTACAATACTGACTGTGAAGACTCATGGGTTTTGCTGTGAGGGGAGGGAAATAAATACAGTCTCTAAGAACTACAAGAATTGTTTAAGAAAAAAAAAGAAGATGATTTTCACCATAAACCTAGCACCACTGAAAGGAGTTTCGCTCTTGATGTCGGCGGAGTTAAGGTTTCACCCTGGGGATTTATAGTTTCTGACTATGATCAAAGAAGAAAAAGATGTGACACTGCTTTGCCTGACTCTAAATGACATGCGTCCAAATTTGAGTTGGCATTAGGCAGGGGACCCCAACCTTTCTTGGCCCGTAGGCAGCAACATTGATAAGTTAACGTGCTCAGACAACACCATACTTTGCTCCCCAAGTCAATCAAGACCCCAGCAGTGATGGTCATAAACATCAGAGAATCCCGCAGGCAGCTCGTTACCATGTGCAAACATAGTTACCATGCAAAACATCAGAGAAATAAAGCTCCACAGTCAGCAGCATCACAAACTGCAGTCAGAGGGGTCCCCCAGCCACTCCCACCTCAGATAACCACCAAACATATCTTCCTTCAGACATAACCGTGACCACACCACACTGTATTGGACTAGTCTATTTTCCCTGAGCTGTATACTGTTGGATTCCACTGTCACTTTCCAATGCTTGCCAGTTTTGTCATGTTTTCAGTAGGTCTCTCTCTCCCTCTGCTTGTTTCTATCCCACTGCTGCAATTGTTTTCTGCCTACTCCTCCACCACCAGTGAACACAAGAAAGGTGAGGACCCCATAGAAGCTGCCACCCATAAGCAGCATTGCTCTACAGACAATACTGCCCTTCTTGGGGAGGGATCATCGGCATAAGGAGATCGTTCAGGCACCACGGCTCTGGAAGTCGGATTTCTCTTCAGCCTGCAAGGGGAAGTAAGGGGTTTGCTACCCAATACCAGCATGAATTACTGTTTCATTATCATATTGAAGATGCAAGGGCACAGCCTGAGTTCCACCAGGGCTACCTATCCACCCATCCTGGACGGATCACACCTGCACAAGGTGTGTTCCTTGTCTTGATGTCTAGATGCAAAGAACTTGGATGTTCTTTTTTCCACTTGTTAGTTCATTGGAGAAAATGGATTATTAATAACTCTCTCATTCTGAATCCTCTTGTCTCATGCATTTCTATAGACATTTTTCTCCAAGAGTTATGCTGTCCTGGCCATCCTAATAGATTCAAGCCCCACGCAGAACTCACATTATCAGGAACAGGACTGACAGGCATGCAGAAAGAATATTCCCTGAATTAACACAGTATTGTGTTTGTTTTGCTCTCTTTGTTAGAACAGATTCTTTATCATGTGAGACATTTGTGAACCTTGAGTTGAGTGAGATCTGGAGAAGAGGAGGCTGAGGGGAAACCTCATTGCTCTCTCCAACTACCTGAAAGGAGGTTNTTATTAGAAATCGATTTGAATAGTTTATACCATCTTTAAATAATGTACAATGGGATGACTGAAAGCCAAGTGCTTCAATGAAAAAGCAGTGCAGTAAGGGCTTGTTTTAATCAGGTAGCCACATCGTACTGAGCAAATACACAGAGTAGAATCAGAGCATATGGGGCTCTTGCTAATTCAGCCGTCAGTTTCTGCAACTCTCCATTCCCATTTAACTGTTTCTGGGGCTATTTCTTACCCAATGACATACTTGCTGGGTTATTCAGGATACATGTAAGCACTCATAGGATTCTTCCATGTCAATCTTCATGTTCTCTTTGTGTTTATCCTCAGGAAGATGTTTCATTTCTGTGAAGCACAGAAGCTCTTTGCCTTAATTTATAGTGTGAGATGATTAACCACATGCTGGGTGAAACTCCTTGTGGAGAAGTGTTCTTGAAACCCCTTTACAAATGAAAATTACCCTGTTTAGAGTAAGTCGGTGGACTTCAAAACCCACCAAGTTCTTCTTTGTCCCAAGCTGAAGAGAATCCAAAGTGAAGTTATGCTCTGAAGTTGGTTATGCTTCATACATCCCACAACTGCTGAGGAAGCTTTTCTTTCCTTTTGTATTGTTTGTTCAATAATCTGAAGGCATTTTGTGAATTTATCTGATTTGTCTAAAGAACTCAGCAAATGTTACACAGTTGCAGCAGGACAAAACCTCTAGTTGAAAAAAAATGACAGCAAGTTGAAAAAAGAACTGGTAGAAGGGTTCATAGAGACAAAGCAGGGGTGTAGTCATCTGGAATCTAAGTACATTTACATGACTGTTCATGCGGTATCTAAACTCACTCAACACCACAGGGTTTAGGAAGAGGCCAGATCCTTTCAGGTGCTGTAAAGGATCACAGCTCCTCTGGCTGCATGAGCTATGGACCCTGAGAAGATGGTCTACTGTGTCCTTCCTACCAGAGAGATCCCTCCTGCAGAAAGAAGGCTGCAAGCAAAGAGTTTGTGGCGCACCTTCCTGCCTTATGGAGCACCTCAGGTGTGGCACAGGGCACAGCTGGAACAGGACACATCCCAACAGGCTCCTGGTCTGAGGACACTGTTCAGCCCCCTCTCCAGCTGGAACAGCATTATCTCTGGCTCTTACTTCTGTGGAATAGGTTTATAAAGCACTAGACAGTACTGTCACATCTGCTAGCAGCAGATCTGCTCCTACATGGCATCCTTTCCTCCCTCCCCCGATTTTAAAAAGCAAGTCTCAGAGAAAGGAACGATGAGGACGTCTGTCTTTGCTTCTGTGCCTCTGAAGCTGACTGCTATACTCACAGGAACAGAAAACACTGGTGTGGTGTCTTCCCAAAAGCAGATTTCTGCATTTTCTAACCAGCATTCAGTTCGTAACATGAGCTCCTGTAATAAAGTTGTGTTTGCCTGATGGCTAATTGCATTCTCCGGTGACACATGGCATGGTCTCTGCCATGCCACTGGTTGGTCTGTTTAGAGGTAACTCTATTTCAGGTAACAGAAACATCTACTGGCTGACTTAGTGTGGTTCCTCCATTTGTTCCTGTTCTTAAAGGGACTGAAAGTTCACAGAATAGAATTCCACTGTCTCACCGGTTTCTGTATTAAATCTTGCTTTCTGCAGAAGCCTCAAAACATGGTGTTAGGGCTGAAATTATTTCCTCAAATGGGCTCTAAACCCACAGTTTTCAGTGTGTATCCCATAAATTCTGGCAAGCTCCATGCAGTAAAGAGTAATCTCCATGGAATAGGTTTTCACCACCATTTACAGTAATATTTTCTGTCAATAAGCCTCTAAATTCATTTCACATAGTTTTTTAATCACAGCCACTGGAAAAGGAGCTTGATCCAGCATTCCTGCTGTACCCTAACTCCCAAGGAAATCAAAGAAACAATGTTTACATTTTTCCCTCACCCAATTTGCACGTAGCACTGGGCTGTTATAGCCCCAAATAAATGCTTTTGCTTACAAATATCACACACAATTTTCTGCTTACATGCATTGCTCTGTATTGCACAGCATGCTCATCCTAATTTGATTAGTTCTAGACATTTATTTGTGCTAGCTGGACATCCTACTTTCTGGCAAGGAGTGTGAAGTTCCAGCTCTCCTGCTGACTCGTTCCCATTGTGCTCACTCCGTCCTGCGACACCAGAGACATGGGCTCAGGAGCAGAACTAAACCCACCTCGGCGCGAGGTCTTGCCAACGACACACGGGGACTTCACAGCGTCCCGTTCCGCGGTGCCGTCACAGGCAGAGCTGCAGGGTAACGCTCAGATTTTCAAAGAGATTAACTGATTTGCTTTTTCGGTGTCACCAGCAATTTTTTTTAAAGGGGGGAGGGAGACAAAGGAAGCCAGAAAGACAACCTAAAAACTTTGCAAACAGCATTCATTTGGCTGGGATCCAAATGTCACAAGCTGCTGCCACAGTGTCCAGACACATTCTGGCTGGAAAGCAACCAGGGGGAAGTGCAGCCCGGTACACGGGGGCTCCTTCACACACCCAGACCAAAACCAAATGAAAATGTCCATCACTAATAGAAGGAAAATAAAAGCTGTCATTGTGGGTGGCCCGACTAAGGCTCTGCAAGCAATACATTTTAGAAGAGTTTTCCTGGAGGCTTGCCAAGCGTAATTAAAGCACAGGTACCTCCAAACGCACAGACCTCTAATAAAAACAATTATGCAGTTTATAATGCTGTGCACGTGCCAAAATTTGTATTTGTACAATGGATCAGAAATGGCATGGGAGAAACCGTGCAGTCCGGCAGGTTCAAAGATCCACTTTGAAAGTGCTTGGTTTAAACAGTGATTTGCTTGGTAACCGGAAGTCTGGGCGGCCCACGGAGGCACAAAGACACTAAAAAACCTCTGCAAATCACTTATAAGGCACTAGTATTGATTTCAGACGTACTTTGGCATCATGTGCAGGAAGGAAAGCCCTGTCTCTGTCACAGCCAGCATCTGCACCCCAGAAAAGCATAAACCAAGCCAAGAAAGAAGATCCATATGGCAGTTGCAATCTCTGTCTTCCATGGGAGGAATGTATGAGGTTAGTATCCCCAAAATAAATGACATAGGGGAGTGGAATGGTACCTCATTCATTTCTTACTGGTTCTTGTTTTCACCTCTGTTTCAAGAAAACATGCTTGTTCTACTCAACAGAGGCTCAAAGTTGTTCTTTTCTCCCCTATGCCTGGCAGTGCTGCTTCACCTCACCCAAGTCTGACAGATTACCTTGCTTTTTGATTTTATTTCTGTACTGGAAAGGTGATTTCTGCTGCTGTAGCAGGTTCCCATAAGTCCTAGTGCCCTTTTGCATTGCTTTGCAATGTGAGATCTCAGATGACAGTGTTCCTGCTTGGAATCAGTTAGTTTCACGGTAGGAGTCCGAGTTCTGGGAGAAAAAAATCATGTGCAGCCCGGGGACTTCATTTTCCGAAGCTCCAAGAATTCACAGCTCCTGTTGAGATGAAGAGGAGCTGAACCTGTTCAGCATTTCTGAACACAGACCCCTGGACTCTTCTGAACAGCCTACCCTGAACTGAATGTTGCTGGGAAGATTTAGTCTCCAGTCTTTTTTACATGTGTTTCTTCTTCTATTTGCTACTAATTTCATGGGCCAAGCAAAGAAGAAAATTGGCTTCTCTCTCCTCTGAATTTCATTATTTGCAGATTTTTTTAATACAAGATAATGCTTCTTTGGCTGGCTCCTGGGATTCCTCTATTAAAAACTTCCCCCTCTTCTCACATCAATGAGTCTTTGTTACTTCAGCCTTCTTTGCTGGGAACATAGATCCCAAAGACATTCAGGAACCTTTTCAGTCCCTTCTGTGTAACAGTTGCCGTGTACCCATAAATACTTTGTTTTTCCACTTTCAATTAAGGATCAGCCCATTTCCTATGAAAATGAGGTGCTTTTACTTCTGGTTCAGTGTGTATTCATCTTCCCTCTGTACTTGTCTTCCCAGACCCACCACCTCCATCTCTTTCTTACCCAAAATGGACCTCTCGGTGGGAATTTTAACTACAGCTTGGCAATCCAACAGGAAAACGTCTCCCACAGAATTATGGAGCTGTTCCATATTTGCTTCTGTAAGAAAGGGCCTACAGCACCATGCAACGCTGTACAAAGAAAGTGTTGTCTAATAAATCTGCATAGATATTCTGTTTGCTGTGTACTGAAAGGTTTCAAGCTCTTGTACCATAACAAGAGTGGGGTTTGTGTTAGACATTGGAGAGACGTATTTTTTGAGGAATAGATTCCCATTGCCCATTGTAGGCTATTTAGCACCACAATGGCAGAGAGCAATCACTTCACAGATTTCTATTAGGGTATTAACTCCAAATGTTTAACTTGCTTTGTGCTCTATCACCAGGAAAACAAGACCTTCATGACTTACCTCCAATTTTCTACAAAGAAGGATATTTTTACCACTATTATCCTTGCCAAAAGATGACGATAGCCAATGAAGAATATGGTAGCAGTAGCTGTACAGGACCCCTTCAGCTAGGTGCTGACCACATGCAGAACAGAAAATTGGTCCCGATCCCAAGAGCTCAGCTTACAGTTTTTAATTTACCACAGCCTTCTTTGCATTCCTAATTTGCAAACAAAACTATTCCCTGACTGTGGTGTTGATTTCCAAAGTGATTTCAGCGTGTTGAGGAGTCAAACATTTGTCGTTCTACAAACTCAATGTTGCACCGGTTGCTGTGACAACATTTAATAATATCTTACTCTGTGTGTGTACTGAGTGGAAAGTGTTTGATTTTTATCTACTTTCAATAGAGCTGGATCTTGGGAAGAAAAAGGCATGAAATCATTTTAGGCTGTATGCATGTAGACGCTGAAATCAACAGCCTCTCCTCAGCTGAATTCAATACGGGCAGAGCTGGACTTTTCACGGTTGTAATTCTGAACTTGCATATCGAGACGAGAGGTCTAGTGGAGCAAGAGCATAAATATAGCTGGGAGAGTTAAAAAAGAAGTGACTTTTAGGCAAATTAAAATAAGAGAAATGTAGAATAAAATAATCGTGAAAATGGGAGTCACGCAGGTGTCAGCTCTGCTCAGCAAACCCTTACACATGCATCCAATGCCAGGTATGCTCCTGTTTGTTGGGAGGTGCCTTGAAGTCAAAATCCTTCTCTAAGAAATACCAACTACTGCAAAAGTGCTGTTGTTTCCCCCCATGGATGAACTCTTTAGGAGTGTAACATGAATAAAACTGATTTCACGGCCTTTTCAATCATTTTTCTTTTAATGAGAGCAGGGTTTTTTTAGCCCAAATTTAAATGAGATTTAAACCTTCTTGGCAAGGCAGACACTGTGATATTGTGCTGGAGCTTCATAACCTGAAACTGAAACTGATTAGTCCTTTTGAGAGTAACCTGATTAGTTTTTACCCATGTTCCTAGGATAGTCTTACTGAGTTGCATCCAGCAGGGAGAAATGTGCTGACTCTGGCCCTGCCAGGCTTGCTGCCCTCACGGTACGAAACTGGAGTCGCACGTTGCATGACGTGTGCAGGGATATGCACAGGATTTTCAGGGCACTACGGAAGGCAGTTCAGGTCTAGGGATCAGATGAGGTCAAGCAAAAATTGTGCACAGTCAGAAACCTACACACTAAAGTCTATAACTTGAGTTACCTGGGCCTGAATAAAATGATCCTGTATGAAATGGAATTAAAAGTAAGCAAAAACATGTAACAGGTAAAATATAAATTAGATTGACAAAGTGCTTTTATTTTTTATGACCTTGCTGCAGGAGTTCTTTTTTTTTTATTTTTCAGGATCTACTTTTTCTGTCAAGAAATCATAAAATCACTGAACAAACAGTTTGGGCTGGAAGAGGTCTCAAAGCCCATCCAGTTCCAAACCCTTGCCACGGGCAGGGACACCTCCCACTGGATCAGAGGTTCCAAGCCCCATCCAACCTGACCTTGAACCCCTCCAGGGATGGGGCAGCCACCACTGCTCTGGGCAACGTGGGCCAGGGCCTCCCCACCCTCACAGCAAAATATTTCTGCCTAAGATCTCATCTCAATCTCCCCTCTTTCAGCTGAAAACCATTCCCCATGTGCTGTCCTGGCCCTCCTTGATAAAAAGCCCTCCCTAGCTTTCCTGGAGCCCCTTTCAGTACTGGTGTCCCATTGATTTTATATAGATATATATATACGCACACACACTTGTGCCTTGCTCATTTTCAATCCCACACTCCGGGTGTCAAGAGCCACAAGGCATAAATGCTGCTCCCATGAGTAAAATTTTCTCATTGCAAAAGGAGGAAAATGGGCCAATTCTTCAGTCTCATTTTTCCAGATCCTTTTTTTTTCTGAAAAAAATGCAGCAGAGAGAACGCAATCTGCAAGCGCATTGCTTTGGACATGGGCCAGCCATCTGGGGATCCTTCACAAGTACTGAAACAGAAGTACGATGGGGCAGACTGAGGTGAGAGGCTTCCAGATTGTACCTGAAAGCTCTGTAGGTGGCCTAAGGCCACTTGAATCACATCCAAACCAGGCACCTGGCTCCAGCCTGGACGCCTGCCAGGTTCAGAGCATATTCTATCCCTGAATTATGGTGTCTGGACTTATTTCATGGCTTATTGTTGTATGTCTTTTAAAACTAATTCCTCACTGAAAGATGTTTGTAATTCAAAGCTTTCTTCAGCTTCCCACTCAATTCTGGAGCTGCAGACACTTGCCTTATTAAGTCCAGGAAAAAACTGCTTTAACAGTTCACTAAACAGAGCTTAACGCTTTGGTAGCGCAGGCTGGTGTTCTGGGGAGAAGGAAGAGAAGGGAGAGCAGAGGGTTGTGTTCTGGCTTTACCTTGTCAATAAACATGACGAGGTACAACTTCTGTACTGTCAGTTTTCTCACTAAATGCCCACATTGCTTAACTTTCAAAGCACTTTTTGTAGGTGTAAAGGGAACAATCTACTCACAGTGATTAAAGCTCAGTTGTTTATTAACTACAAATCTGGCTTGTATATGCTAGCCCCGCATTCTCCCAGTGCTTTTATTATAGCTCAGTATTTCATACTCTAGCGAGATTATTCTAACTCCTCCCTTGTCGGCTGCCCTGAAGCTGCTCTGCCATGGAGCTTTGTAACTATTGGACTCTTCTGGAATACCAAGTCAGACCTACTTAAACTCCAAACCTCCAAGTGGAGACAAGAAATCTCTTAAAATCCAAATGTGAGCAGTAATAGTTGATTTCTTCCACAGAGGGAATTTAGCAATCTTCCAGGGAGAATTTAGCAATTGATGATACATGTAAATAGGAGAACTCTTCCCTGAGAGTCACATGTTTAGCTTCTGATGTTGGAATATTTTAAGTGGAAAACACTACAGGATGTCTCCGTGCTACAAGGGCAGCTTCAGTGGCAACGTATCCATCTTGCTTCTCCTTATCTGATCTGTCAAAATGGTTTGTATCTCCATGATTTGGTATAAACAGCAAATCTAATCCTTATCGGATGCCTGGACTTTATATTGCCCTGTTGCATATTCTTAATTATGCTGCTATCTGCCCATCTTAATACTGGATTATCATTATCACACTAAGCAGTCTGCTTGGCTAAACTTTGAAAGAAACAGAATGGCAGAGAACCCGCAAACTTCTTTCCTACACCGGGCAGCCTCATTGTTACAGAAAACATGTTGCTGTTTAAACAGCCCAGAAAGGAATTACCTGACCAGAATAAATAACAACTGCCCTAGGGCACGTTCCCTCACAAACGTTGAGTTGAAATTGCTGATCAAGTGTTAGATTAACTGAATTACTTACAACTCCTAATTAATAAATACCAAAGCAACTTGGCTAAGAAACAACAGAGAACATTAAACAAAGAGAACAATGCTCACGTCTGCACTAACCGTTTGGAGCGGTTTGTCAGATACCAGGGCATTGCACAGAGAAGACGGGATTTCGAGTGACTCATCCTCAGAGCTAAATCAAGGGGAGTCTGTTATTTCCCACCTAAAAGTCTAATAAACTACTCTGAAGGATTTAAAGACTGTTGGGCCTATAGGAAAATTGCAAATAACTGCAAAGTCAGGAGAACACTTAACCTGAGATTTATGTGTTGTATCAACAGTACTGGAAAGCCCAAGAGAGACCAAAGGTTCAAGACATGAACCTATTATGTGTGTGTGGAGTGTGGAATGTGGAAAGCTTTGAGCTGCCATATTTCTGCCCAGGTTTTCCCAGACAAAATGAAATGCAGTGAGACTAATGTGTCTGGGATGCGTCCTTGATTTATACACATACAGTAAGTTCAGAGTGAACTGGATTTACTGTGCTCACATAGATCCTCCACTCAATGTGCACACACTGGATCTCAAGCATCCAGAATGCATGGGATCCATTGTTCATATACTGTAGAGTAGATCTGACCCCATGCAGCAAATGCAGCTGCAAATTGCCTTGATCAGATCACCAGAGCCCAGAACACGCACTACAGTACCTTCATTTTCCCTGGACAAAACACCTAGGCAGAAGAAAAGGACATACCTGGCAAAAGCCAGATGTGGTCCTAAGTAAAAAGAATAAGAACAAATATCATTTGATGTGCTTAATGCTGTCATCACAAAAGCATCTGAAGATACGATTTGTACCAGGTCAGAAAAAAAAGGAACAGAATTAGAATCATAGAATAGTTTGGGTTGGAAGGGACCTTAAACACCATCCAGTTCCAACCCCCCTGCCATGGGCAGGGACATCTCCCACTGTATCAGGCTGCCCAAGGCCCCATCCAACCTGGCCTTGAACACCTCTAGGCAGAGATAATTGAAATCAGAATTCCATTTTAATGCCCCAAGTGCTCTGTGGAAAGAGATCAGAAAACGTATCATTGTCCACTATTATTTAAAGAGGCACAGAAGTCAGTGCTTGTGTTCACGAGGGAAAGAGATACTCCTTGAAACATTACAAAACTAGTAAGCCTTTTTCCTTCCAACTTAACAGATGTGTTTGACCGTAGACACTAAACATCTTTACCTTCACCACAGATTTTAAGGACTTCATGCACTTTTGAAAAGGCACTTCAATGTATTTGTAGTTTGAACAGGCTCTGCAGCCCTCAGATGGGGAAAGACAGTCCTTAACATTCAGAGTAACCACAACGTTTGGAACTCCAGAACACCCACATGCTATACATGCATGTGTTCTCAGCCTTGGACTATAGAACTAAAAAAAGCCAAATGGGGAAGCATTTCTCCCCTCAGGAATGTTCCATTGATATTTTAGTACACTAGAGGGAAGAACTGGATTTGGAAGGGTCAGTACAACACAGCACTCCAGTGTGGTTGTCACCACAGCTCAAAATGCTGTCTGTATCTCCACTTCTCCAAACCCCGTCTAATGCCACTGCACCGTGACCCAAGCTCTGCATGTCGTTACTGACTGGCAGTTACAGGAATATTTTAAGAAAATCTGATTTTATTTGGCAACATACACCGACCGCTATCAAGTTACTATATCTTGTCTGACTCCTATTACTCCTAAAAGTTACAGGGTTACTTTTTCCCCAAGTCTGACTCATTACAGCACACAATGCCAGAGGGACACAGTGATTTTCCTAAATTCCAAGGGCAGGATTCAGGCTGTTGCAAGCTCAGAAGCATCTATTTNCACCTTCCCTGGAGGTGTTGGAGGCACGGGTAGACAAGGTGTTAAGGGGCATGGTTTAGTGTTTGATAGGAATGGTTGGACTGGATGATCCAGTAGGTCTTTTCCAACCTGATTATTCTATGATTCTATGATCTGGTGACCATCCAGCTCCTTGGCATGCTCCAGCCTGGACAGCAGGCAGTGTGGGAATGGGGGAACTTGCTATGTGCATTTAAGGATATGTTAGCCCTAGTATACGCATAAAGGAATTCTGTTCTACATCACCATAACATTTTAAATCCTGCCAAGAAGCAAGTTCAGGCAATTCCTTTAACCAGCAAATCTGAGATTCCATCCAGCAGGTGCCAGCAGCGAGCCTTCACTCCGGTCTGCAGGTTACCCACTGCAGTTCCTTCCAGGGTATTTACTGAACTCAGTTCATACAAAAAGTAGAAGTCAAAGCCATCGACATATGAATCAAGAAGGAAACTATTAAAGAAATCAATTAAAAGGCCCCATCCAACGATGATTATGTGGCAAGGATGATTACGTGGCTTTCTGTCTTTTTAACAATCTCTGGCTTCCACCTTTTGACTCTGAGGCTAAAAGATGGTATTTAAAACTACTGTTTCATCATATAACTTCTATTTCTTTATTTTCATAGCTCTGATGCCATCTTTTATAGTAAAGGTTTTTGAATTTTTCATGCTGCTGTGTAGCTCTGAAATGTGTAAATTCTGTAATATCAGGCGTTATAAAGTGTGGTGTGATAGTTCTGTTGTTACCAAGTCATGGTATGTTCGGTTTTGTACATGCTCCAGATCCTTCACTCTACTGAAACTGAAATGAACATCTATAAATGACAAGACATTCCTACACTACTTTTCTCATTGAGAAGACAATCTTCCTGACATGTGTTCTCTTAATCCACATAACTGACAACTCTCATGCTGTGCTCTGAATGTGGAGTCACCATCCCCGGAGGGGTTAAAAAAATTTGCAGGTGGGGTGGTTCAGGACATGGTTTAGTAGGCATGGTGGTGATGTGTTGAAGTTGTCCTTGATAATCTTAGAGGACTTTTCCAACATTGACGATCCTGGGATTAAATGAATTTCTCACCACTTCACAGCAAACATATTTGTAGTGAAACTGGGTATCAGTTTACTAAATAGCATCTCACCAAAAAGTAAGACTTCATGGGCTCCTCACTGTGAGCAGCAGGTCAGATCCTCCCAAAAGTCTCTGCTGGTGTAAACCAGTATAACTCAATTGCAGCCCTGTTTTGCTGAAACCTATTGTTAGACAGAATTTCAGCAACAAACTGTAATACCCCGTAAATCCTATGGCCAGGATTTCTTCAAGGCAAGAGTTTGCTCCCTTCCTGCTGAAGGAAGGAGGAGAGTGCTCGCGCAGAAAGCTTTGTGCAGCCTGCATATACAGAACTAGTCCAGTGGTTCTCGTGGGTCACTCTGTAGGTACGTTCGTACTTCAGGGGACAGCTTGCAGAAAGACCTGTAAGTAGAAATGAAGGCAATTACTCTTAGGAGTTAGTATGCAAGTAGTTAATGCTTTTGCAATGTCTGCCTAAACACACTTTGCCATCTTCACAGGAAGACTGTGGTGAAAAACTATGTTACAGAGGATTTTGTGATGAAAGACAGTGCAAGACTACTCTGGAACACCCCCCAGGACTGAAGACTACTGTACAACACCACCTGAAGAGCTCACCCTGGTAACCTATCTATAGTTACTGGACAGGGAGGTGGTTCTCCAGAAGATGCCTAACTTGGACAGCATTTCAGAACAGCCTCCAGCAGTGGCAAAGTTGTTCTGCCCCAGAAAAATACAACTAACAGTGACCTCAAAATCAGCTACACAAGATCTGTTGAAAACTTTAAATAGCATCAAGTCCACATACTCAATTCTCTGTGAGCCCTGCTTGAAGGCATGGGTTGGTGACATTCATTGTATGACAGGGGTAGGAACTTGTTTGGTGCTCTTAACTTCAAAGAACTCTAGTAGTTCGTTTTGCTTAAAAAAATTCTTATCCCAAATTTTAATCTGTAATTCACTGTTGCAACTCTTCAGGTTAAACTTATCATTTAAATTCAAGAGCCTTTAAAACTGTCTGGACAAATTAGATATGTACTTAGAATACTGGATCTTCTCCAAGACAAACAGCGTCTGTTATTATCAACAGCGCTAATGTTACCAGAATAACGAGGAAGCTTCACAAATCAGCGTGACAAATTAAAAAGAGGAAAAACAAAAATCTCCAAAGGCAAGAAGTTTTTAGTACTCATTTAAATTTAATCTTCATGGCTAGATTAGTTTCCATAAACATACGTTTGTTGTAATTAGCTACTGAGACTGGAGCTTAATGAGTTTAATAAATATTTCAGGCTGTTAAGAGATGGAAGTGACACTGCTATGACTGGAGGGTTTATGCAGTTCAATGAAATATAAATGAAGAGTAGAAATCAATAATTAAAAGAAAACTGGAATGACTGAATCACACATTTCCTAAGGGCACCATCCAACTCTTTGTGAAGTGGAAAAAGTTATTAGAAACTGGGCATGGACCATAAGCTTCTCAACACTTGTCCAGCACAAGAAGAGAAGATCAGTCTGCTGGGGGCATCCATTGAGGAAATCTGAACAATTATGCACCATGCAAACCCCGAATAGGGGGTTGAAGAGTGCAGCAGAAAAATGTTTGCTGCAAAACTATTTGCCATTCAATCCTTGTGAATACCAGAGTTTGATGATGTCTGAGAGGAAACAAGTATGAGGAGCCACACGCAGAACTACAGGGTTCATTAATCCTCAGACAACACTCATCTCATTTAGACTTCTGGCTAAGGAAATACCTTCCTTTTTTATATTGTGGCTCTAAAATATTTGAGTTTGAGATCTTATAGGAAACATTAATTTTCACACTGTTTGGATTTTATAGTTCAGAATATAGATGCCAGCACGATTCCTTTGTATGTGAACCTGGGGCAACACATTAAGAGCTTTAGACCTCCTCTCACAATCCTGATGGCCCCGTTATCAGAGTGCAGAGGAGGCTGAGGCACCACTCCAGTCCTAACCCTGGCATTTCACATCAAATTGGATGTATATGTACTGTCTTACAAATCATGAGAGGAACAGGCAAGTCCTTAAATCATGATGGACTCATGTTCACAGGAGGGTTTATGCAGCAGAAGTTGGTTGTGCAGAGGTTATTGCTTTAGTTTTTCATAGACTTCAGCTTTTCTTTTACAACCACAAGACTGAAACTCCTTTTTCTAGGCAAAAGGTCCCTTAACCAACCACATGATTTCAAGCAACTAGGCACACTACCTCCTTCTTACTGCCATCACCAAAGTCGACAATAAGCATCAATTCTTGGACCTAAAGAGCAAAAGTATGGAGTTTGGAACCCCCCTTTAGTACTGACTGACTATCCTGACTATTTATTAAACTCATTAAGCTTTTAGATGACAAAACCACTCTTCAGAGAAAACAAATGCAAAGCTGTTTGTTGTGAAGATTCCAGCTCATATACTGCCTTCAGCCACCTATGTCTAGAGACACTTCTCAAAATCACCCAAGGAAAATTGACTTCCATCATCTTGGAGCAAGCCTGATGTATTGGTGGTGCCCAGGCTCTCCAGAATTTCCTGGGTTTTGTTGCCTGGAAAACAATCCATGGATTATCTAGACTACACAGTGTAATAAGTCACTACTTCACAGAATTATAGAATTGTTAAGGTTGGAAAAGCCCTCTACGATCAAGTCCAATCATCAGCACAACACAAATCATGTCCCAAAAACTTCAGAGGAACAGGGAACTGTGCATTTATCAACAGCTGTAATGTCATGAAAGGCAGATATAAGAATATAAGAATAAGATTAAACTACAGTATTTAAATTTTGGGTTAGAAATACTTGCTACATAACATAAAATACCCAGAAATAGAACAACGCCCTAACAGTGGAGGGCTGGCTGCAGGCCCATTCTCAGCTGTTTCACAGTATTTGATCACAGTCAATAATGAGGTGCAACCTAGCAAGCAGAGAGCATTTTGCAATGAGGCTCTGAACTACCCCTTACTTTGACTACCAACAAATGCTGCAGTTCTTACTTGAATGTGGTCTTCAAAAGCCACCTCAAAGGACACTGGTGAGGCTTTTCCTCTTCTTCTCTGGCTCTTTAAATTGCAATGTTAAATTAACCTGACTCACAGACCACACAAAACAGGCAAACAACCTAAACTCTTTTTGGTGGCTGGGTTTTTTCTCTATTTCACTCCATCCTCCACTCAGTGGGTCTGGAAACGGAGCATTGTCAAACTTGTTTTCCTGGTTTGACTCCCAGCTAATTCCTTGTGTAGATGCAGAGGAGGGGGAAGGGGAATTCCTGCAGGGGTTCAGCATATCCTAAATTATACCTATTTAGTTCAGACAGGTGCTTCCACTGCTTTAAATATTTTGCAGAGTACATATGTCTCAATAAATAAAGAAACATGTTAACTGTGACTCTACCAACCACAAAAATCAGCTTATCTCAAGCTGTTCATGAAGACAAGAAATATAATGAATGACAAAATCAGTAACTGGCTGTCATCACTTTGCAATACTCTCACTCCATAGATTTTCCTAATTTCACATGTTTATGTTGCAGAACTCTAATGATTGTACAAGTTGTGTGTCAGGAAGTGGAAAGGTTGAAAATAGCTGAGAAAAAATTTGTTATGGGTTTTCTTTCTTTTTTTCCTTGTTTCTCACTGTCTAGAGGGCCCAGAGGTTGAAAGCTGCAAACTAGTATATTCCAATGAATATGAACATGGTTCAAATAATATAGATTAATAAAAAATAAATCATAATTGCAAATAAATGAAGCAAAACAGAAACACGTTTGATATTTTGCAAACAGATCTTCAAAGATCCAGCCCCACGGACATATATTCTCAGGCACTCAAGTAGAAAAATGTGGTCTCAACCTAAATGTTTATTTTTCAAACAAAGGAAGAAGTAACCAGTCCATTTTATTCCTACGTCTTCACTGTGGTCTAATTAATCAAATCAAAATGGGGAAAAAAGGGTAACAATTTGCCAAGCACATAAAAGGGATGTCTTATGGTGATGATTAAGGAAACAACTCCTCCAGTCTGAGTTGTTTCTAGAGGAAAGAATTTTAGGGGCTTTGGAGCTTTCTGAACTTTTTCTCATAAGTTGTTCCCAAAGATCTGATACAAATTTCCCATTTATCAATCACACCACACACAAGAATCAGGAGTGGCTTTGGAATTCTCTTCACCTCAATTTCTGCATCTACTTTAAAAAACTAAGGTCTCTGTGGAATTTTTTTTCTTCTAGAAAAGGCCCCATTTGTGAATTCCTACCCTCAAATGTATTTGACTACAAACCTGAGCTCAGGTGCAGGTGTTTGGTTCATCATTTATAACGTGCATTCCTGGGGAAATCAAGCAAGTAATTTCTATTCATCTCCCAAGTAAAAAGCAAATGCCAATGCTTTTATGAAGTACCTTCATCATAAGAATTCAGATCTTAGAATCATAGAATCACCAGGTTGGAAGAGACCCACCAGATCATTGAGTCCAAGCTTGATAGATGTTTGTTTCTTGCCACATTCTTTGCAGCTTGCCAGGGCAGCCTTAGTCCCCATCACAATTTACTTGCAACATTTTGCACCCACAACAGCAGCTGTTTCCAGTGAAACTCTCTATTTTCATATCCAGGCCACGTTTATCTTCCTGCATCACAGACACGTGGCTCAGAGACATCACTGAGCAGGTTTCCTAGAGCTGGAAACTTAACCTACCAACTATAAACTATCCTGGAGGCAGAAATAAATAATAAAGAGAACATAGATCACTGTTATCCTGGTAAATGGCAAAAGGTTTTAGCCTACTCACTCCAACGAAAGGCATAGAGGAAAATTCCACGAAGCATAAGCAAACTGGATATTGCAGAGAATAATAACAAGAATGTGCAGGCAGAACTTCTTGAACACTCCAGCCACATGCTCCCACTCAGACATTATGCGAACCAGCACGCTGGGAATGTGAACCACAGCCTCTTTGTTCCCGACACACAACATTTCAAGGCCCATTAATCTGTGTGCTCACAAAGCCTATATGTGGTCTCCTCTCTCTTGACTGAATACCTTCTCTCTGCCAGCCCAAAATACTGCAGTGACCCTCTTTTAAGGCTGTTACACCAGTGCTTGCCACACAGAACCAGTGTGTGTATCGCCTCTGCACCAGGGCAAACTTCACTTGCTTTGAGAACTGGTAATTGCAAATGTCAGAGAGAGCAATCTCAGCACGTGCTGCGCTGGAGCTGACGCTACTGCATTTCAATCAGAGAAGGGTGTGAAGTGCTCTTCTATTGCTTCGAGTTCAGCCGCTATATAAAATAGGTCAGAGCTCTAAGCCACCTTTAACTTTTTTAATACCCAAAACTACATGGAAATGTGCATACTTACAACCAAAACCCAGTCCCAATGTCCAAAGGGATTTCCAGAAAGATCTGACGCTCAGCTCAAAACGCTAATACACAGAGAGGAACTAGAGGTGTGCCTGGGGGCACGTGCAGAGAGCTGTTGTAAACAGGAGCGTGCACTGAAAAATGAGATGTGTGAAGCACTTCTTGAGTTACTGTCACTGCGCAGGGAAAATACCTTTCCGATGGCATAGCTCCTACTGTCACTTTCTTACATGCATCAACAGCATGAGTTTTCTTAGTGACAAATGTCACCTCTGTTCTACAGAGAACTTGACACCGAATGATTCATATTTATGGTCCGCTTAATAATAATTGTGAACATCATCTTTTGATGAGTAAATAGAGTATTCCTCGTATTTCCAGCCTAGGAGAGGATCCTATACTCATGCTGATTAATAATAACCTCTACTCCCCTGTCTGATCATAGTACTGTCCCATGCATCTTGCAAGACCCAGAACAGTCCGTTCCCAAAGGACATGTCACAGAAGGATTTTCCCAAGAGAGCTGAACATTAGGGCAGCAAACAAAGGAGTTGAGAGAGACTTGATCACTTAGATAATTTAGTTGTTCATCTCAAGGATCTGAAGAGCTGATTAATTTCTTAGAGTAGAATCCAAATTAATCCCAAGCACTTTGCCCATGCTGCTCTGCAGCTCTAGGCTGTGCATACAGGGGTTTGAAAAATTCACTTTTTGAGTATAAGAAAAAGGCTTTTGAAAATGGACTTCCATGCCAGCTGACTGACACAGCCTGAAATCCACCTGCCCCACAAAAGGTTTTCAAAAAGCACTGGAGGCAAGGAATGGTATTGAGTGGATCTGTTGCTGCAACTTACATGCATATAAAATATTTTAGCAGTCTGTTCCTGAAGTTCTTACTGTCAAATGAAGTTGTCCTTGAATGGCAGGGAAAGAAAAGCTCCCTGACTAAGGGAACTGTTGTCAATATTGCACCATTCCCTTCACCTGGGCTATAGACTCCAGTTGCTTTTACTCAGTTTTAGAGGTCATTGATCCTTCAGTAAATTACCAGAGGCCATTGAAATCAGTAGGGGTCTTTTCCATTCACACACACACTTGTCAGATTAGGCCCATACACACTGCCTTTCTCTAACAGGCTTCCCTTCCTCTCACTGTCTGTGGCACCAAGACAAGCCTGTTGAACCATCTATCAGAGAAATGGCAACAGTCAGAATGCACACTCCAATGTTTCTGAGTCATCTGTCTGTTGGGCATCGTGGACCGTCATTTGGAATCAGTGCACCACATCACCTTGAAGGAAAAACAAATGTTTTATTGCATTTACAGCTATGGAGCTTTACCAAGGTGTAAACCTCATGAGGTTCAACAAGGCCACAGGCAAGATTCTACGCCTGGGTTGGGGCAGTCCCCGATTTCAGTACATGATGGGGGGATGCTGTGATTGAGAGCTACCCTGTGGAGAAGGAATTGGGGGACTGGTTGATAAGAAGCTCAACGTAAGCCAGCAATGTTTGCTCGCAGCCCAGAAGGCCAACTATCCTGGGCTGCATCAAAAGAAGCATGGCCGGCAGGGTAAGGGAGGAGATTATGCCCCTCTATTCTTCTCTCATGAGACCTCATCTGGAGTGTTGTGTCCAGTTCTGGAATCCTCAATATAAGAAGGAGATGAATCTGTTCAAACAGACCTAGAGGAAGCTACAAGGATGATCAGAAGGCTGGAGCACTCTGCTGGAGCAGAGAGTTGGGGTTGTTCAGCCTGGAGAAGAAAAGGCTCTGAGGAGACCTTATAACAACCTTCCAGTGCCTGAAGGGGCTACAAGAAAGCTGAGGAGGGACTGGTTACAAAGGCTTGGAGTGGCAGGACTAAGAGCAATGGGTATAAACTGGAGAGGGGAAGATTTAGACTAGACATAAGGGAGAATTTCTTCACGATGAGAGAGGTGAGGTGATGGCACAGGTTGCTCAGGGTAGTTGTGTGTTGACAAAGGGAGAGAAGGACATCCGATGATTGTCAGCAAGTCCCAATTTTATTAAGAGTGGCGCTTAGTTAAATACAGTCAATAATGAGGTTCATACATATTGCAAAGGCTGAGCTCCTAATTGGTCAGTGAGCTAAAGCAAGCAAAACATAAACTACCCGTCCCCCCAGGTGCAGCTGGGTGCTATGAGGTTCGCTCCCTCGCATTCTTCCCATCGTAGATCTAACCAGGGTCCCACGCCTCCCTAAGCACCAAGGACACTGTTTCCCTAAGGAGGTCTCCCAGCCTATCTGTACCCCTTCTGGCGAAGGCATTCCTGAATAAGATTCTCCACAGTTGTGGCTGCCCCGTCCCTGGAGGTGTTCAAGGCCAGGTAGGATGGGCCTTGCACAGCCTGGTCTAGTAGGATGTGTCCCTGCCCATGGCAGGGGGGTTGGAACTGGATGATCTTTAAGGTCCTTTCCAACCCAAACTATTCTATGATTCTACAAATACATTTTTTACCTCACTAAGTTCTTCAGATCTATTATTATTATTGCTTTTGAACTAAAAATGTCCACTTTAATAATTATGGCTGTAGTTTTCTTTCTGCTAACCAATGAAGTCGGTAAAGTATCTCTGTAATAACCCATCTAAGAGGACATTTCCTTTCAAAGAAAAGAGCAGCATGTTTTGTGAAACAATTTATTTACAGAACATCTGCTTGAGCTTTCAAAATGTTGCTGTAGGATATGGTTACACTGAACTGTAAGACAAAAACGTCTGGTTTTACTGTGTTCCGTATCTCAGTTATTAAGTCAATTTTATAGGCCCACTTCTGTAGGCTGAAAGTTCTCTTTAATAAATCATTAGAGGATATTTAGGGTTCTCTCTCAGTTTGTGGTCTTTGTTTGTTTTCCAGTAACCACAAAACATCTGAGTTAGATTATAGAGCAAATTTGATTACTTGTATTCCAGAAGTTGTACATCTTCAAGATATGCAAATGTCGTTGCTGTGTCAGCAACCTCATCTTCTGCCTGCACGTAAATCACTCTGTTCCTCCTTCACTGCGCTGTTATCACGCAGGTGTTAAATCAGATACACACAACACTACAGAGCTTCAACTGTTTCTGAAGTGCAATATATACATTTTTTAAAATATTTATGCTTAGATCAAACCACACACCCTCTTTGGGTTTTTTTAGCCATGACCTACTGCCCCTGCAGCTGAGGAAGGAAAAATAAGCTGGCATCTCACAGCTTATTTTATTTTATTATTATGGTACAGATTCTAGTTTTAGGACAATGGTATAGGTTCCAAAAGGGAGTTTGTGATGATACTAAGGTGACTATTCTGTCCATTCCAACAAAATCTTTAATGAAATAGAAACAACTGAGTATGAAAGGGTCTGAATGCTCCCTTTGGGTACATCTCACCTTAAAAAGATTTGGTTTTATTTAAAATTTTGAAACAACTTTTGGAGAAAACTCAATGTATTTTTAAGAATTCGGTTTCTTCAAAATAATTGACACCAATGTTTCCATCCTGATCCAAAGAGTTGCTTTTCTCCACAGTCTCAATATTTGTTACAAGATAAGGCATTTATGTTCCAATCAGCTGTGTTTGGGTGGTTGGTTGGTTAGGTGTGTCCACAGTGTAAATGAGTTTTGCACAAAAGAGAGGGTAGATGCCTCCGTACAGCATTGCAGGCAGCAGGAACTAGTGCCCCTTCCGTTACTAGAATTATGATGTTGTCATTTAGACAATACAAAATAAATAAATCCCAAAGATGATGATGTAATTCTTAACTTTCTCTAACAACATGAGAAGCCATTGGGTTTTTTTCTTTTTCCGATTTAATTTGCTGCTTAAATATGAGCTCTAATTGCATGTTAAACTTTTAAATCTAAACACAAATCATTTAAAACCAACTCAGGCCACTGGAGAGCAAGTGTAACCCACAAAATGCACTGGCTATAATCCAGGAGGTATCTTTCCACGTTAGCACATCTTCAGCACAGGGAATACAAAAGTTAATTACACTGGATTCTAAATTCAGCACAGTTTTGACACAATACTGGACTTCTCTACAATAAGTTCCTGGAATTACTCAAGGTCAATACAGAACTACCTCAGTGCGCCCACAGCACAGACAATGTCCCATCAGGCAAGTTGAGAATGTCCCATACATTCCATTGTTAGCATTGTGCTTTTAAATGTTTAGATTTTTTGGGTGGGTGACAGAGGGAAATAGAAGGAAAATGAACAGCCTTTCAGCAGAGTTTGCTACAACATAATAGAAGAAAAGTGCCTTCCCACTCCATATTGCTTCCCACTCTGTATTGCTCCCCTGGCCTGCAAGAGCAGACAAGGAGGCTTTCAGGCGCTCTGTTTGGAGCCATGTTCCACATTTCCTTGCTTTGGGCACTATCTGTAGTTTGCATATTTCTTTAGGATGCCAAAACTCCCTGGGAAAACAACAGCAAACCCAAATACACACAATGCACAGCCCATTCTCACACAGCAGAAGCCTCAGTCAGAAAATCTAGACAATAAAAACTTTAAATAAAAAATATTATCTCGAGGCAGAACTGTATTCTCCTGGACTCCCAGAGCATTTCTCTCTAGTTTCTGGCTTTGTTTTTTGCCAGTGGGTACCCTGCTTCCCTGTTGTTTGAGGTAAAGAAATGTACAATGATGTCTCTCCCTCCATTAAAAAGTCCCAGCAAATGATTTGAGATAAATTTACAGAGTCTTTAAAAGCCTCAGTGGATGCAAAGTTGGAAAACCGAAACGTTTTACTCCCACACTAAGAATATTACACAATGCCAGTAAGCCTAACAAATCTTAGCCCAGAGCACACAGGTTGGTTGTTGCAGCAGTCTGCCTGCAAGCAACAGCTTCGCCTTTATCGATCCCCTGCCTGCGCCAGCCAGAGGGGCACCCAGCTCTGCTTCCCACATCCCTGGTCTCTGCAGAAGCTTCAAGAACAGTGTGTTACTTCTCCACAGGTGCTTGCCAGCTAGTTTATCTTACAGATCCCTGAGGGCTTTCACGATCATGGAATGTCCCTAAAGAGGAAGATGGCAAAAGCAAGCAGTGTAACACCCTTCCTTGGCATATCTCCATATTCCAGAGGTAAACTGAGCACTAAACACATTCATCCCCACCTCCACATCCCAGGGTTTGTTATTACCAAGCCTCAGCAATGCTCTCTCCTGTGGAAGCTGAAATTCCTGCATTTGACATGCATTCAGGATTATTATCATTACATAGTACTTGCAGTGCACACTCTGTCTGACTGTGCCTTGTGACCTGTCTGCTGCAGGCTAGAGCTGGCATGGGCCACCACGGGATGCTAGCATGGCCTGGTAGGACTTCTCTTCAGAATGGGGCTATGAAGCTGGTGACAGGTTTAGAGGAGAAGCTGTACAAGGAGTGGCTGAAGTCACTGACTCTGTTCAGCCTGGAGAAGAGGAGGCTGAGGAGAGACCTCATCACAGCCTGCAGCTTCCTCACAGGGTGCAGGAGCAGGTGCTGAGCTCTTCTCTCTGGCCACCAATGACAAAACCCAAGGGAATGGCACGATGATGTGCCAGGTGAGGGTTAGGTTGGACATCAAGACAAGATTCTTCCCCCAGAGGGTGATGAAATGCTGGAGCAGCTCCCAGGGAATCAGTCACAGCACGAAGCTTGACAATATTCCAGAAGAGTTTGGCCAGCAGCCTCAGACAGACAGTGTGAAAGTTTAGGTTGTCCTGTGCAAGGACAGAAGTTGGACTCCATGATTATTGTGGGTCCCTTCAGACTCAGGACATTATATAATTTTAAAGGCACCAGCTGTGGGACTACTCCAAAGCGGAGCTGTGAGAGTGGCAGGAAAATACTGCATGAGATCCCAGCTATTCTGTGCTACCAGCAAAGTATGTGGATCTCTAGTAGCAGATCCATGAGAATCTGGAGATANCTGAGGGACATGGTTTAGTGATTGGTGGGAATGGTTGGACTCGATGATCCGATGGGTCTTTTCCAACCTGGTGATTCTATGATTCTATGACTGCCCCCTCCCTAGCCTGACCTTTTGCTGAAGGGACATAAAGCTGGGGTGAGAAGGATTAGGAGAAAAGTATTAATAAAAATCTTTATCAATGTTTACTTCTTTGTTGCTAGCAAAGGTGAGTACACATAAGCAAGCAGCCTGCATGCAGTTCTGCCCATCGTCTCCCAGAAGCTGGACTTCACATTGCACTTCATTCTTTAGGAAGGAAAGACAAAGATATGTTTTACTTTGCAGCACATGTGGTCTGTCTAAAGCAATATCAGCCCCACAGAAGAAATCCAGCCCCATTGCTGCAGCCATGGCTCTCTGTTTACATGTCCTATATGAACGCTAGGAGGTTGCTTTGTTAGATTTTCACAGAGGTCACAACAGCCCAGCTCTAAAGCCCACCAACATTGGAATTTCTGCTTTCCAATTTGCACCAGGTTTTCCTGTAGCTCTGACTTGCAAAGACTTGTACTTTGTTGTTTTGGTTGGTCAGGAAAAGCACGACAGGATTTCATAGGGAAACTTAAGAAGGTCTCAAGAATCTTTGGTTTCAAAGCTATTTGTAGGACAGTTCTATTGAATGTTTGGGTGGCTCCAGACTCGGAGACCTCCTGGAGCAGGCACCCTATGGTACATTACTGCCTGTCCTGTGAACTAGTAGGAGGGGATTTGTTTTTTTTTAATATGATACAAATAGTTTTTATTAAAGAAAATATGAGTGTAGAAAGGGATGCTGTCTTGTGATGATTAAAGGATCTTTAACTTGTTCAGTGTCAGCACAAAACTGGGGCTGAACAACATGTGAACATCTTTTACCACTGTTAATTCATCACTGCATTTTAGGTTTGATCTGGGACAGGAGGGATCACTATAACATATCTCAGAGACACATTTTTCTTTCAGCACCTTTCACACACTTTTTATAGCCACTCATCCTGTACTTTACTGTATTTAAATCAAAATCTTTTGCCTGGGACCGTAACTTTTCACAGGTTTGCACAGTGCCTACTGTGCAAGTTCATGATGTCAAGTCTCCCAAAACCTATGGACTGAAGGAGATTAAGTTTGTGAAATCAGGATTCAACAACCAGGAGGTACCAGAATTAAGGTTTTCTCTGCGATTGCCCATGCAGTGTTCATTTGGGACACATGCAAATATGTATTATGGTATGGACCCTCGTTACACAGCCGTGTGGCTTGTGCAGGAACAGGCAATGCTCACTGCTGCTATGGAGTATTTCATTGTGTTCCCCTCCTTCACCGCATAACCTCCTGCATTCCCGGCTGCACCTCATCAGACTCATGAGTCTCCCATAACTGCCAAATGTACGATCTTGTTTTGGTTGCCTTGTTTAAGAGGTGCAGGGCTCGACTTTTTAAAGCAATTACAACGTATAGCACATTTCCACTCAAAACAGATGTCAGTGCAATACAGATCCTGCCACATCTGCAGCACAGAAACATGAGCTTAGATGTCTCGAGCTGGATCCCCAGAAAATGAGGAACACAGCATTACCACCTCCAAGCCCTTGGTTTAAATCACTTACTTTTATTAGCTACATAGAAGTGTCTGCCAAACATACAGTTCACCAGATATGTATTTCACTACACAGGCACTGATTTGCCTTAATACTTGAATCCTCTGCCCCTTGACTGCAGTCATGACATCTCTCCTCAGAGATCTTTGAGCAGGCAGTTATTCAGTAGCTTCTCAGGGCTAAAAGCATCTTTCAGTCTCCATAAACTAAGCACCTGCAGATAGGTACAGTTCTCATTAGATTTCTGTCTGGGAGGAGAATTTGGCACACGTTCACTGTCTTGCCAAGGTCTTCAAGGAAAGATCCCGTGTGATCTGGACAGGCTCCTAATCCAAATAATTTGGAAAAACCCTGGTCTTAGAGGATGGTGTGTCACACACCTGTGGTGAGGGCTGAGCTACAGCCTCAGTAAGAAAATACACTGCAGTTTCCAAGATTTTCTGATAAACACCTATCATGCACAAGGCACAGCAGTCCCCTCCAGTATTCACCAAAGAATGATCTTTTATAGTCTCCATTCATGTAGGTCTTTGCCTGTACCAGTGACTTCTTCCACCTGAATTTGCCTGCTTTTGCCTTACCCCTCATTGCTTTTTGAGGCTGTGAAGTTGCCTCATAATCATAAGAATCATAGAATCGTTTGTTTGGAAAAGACCTTTGAGATCACCAAGCCTAGCTGTTCCTGTCTGCTACTAAACCATATCCCTGAGCACCTCAAACCTCTCCAGGGATGGGGAATCTATCACCTCCCGGGCAGCCTCTTCCAAGGCCCGAGAGCCCTCTCAGTGAAGAAATTCTTCCTCATGTCTAATCTGACCTGCTGCAAGCTGAGGCTGTTCCTTCTCATCCCACTGCCTGTCACTTGGGAGAAGGGACCAGCACCCACATCACCACAACCCCCTTTCTTGGAACTGCAGAGAGCAGTGAGGTCTCCCCTCAGCCTTCTCTTCTCCAGGCTGAACAACCCCTGGTCCCTCAGCTTCTCCCAGAACCCCTGGGCTCCAGACACTTCCCCAGCTGTGCTTCCCCTCCTCTGGACATGCCCCAGCCCCTCAATGTCCTTCTTGTAGTGAGAAGCCCAAAACCAAACCCAGGATTCGAGGTGCATCGATGACTAGTGCAGGGACACAGCCACTGCCCTGCTCCTGCTGGCCATGCTGTTTCTGATATAGCCCAGGATGTTGTTGGCCACTCGTTACCTTACAGCGTGAGCCACAGAGCAGAGATCTCCTCTCCTCCTCTAATCGGCCTCAAGACAAAATGACCAGTTCCTTTCCCCACAGTGAGACCTGTGTCAGTCCCACTCCTCGAGAGTGGCCACAGGCATCCTGCTGCCATGAGAGGACAACACACAACTCCGAACACTCTGCAAGGACCTGCATGTCCCAGGGCTGAGCAGGGCTCCACACAGGGCACAGAGGGCTTGGGACAGCTATAGCTTTATTAACACTTTGTAAGACACCTCTGGCAACAATCACCCACCAGCCACGGCAAGTGACTTGGCAAAGAGGCAGCGTAACCGGCTGCAGAGCTGCAAGCAACGTGGTTTCACTGCTAGAGACCAGTAGGGATGCAGCTTCACTGTGTGCAGGGTTGAATCACAAAGAACAGTGGGGAAGAGAAAAGACAAGGATAAGAAAGGAGTGAGTAGGAAAAGGACAGGAAATGTCAGATTTTTCACCACCCTTGGGTCCTGCAAAGCCCTGATCCTCACACACACACCCCTCCAAGGTCAGCAGGGTGACCTCATGCCATGGGCCAGACTGTCATTTATATCATCCCAGCTTCCCAGGTTTGACCCCCACCCCTGCAGCAGGGACTGACAAGAACCCTGTGTTTGCTGTTGTCGAATGTTCTCTGTTGCACATGTTCTCTTACAGCCCTGGGCAGGTGCACCTGGAGTGGGTCAGTGGTCCTGCAGGTGCTCAGTCTCTGCTTTGTGCTGCTTGGAGCTTCACACCTGCTTCCCTGCGCATGCCCACTCGGACCTCTGCTTTTCCTCAGCCATGTGGAGGGATGGTACGCACGTGTTGGCTGCCTCCACCCATCAAGAGTTGTGTCAGGAGACACCAAATCACAGCATCATTTAGGCACCTGGTGCTGCTGGGAAGTTTCACACCACTTCCTACTCAGCAACCAACAACTGCCACCACTACAGCTGTCTGAGATAAAAGTCCCAGCCAGAGCAGGCTCTGACACCACGTCAAACAGCGTGACAACTCACTGGTTTGCTGTAGAGCCTCATCCTCACAAACCTTTCTCTTGCTCAGACACATGTTTTTGCCCTTGAGTTGTATTTTCTCCAATTCTTTGAAGCTCACTCCAGCAACACAGTAACAAACAACCTGGACTTCCTACACTTACCAAAATAATACATAGGGGCCGAACAGGACTTACATTTTAAGGTTTCCTGATACTTGGAAGAAGATCCCCTCTCCCCTTAAGGAGACAGAGATAAAAGTGTCTTCCTCTGAAATTCCCATACTAATTAAAGAGAAGACAGTGCTCCACTGGAACAAATCCCTTGTGTTACTTCCTAATCATCAATTTACAAGTACAGATTCTAAAGCAAAGCAACCCGTGGGTGGTTCTGAGACCATTAACAAGGTATAAATCCTGTAATAAATAATCTCATGGGTATGGCATCTTAAGAAGTCTCATACCATTTTCTATGCCATTTTAAAGCCTGCTGTGCAGTTCGGATGGATGCCAGTGCTGAAAAAGAATAGCCTGAAGCTTGGCATGGCAGAGCTCCAGTGGGCAGCGTTAGCCTGGGAGCAATCACATTGTGCACTTGCAGGGCATTGTTCTGCAGAAGCTATCAGGGAAAGAGGCCCGTATACTGCAGTGGAGCATTAGTGATACGTAAATCCAAGGGCTTTCACACTGTCAACTGAAGCCTACTTAACATGGGCTGTGTGGACAGCATGTAAAACAACTGGGTGAGCAGTGCCCTTCCCAGTGTCCGAAGGCCACTCTTACCATCGAGGACTAAGAAACAAAAATAGCTGCCCTGTCCATTTTCAATTAACTCTTCCAATAAGAATATGGTACCCACAGTTTCTGAAGGTGTCTATGACTGCGGTGATGGCAGCAGAAGGAAGAACTTGCAGGGGGACCATGGTTCTGGACATGCTTTCCCTGCTAGCAAGGCTGTAAGTGATGGGGAATCTCAGAGGTGGCTGAATTCAGTGCCTTTCTGACTGGAATGATAATGCCATCAGGAAGATAATATACGAGATGAAGCCTCCAAAATGCCTTATTAGCCTTTGATAGGATGTGAGGAGCTGCCAGCAGAAGCAAAATATATAGGGTCTCCATTTGAGCTGCTTTGTGTATGGAAGGGCAGTGCTGGAGCAACGTGGAGGGCATGCACACATTAATCCTTCCCAGGGGCAGAGTAGGTGGGAAAAAAAGCCATGAGGAAGAATTATAGTAGTCTCCCTTTCATTGTCGTGATTTTATTTGTAGTCAGCTTTGTCCTTTCAGTCAGCTATTTACAGATCTGTTGTTTTTTCTATTTATTGTCACAGGATCTCACACTTGGCCCACAAAATCAGCGTGTTTTGCATGAGGACTGTATTATTCTGACATTTCTGTTAGCAGCCTTTTTTTTTTTTATTCTAAACCCCTCACTCCAGCTATCTGGTTTGAATAGCTAATATAGAGTTAGTCTATTCTATTGGACACTAGCACAAGGCCTGGGACAGCTTATTGGGGTCTATTACAATGAAAAAGACCTCAAACAACTCAAGAAAGAGGCTTTGTGTATCCCTGCCCCAGCTGACGTGGCTGTTGGTTAGGACAGCAGCACAGCATGTGGTCAGACTCTTCTCAGCCCCTCATTGTATTCTCCGAGGCTACACTCGATCTATATTGCTGAGCACAAGCATTCGTTTGTTTATGCTCTCCTCCTCGCCTCCACCCTGGGAATAGACACAATGGAAGAGAAGTATTTTGACCTGTTTTTACACTTTACAATACTCTGGGATTGGCCAACCTGCCATGTGTGGCTGCTGCGGTTCCAATCACACCGCTGTGCTTATCCCTCCCCAGGGACAAAAAGTGAGAACGTGCTGGTCCTGCAAGGTGTGCGGTCCCCACGCTCCTGCCTCTGCTTTTAGAGACGGACTGTGGGGCTCACACTGTCCTCTGACTTTGGAACTCCACCACTTTGCCTGCTATGGAAGGTTAGAAACACACACTATTACAAAAGCTGTTTTCAAGGCCAGCACTCTTTCAGTGGTTTAGTTCAAACACTTTAGGACTCAGAAACAGATGTGAGGCTTTAAAACTGGAGGAACTTGAGTTTCAAGGGACATCTGACAAAGAAATCATACGACCTGCAGCAGTGGTACGTTCTATAAAAAGAGAGAGCTCGTGTTATCAGTGGGGTGGAAGGCTGGGATGTGAGCAGGTCTGTCTGTAGCAGCAGCAGAAAATACTTCCTAAGTTATTAGTGTGCTCTCGTATTTTCTTAGCAGCTAGCAAGTATCTTCAAAATATTATTTTAATTATTTTGTGTTATTTGGGACTGTTTACATTCTTATATATATTTCGATGAGATATTAAGAAATATTTTGCTGTGAGGGTGGAGAGGACCTGGCCCAGGCTGCCCAGAGCAGTGGTTGCTGCCCCATCCCTTGAGGGGTTCAAGGCCAGGTTGGATGGGGCTTGGAGCCCCTGGTCCAGTGGGAGGTGTCCCTGCCCATGGCAGGGGTGGAACTGGGTGGGCTTCGAGGTCCCTTCCAACCCAAACCATTCCATGTTTCAATGATTCTATGTTTAACAGATTGGGAAAAGGTGGACTTGAACTCATTCCTATTGACAAGTGCGTTGTATTTCCTCAGACAGTCCCATCAGCCATGTGCCTCCTGTCCTGTGACACTCAGTCCTTGGAAAATCAGTCATTCCTTACAGTGAGTAATTTAACATGTCAGCCACATGCCCTCAAGATAATCTCCTGGACAGGACATCATTCAGTTTAAGAGTAAAATGTTCATAAGGGAGTATTCAACCATGGGGCATTACACGGGTTCTCAGAGCAAAATGAAAGAAAGGAATAAATGCAACTCTGCTTATTAATATGAAGCTGAGTGATTTAGTTCAGCATATGCTGTATCTATAGCTAATGTCTCATATTCTTTTTACAGACCACACTCATAGTTCTGCTGTGCGCACTTCTCATCACTGCAGTGCCTGGCAGGACAGCACCTGGCAGGATGTCAAAACTGCTGTTTATTTCAGGTAATTTGCACCCCACCTTTACAAACTTCCTGCAAGTTTGAGAGAGGACGGAAAACAAAATCAGCCTACCATTTGGACAACTGTTCTTTTTCTTTGCAGGAAGCTCTCAAAGATGAGCTTGTAGAAAGCATGACTCGAGCCCATTTGGGAATACCTTCTATGGCAGATCTTGCCATGCCATGGGAATAAGAGTATGTCGTATTTTTTTACTATCCCACATGATTATACGATCACCTGGTGAAGGGTGAGACAGGAAAGATTGGCTCAGCTCGGTGCATACCCAGTTTGAGGGCCTGTATAAAGAATGCAGTGATGAGTCCTGCCAAACATACTGCGCTAAAACCACCTGCTGCATTGCCCAGCATTTATTACATTCACTACATCTGTACATTCTTCACCATGAGAGTGGTGAGGCTCTGGAACAGGCTGCCCAAGGAAGCTGTGGCTGCCCCATCCCTGGAGGTGTTCAAGGCCAGGTTGGATGGGGTTTGCACAGCCTGGTCTAGCAGGACGTGTCCCTGCCCATGTCAGCGGGGTTGGAACTCGATGATCTTTAAGGTCCCTTCCAACTCAAACCATTCTGTGATTCTATGCCAACATAGCGCTTTCCACTGAATGATTTTGGTAGAACAAACCCTTAAATAGGAATAACTCTGTAAGCTATGTGGCAATAAGGAATTACAGAGAAGTAAACTTGAAGGTCTAATGCAAGTGAGCAACACTCACCTTACTCTGTCTTACACAACTTTCACACAACCCCCACAGGCTGGGTCTACACAGTATCTTCCATGTTGAGAACAGAAGCAAGATACTAGGTCAGCTCCCTTAGAGCATGGTAAGATGTACCAGGCAAAGGTTCAAGAGAGCACGGAGGTTCCAACACTTACAGTAATATGTACTTGACAAAAATGCAAATAATATAGTGGTTTAAAGTTGAGGGATGCAGACTGTGGTCTGGGTAATGAGAGCTCATGTAAAAGTGATCTGCCAGCAGCATGTGGGTAGTAAGGGTGGATATGCATATCAAGGGTTTTGGTCAAGCAGCTCTAAGTTAATTAGCAAATCTGACCATAATTACTCCAGTGCAAAAGCTAGTTTTCATTGAGCCATTTTCAATGAGCCATATCAGTGTTTACTTCTTTGCACTTAAATCTGCGAATCCCCTGACCAGTACAGATAAAACTCATCTGCCTTCTGCTTTGACCAGTGCAGCAATCTAACCCTGCAGTTCTCTAGCTCCCTCCCTTCTCCATCAGTCAGACTTCCTAGCTAATTCACCTCTTCACCACGACTGCTTTGCTAACATCCCTGGCCATCAGACAGAGCAATCACAAATACTGATGACTTCCAGAGCTGAGAGACCTGTTTCTGTCTACAGCTGCAGGAGATGCATGGTGCTTTTAGACAAACCACGGCTCTTAGTGACAAATGCTTCAGTACCAGCCCCCACCCACAGTGCTATGGGAGAAGCATAACTTGCTTATCATTAGATCACTCTTCAATTTTGCATTAATTATAAATTATAGGGTCCTTACAACTGAATTAAGGATTCTTTTACAGGCTTGGAAACTGAGATGATCTGTGAAATATATATATATATATTACTGCCACATGGTTTAATACCCATGAGAATGCCTTCTTTCATAAAAGATTTTAGCTATATGATCTGTACAGAAACATTTGAAGCAGCAGCTCCTGGAAACAGTAATTGACAGGGCTTGTTATAACAAATTTTAAATTGTGTAAGAGATAATGATAGGTGGTTAAGTAATTTAGGTGGGATATCAGAAGAAAATTCAGAGTGATATCTATTAGAGAAAGAAAAGATTGTCCAAAGAAAGTGATAAAAGCCACATCACTTGAAATATTTAAAGCTGGTTTTTTTAAAGTTCTTGAGAGGATAATTATATTGAACCAACCTCCATTCACAGAGAATTAAATTAGCTCCTATTCAAGAGCATGAAATAAATTACTTAACTGGCTATTGTAGTCTCTAACTGAGGTGACTCTGTGGGTTTTCTCCTCTTCAAGGGGTGCTTCTTAACTCTATATATTTGTTTTCAGAGAGGTAAAACACTTCCTAAATGCATTACTCTGGAAACCCAGTTTAGAAAGTCTCCCAGCCCACTGCTGTCCTCCGTGGTCCATGCAATGGTGCAGTAAAGCTGTACAATGAGGAAAATCAGTGGTCCGAGAGCATCACAGTTCTCCTCAATCCATTCTTCTTACCAAAACAACCACTATAAAACCAAAGACATTAATAATTTGTAGCTGAATTTTATTTAATCTTCAGTCTTTACCAGAACAAAAACAGTCCTCCTACATATTGCCTTGTGAAACCCCATTTTGCAATATCTGAGGGATTGCCTATGGCATGTTCTCCTTCAGCACATTCAATCAGCTCATCTGAAAGTGGGTTTTTTTCACTTTTCCATAATGTTGAGCCTCAGTTCTACCATTCCAAACCAGGATCCCCATGTCACTGTAGCACTAGGTCATATCATAAATCACAACTGATGGGAAAAGTTGAAAAAAAGTGACTTATAAGCTTTCAACACTGAGCCCCATCTAGATGTGCTGTGATTGCTCTGCAATTATTCCTTGGAGGAAATATGTAAGAACACTCATATGTGGGCACTGGTGGGTTTTTGAGAACATTCACAATTTAGTTGCGGTACAGGAGCTGTTCATACTCAGTACTAAGAGTTTGTATTGAGGGCTGGCATCCAAATGGAAGCTTTCGATGCAGACATCTGTTAATAAAATATTTACTGCTGAACTTTGTTATGGAAATAAATCAGCAAGTCTGATTAAGTCCTAGACAATCCTTCGGGCAAAAAGCAAAACAAAACCACCTCCCAACCCTCACTTTTAAGTAAAATGAACAATTATACAATACATTAGAGTTACATCAGGTTTTCAACCATAAAACCATTTTCTAATGGATTTAAAGGCCACAGAGAAAAAGGATTAAGTTTTGCTACACTGTGACCAAATGTTCTCAGTATGATTGTACATCAATCCAAACAAATGTCTATTCTTTATAATTTAATTCATATATATATTGCTAATTCTAGAAAGACTTAGGTTCATGTTTAACTCAATCCTGGTAGCAATCCACTGATCATAATGAGATTATCCACAGTTTATTGACTTTAGCCTAATGCATAAATCTCTCCAGCAATAGAAAACAGTTCTTTTGCACAAATACATTTATATTTTACACAAAAATACTTAGGATGGCAGCCTTAATTCTCTATAGTTTTTTTTAAAATGATGTTAACCCACTTCTTGAGCAGCCCTTAGTGTTTATGCATACGCAGACATATGTATCAAAAAATGCCCTTTTTTAAGGAAAGTGGTGTAAACAAAAAGCAAAAACTTTATAGTATCCAGGTACTTTGGACTTCACCACACAGCAATTGAACGCATACACACAGACAGATACACGGATCTATTTATACATATATATGTATATGTATACATATATATGTGTATAAATACAGACAGACACGGTTATACATATTTATGTATTCATAAATATTTGTATGCCTGTATATGTGTATATACACAAACACGTAAAATAAATAGGATAAGAAGCAGAGTGAGTGGAGAGCCAGAGCTACACAACACCTTAGAATCCATGCTTCAAATATATAATTACTTGTTGTTAACATAGATTGATATCAGAAGGGATAAGGGAGAAAAAGAAACAGTGGATTATCATGAAAGAGTTGAGACTAACGAGGAAGAATAAAGAGCTGAAAAGCAGAATACTTCCCTAGCAATTATGGGATCTTACTTATTCCGACTATTTCCCCCATGTCAATGATTGTGTGGGTTAAGAACCTCATGTACAAACCCTGCCACCAGTCACCGCCAGCCACTATTGCATTTTTGCAGAACAATCTTCTCCTCCTGTGCACAGATTTGTACATTGTGCTTCCCTCCTCAGTCACGTCTCCGTGGCATCACGAGCACAGCCTGCGTCCTGACAACATGAGATCGTTCTGATATGCTACGTCTCTTAAAAAGAAAGCAGTGTGGCAATGCTGCTGCTTCAGGAGGCAGCCAGACAAGCGTCCCCTTCCCCTGACTGAAACATTCTGTGCATAACAGGCTGGGGTTAGTGATTCAGACAGCACGTGCTGCTCCTTCTGCACCCACAGGTCACTCTGCAACAGGAGCGAGGGGCTGGGCAGGAAAGCATCACCCAACTCCACACCAGAGACGGAACACAGAGAGCAACCCTACCACCAGTGCTCAAGAACTGGCCCCAGTCTGGGGATTGTTCTCTGCAGTATTAAAATAAACTCTCTCCAGCACTCTTCTGCAGCATCAGTGTGGCTGTGACCCACCTAAGCAAGGGGAGAACCAAAGGATACACTAGGTATCAGCTATCTACATGGTCTTTCATACAGCAGTTTGGTCTGGAAAGTACATATCCCCAGTCTTCTGGGAAAGCAGCCTGTGCAACACTGACTTCAAAAAAACTCCAAGTGTACATTCCTTTCACAGCCAATATATTTCTTCCATAGTTAACAATGCCTAAAATTTGCTTACCTAATCTGAACTAGCAATGGTCGTGAAATACTCTACACTAGATCTCTATTTGACTCCTACTGCTCATATAATTACATTCCTGAAGCTCATCTGAGATCCAAAAATGCAATGTACTTCAGCACTATACAGCGTGTCTGTTGGGCCACAAGAACTTTGACCAGAAACCCAGCTCAAACCCTTCCAACAGGCACTAGCCCTTAAACTGCCATAGATTTTTGTTTCTGGCAATATCTTCTGGAACAATAATTACCTGAGCTCTTTAGTGGACTTTTAAAAATATTGTGAAAGCAATCACAAGAAATTATACATAGTTCACGAAGAATTACACTGGTTCAATTTTCTTCTCATATATGCCATTAGGATCTGCAGTAAAACCACTTCAGTCTGGGCATTAACTCTGGATCCAACAGGAGTATTACAGGATCCTGTTTAGCAGTGCTGGTTCCAAACAAGCACCTATTACCTCAGACAGCAGTGAGGGCACAGCTATACCATGAGTCAGGTCCCCAAAATGAAGGAGTTAACTCGAAGCATTATTGTTTCAAAACAGTACTATGAAAATTGCTTTCAACTTTTTTTTAGCCTTAAGCGTTCACACTTACATTTTTCTTTTCACACTCAGAAGGACAAGGAAGTGATCTTTAGTTTAAAAACTAAAATAAGAGTTAGGAATCTTTTGTAATTCATGCTCTAAGCACTGGAATTATTCTTTAAAACCCCAATATTATGAGAACTGGCAGCTCTGAGACTGGATGAAAATTTTCTAGCATTTCCTCTAATAATTGTATGATTTTTTTTTTTAAGAAATTGATTTCCACAGAGTTTGGGGAAGTACAAAAATGCTGAGCATTTCTGGCCTAAGGACTCAGTGTGCTGTTTGAAGTAGGATTATTTAAGAAGCTGTCTCAGACCATTTTCAGATTTTGGCATACAGTATCAGGCTGAACTATAATTTTTTCTTTCCCTCCCTTCTCCTTTGAGCTGCAATTTGTGTCAGCACAAAGCCACATGGGTCTGTAAAAGCCATAACTTCAAGCATAGCCACGTCTGTTAATTGGAGAAGTCAAGGAAGATAAACAAAATAATATGCAATAGGGACAGGATACTTGCTCCTGAATTCTAGAAATAACTGGAAACACATTAAAATATATATGACTCCCATTGGCCTACACACACCAGTGTGGGAAATCCAGAATTCCAACACTCTCTGTGTTAACAGGCGTTTGCTGGGTTTTATTTGTATAAATCTTACCTTTGATTTACACTTTGAAAACACAGAGCAAGGGAACTACTGCATGAATTATGGTTCAGTTTTTCCACTCTGTATTTAAATTAGATATAAAATCTTATATGAAACAACTTTAAAAACAAGACCTGCTATAGAACTGATTTTTGCCACTCCTCAAAAGTCACAGCTGAATTTAGCTGTGTTCACTGTGGAGAGTGGCGTTACTGTGAGAAAGTAGGTGGAAGTAGAAACCTGAACCAGAGGAAATATAGAATAATAGAATCATGAAATCATGGAATGGTTTAGGTTAGAAGGCACCTTAAAGTCCAACCAGTTCCACCCTCTGCCATGGGCAGGGACACCTCCCACTCGATGTGGTTGCTCAAAGTCCCATCCAACCTGGCCTTGAACCCCTCCAGGGATGGGGCAGCCACCACTGCTCTGGGCAACCTGGGCCAGGGCCTCACCACCCTCACTGAGAAGAATTCTTAATGTCTAATCTAAATCATTCCTTTTCCAATTTAAAGCCATTCCCCCTTGTCGTATCAGTACAAGCCTTTTTAAAAGTCCCTCCTCAACTTTCCTTAAGCCCCTTTCAGTACCGGAAGTTGCATTAAGGTCTCCTCAGAGCCTCCTCTTCTCCAGGCTGAACAACCCCAACTCTCTCACAGCAGAGGTGCTCTAGCCCTTGGATAATCCTTGTGGCCTCCTCTGGACCCACCCCAACAATTCCATATCCTTCTTACACTGGGGGTTCCAGATTGGACACAACACTCCAGTACTCATAAGAGAGGAGTGGGGGGAGAATCACCTCCCTTGACCTGCCATTCAGAAAATCCATAGTTGACAGGGACTCCAGGGAAGTGGTTGACTCACCTTCCCTGGAGATGTTTAAGGGGCGGGTGGATAAGGTATTGAGGGGCATGATTTAGAGATTAGTAGGAATGGTTGGACTCGATGATCCGGTGGGTCTCTTCCAACCTGGTGACTCTGTGATTCTGTGACATATAATACAGCAGTTTGATGCTATCTGATAAAGTAGAGTAGATGAAAGATAAGCCCGGCTGGTCCCTAGGATTCTCTCCTGGCATCCTTGCTAAGTGGCCTCAGCACTGCTAACGTATTGAGCCAGGTAGATCTTCCTACACTGTGATGAACCTAGAATTATATCATAGAATCATAGAATCATAGAATCATAGAATAATCATATTGGAAGAGACCCATCGGATCACTGAGTCCAACAATTCCTATCAAACACTAAACCATGTCCCTCAGGACCTTGTCCACCCGTGCCTTAAAACCCTCCAGGGAAGATGAATCAACCACCTCCCTGGGTAGCCTCTGCCAGTGCCTAGTCACCCTTTCTGTGAAAAACTTTTTCCTAATGTCCAGCCTGAACCTCCCCTGGTGGAGCTTGAGGCCATTCCCTCTCGTCCTGTCCACTGTCACTTGGGAGAAGAGACCAGCTCCCTCCTCTCCACAACCTCCTTTCAGGGAGTTGCAGAGAGTAATAAGGTCTCCCCTCAGCCTCCTCTCCTCCAGGCTAAACACCCCCAGTTCTCTCAGCCATTCCTCATAAGGCCTGTTCTCCAGCCCCTTCACCAGCTTCATTGTTCTTCTCTGGACTCGCTCCAGAGCCTCAACATCCTTCTTGTGCTGAGGGGCCCAGAACTGAACACAGGATTCCAGGAGCGGTCTCACCAGAGCTGAGTCCAGGGGGAGAATAACCTCCCTGGACCTGATGGATGCCTGGACAGTTCCTGTTGCAGGGTGAGGATGTGGCTGACACACAGATCTCTGCTGTGCTCACCAACGCTTCCCTTGTCTGTGGAATCATAACTGCTGCTTGCTGTGGCACTCTGAACCAAACACCTTCCACCAGCCAGGTAAACATGTTTGTTTCTGGAGAACGCAAGGCTTTGCACTGGCCGAGATGTTTCACACCATTCTAACTGTCAGCCCTGCGCAAGTTCATGGCCACAAGAAGTCCAGGCAGGGGGAAGAGCTGAACTTGCTCTTATAATGGTTTTTAACAGTTGGCTTTGGCTGTGGGCTGACATGGGCAGCCAAGTGCAGCTCCAGGAAACCCTGGATAAAGCTTCCCCGGTGCAGACAGGCAGCAGCTGCGGCGCAAAGGCCCCTTTTTGTGCTGAGAAAGACACCACATGGGAGCATATATTGAAACATTTGAAATGGCCTTTTTTCCTGCTTTTGCTGTTTCTGAAGCAACAGCTGCTTCAGCAGAGCTGCTGTGCTCAAAACTCTGAACATCCTTCTCATAATAACAGATGCATTATTGAACATTATGAAAGAGCCTCTCCAGGGGAACAGGGCCTGGTCTAGGGGTGCCAAAAAACACAGATATTAGTAGAAGACAGATGATTTGTGAATTTGAAACTGCCTGGTTCTGCCTCTCGCTGTGTTAATAATGAATTCATTACAGAAGAGCTGTAGTTCTCCCCACCATCCAAGTGAATCACCTTTTTTTTTGTTTGGCAACCCAGCACTCACGAACAAAAGCAGTTCTGATCTGAAATTATGCAGATCTTAGGGACTCTCTCTGTTTCTGTAAGCAGTCATCAGCAGCCTCTACAATCCAAAAGTCTCCACTGGGGCTTCTGTACTGCCAGCTTCGGGTGGTTTCAGACTGTTCCACCTGTGCCGAGGAAAGAGAACATGCCTGTATGCTCTGACTGGTTTGCCATCAACCAGCGCTTCAGAGCTCTGAACAAGGATGGTCAGGCAGAAAAGAGGAGGTTGAAGAACTGCATTTCTTTTTAACCAATTGTACTGAAACATTTGTTGGCTCCCTGTACTGGGAGGCTGCAAGGCATAACCACAGCAAGCCTCAACACCCTTTCAGATTCTGACCCCCACAGTCTGACAGCACATGAACAAGAGAGTAGTTTAGTACAGGAGGTACAGAACCACCTGCTACTGGAGATTCTGTTGGCACTGGTCCCTGTATAGCAGCAGCAGGAAATAAGGAGATTCCATACTTCTAGGAGATTACAAAGTTCTCTGCTTCCAACCTGCCATTGGAAGTATTTGTAATGCTCCTCCCATGGGGAAGATGAAGCCCAAGGGGGAAGACATAGGGGGTTTAAACTTTAACAAATACCTAAAAAGGAGCATGTGAAGGTGTGCATATGCTGGGTACCACTATCACATCACTGGTGAGCTTTCAGAAACAGAGGGGCAAAGGTTTGGGAAGATACATCAGAGGACATGGCTTATACCGAGTGTGACAGACAAGAGAGACACCAGGTTGAAAAAAAACTGGTAGAGTAAAGATGACTACAGGAACAATTTGAAAGCAATGGACTATGGGAAAAACTATTACTTGTGTACATTTTCACAAAATCAAGTTGAACCTATTCACAGCACTCCACTTAGGACACACAACAGCCCCGCTCTCTGGCAGAGCAGTCAGTGGAACAGTACAAACTTCACCCAGTGGGTGATACTGCTCTTCAGCTGCTGAGTGAAAAATGGCTTTGCACAACTTCAGTGTAGCGTGCTAGTCTGTTGGAACTAGACATTCCTAGTTCTTTTTCAGTAGATGGATTTTGTCTATTCCCACTATAAGCAGAGGACAGCAGTCCAGATAAGAAAAGGCACCAGAAAGCATAATGGCCCAAGATCAGGAAGCGGGTTTGGCAGTGACTCATTCTGTCACTTTCTCAGCTGTTCAGATGGTACCACAAAATGGTAACATACATTGTTCTCGGTCATCAGATCACGGAGTATGAGTCTGAGGAAACAGATGTTGTGGTCTTGGGTACAGCATGATGATAATTGATGATGATGATATCCTTCCTTATTGCTTACTTGAAGGAATCAGCTGTGGTCCTGGTCACAAGAATTGTTTGTATTGTTTCTGGATTATGTGTGTAATGTGATCTTTTTTGGTTTTCCTCCTTTGGAACTGGTCAAGTCCAACAGTAATGGACACCGGTAGTGAAGTGCCTGGGAAGGAATTTCAATAGCCCATTTTTTCCAGCTTATAGAAACAAGAGAAGTACCAAGATATCTGTGTAACATGGTAAGAACCTGCGAAAAAGTAAAATGTAGAAGGCAAGTAGGACAATTACAGCTTTTGTCCTAGCCCCTCAGTGGCTTCCTTGATTCATAGAATTATAGAATCATAGAATCACCAGGTTGGAAGAGACCCACAAGATCATCGACTCCAACCATTCCCTATAGAAACAAACAGGGACAAGCACTGCAGATTGGAACAATATTAGTTAGGAGGTAGCACACCAGGTAAACAATGCAAGGAACTACATGGAGTGCTCAGTGGAAAAGAGTGGTCACTTTATAGCTTAGGTAGAACACTAACCATGTATAACACAAAGAAGCAATCCCCAACTGTGACCACTGTTGTCCCTGTGAACAACTACAAATGGTCTGCAGCTGACCAGCCCACTGTCTTCCATGCACAGTGCCCTTTCCATAGGGCAAGTATCGCAGCATCTGTAGTTGTGTAAACAAGTAACTGAGTATATGGTGAGCCCTACACACGGGGACACCATGAGACAGACCACATGCTGCCATGCAGCAGAAGAATTTTTAGGAACTGCCAAAACACCAAATGCAGCAGCCCCATCCCTTCTCTCCAGTATGTCTGGAATAAGGCATCAACAGTTATCAATTAGATGTCTATTTTTAAGCGTATTTGCCAGCAGCACTCACTGATACATCATCCTGCTCATTTAATGAGATCAAATCATTCACACCCTCAGTAAAAATTCTACAGAAAAGCTATGTAACTTGTCAAAACACATAAGCACATAATATATATGCTACTCAAAACTACACATTTGTGTAATTGTCACACATTTCTTCTGTAAAGTACACATTAGTGAAATGATTGACTTTGACCAAGTTAAATCGAGCTCAGTTGAGCGGGCAGGAAGTTCCCTTAAAACCAGTTCAGACTGACAAATCTGTCTAGGTATTATTCTTGGCTGACCTGGGGACCTGCAGGGACAGTTCTGGAATGTAAAGCCGTATTAGTCATTTGAACATAGTAAGTGTGGGTTATACGTCCTTAAAAATGGATCAAAGTTCTTGTCTGACCCATAAAAGTGATGTACTGATTCTTATGACCATTCCGATCATTACGGCCATTCCGATCCCCAAGTACTGTTTAGACATAGAGAAAAAAAAACCATTTGGATCTGGGTACTCCTAACATCTAGCCAGATATAATAAAAAATGTACTATGCTCTAGTAACATGGTTGCAATGACACTTGCTTCTCATTACATTTTTAACAAAGAAGAATTTATTACTGCACAATTTCCAGCTATAAAACAAAAGTATTCTGTTAGGATCCTGATGTAGCCAGACTATAATGCTAATCTTAGAAAAAAGCTCTGTTAAGAACAAAATGTTAGCATGTATCACCCTTGGTACTTTGCATGCAGCGATGAAAAGTTTTGATTCACATTTTTAGACAGAAATTCTCTGCTCTTCAAGTGATTTTTCTAACTACTTTTGAAGGTCAGAGCAGCATGGAAGCAAGCTGGCCTGAGTCAGCACAGATAGTAGCTGTATCATTCTTCAGAGTTTAAAGCCCAACTCATGTCTTTTTTCAATTACAGAAAAAGAGTTCACAAGTACTTTTTAAACATATTGCATTTCACCTTTAAAAATAAGCCTTCAGATATTGCCCTTTTGAAAATATAAAAAGGAGATTTTGGTTCAAAACGAAAACCCCATCATCCCAGTTAATAAAAACCACTTGTTAAAGCAAAGATGAGCCTTGGTGGAAATGTAAGTTTAAAATTATCTGGACTAAATGCATGTGTAATAAAAACCCTCCCAACAGAGAGGATACATTTTTACAACATATTCCTGTCATTTCTTGTTTTCTAGGGTACAGAAGCACTTGTACAACTGCTCAGAGAGCAAATCTCCTGGCAAACTGCTACATGCGATCATTCCGAAAGCTAATGCAGCAACACAGCTCAGAGCTGCGAGAAAAACACACATCCAGCTGCTAACCAAATAGGCAAATGATTTTACTTTTATTGCCATTTTGCTATTTAGAAATATTCGTATTTCTGAGATGACTAATATGAATGTGGTTGCAAAAACCATAATTGCTAGTAAGACTAACCGGGTTAATTTCTGAAGGGGATTTCTAACAACTTGAGCTCAAATTCAGTGCTATTGTCAGAATGCACAGTGATTTACTGAAATGTTTATGCTGGCATAAACATATATGCTAATATATTTTTCTAGGATTTAACCCACGATAGTCATAAAAATGTTTATTCGCTCCACTTGTTAGGATGCTTGAATTTAGGCCCTCGTTCCTCCACGGTACCATCAGTAATTAAGTTCAATATTAACTCTCTTTTTCCCTTCCATTTTAATTTCCTTGTCCCCAATAAATCAAATTAAAGCAGCATAGCGCAACACAAGGTCACTGATGGCTCTTCACCCAAAAAGTAAGACCTACTCTCTTCTTGTCATACTGGCAACTAGGGACCCTTGTCTGATAGTGAGGATGTTCTAGGAATCTTTCATTCTTTTTATCCTAGAAGTGAAAGAAAAGACCAGTTGCCCTTGAAGCAGCAGGAAGCTCCTTCCCAGCCGCTCAGACAGACAGAGATAGCAGCAGGGGACCTCGTGCGCTCCAGCAGCTGGGAAATATCCATTTGGGTGTGCGGGTTGGCCTTGTGTGACTATTCGTGGAATCTGTCTATGTGCAGCCCATGAATTCTGCACCGATATTTTGAAGCTGCTGTTGTAAAAATTCCTGAAAACTGGAACGCTGTGGGGGCCCACGTCCAGGCCTCCAGTGGGCCAACCTGACCTCAAGAGGGTCTGTGCGTCATTCACGTAGGCAGCTCGTGTGTGCACTACAGACCGAGCTCATACGTATGGCCTAGTTGCCTCAAGTTAAGCCTGGAAAATGTGGACCTGCGTGTCCCCTTTTGCTGCCAAAATCTCTACCAGGTGCTCTCAAGAGCAGAGAGCCAAGGACAAGCACAACCTGTAATTTGAGTGAATAATTACTGTGTTAAGCAGATGAGGTAAAAACTGCTGGTGTCCAGAGGAGACAGCTGAATGCAGGCTGGTTTTTACTAGGTTCTTGCACTGGCTATAACAGCATCACTTGGAAGGCAGGTACACACAGTCCATTTTTTGTTCAAGAGAGAATTATATACAGCAGAGTCATATTAGAAAGAACAGCTTTATTGTGCGCTGTGTTTCCCAAAGCACACGCTTGTCAGAAGGGAATTTAAGTCACTGGTACTGACAGAGCTGAAAGAGGGCAAAGGCACATGAGGGGCTGCTACCACTCTTAAATTAAAACACACAGTTTGACCTTGAATCTTTTCAACAATTCTTTCTTTTTTTAATCAAAATCTCTTTTGTTTCCTTCCATCTCCATTTTAACCCACTTCCACCTTTGTTAGGCTCAGCACTTTGCTGATAAGAGGAGAATGACAACCCAGGTAATTCTACCTCTTCTCTGGTCACTCTAGACAGTTGCAGTCTGAAGCTGTTGATATTTCAAATCCACCCGACTTTGTAGTTCCCTCTGTATGGCTCTGTCTTTCTCCTGCCTTTCAGACCCAGTTATCTACAATCATTCTGTCTTGGGCCCCATCCTTTCAGTAAGGTTTCTGTTGGGCAGAAACTATTTTGACTCTCAAAAGTGCTGAATACTCTAAAGGTGCTTAACACAATGAATCATTGATCACCTGGGGACTGCACTGTTAGGAAAATATTATCATTTATCAAAATAGGAGATTAAAATCTCAATTCAACAAAAAAATATAGCACAGGCATCCAGTTGTACATTCTCCCAGCCTGCTTACAGACTATGTACATGAATCCTAATTCACCTATCATAATAACATTTAAGATGATGAGTACAGGCACAGAAGAGAGATCTAACTGTGACTACTTAGTTTTGTCATCTGAAGAGCAGAACTCTTTACTGTGTCTTTCCAACACACAGGTTATATATAACTGTACCAGCGAACTACGCTTCCATCTGTAAGAACAGTTTTACCTTCAGTCCCATAGTCCCACCAACAATTCCTTTAATAAAATACCAGGCTTTTTTTTTTTTTTTCCTCCCAGAGCTTCTTAATTTCATAGTTATATTCAAGGAAAAACATTAGCCTCATCTTTGTTCAGATTATCTTGACTAAAAGTATTGTAATGGGTCCTTTTGTGACTTTCAATCTGATTTTCAAAGAAAAGGACTGGTTTACATTTAAATATTTCAGATTTATAGACATACTGAGAACACATTGCAGAGACTTACTGCTGTTTTTTTCTTGCTGGTCTTATAAAGATGGGTCTGTATTGCCGACACCACAAAGATGTAAACACTCTGGATAAGAAATAAAGAGTAACCCCCACCAAGAGTGAGATCCAAGCCACAAGACCTATAAAATGGCTGGGGGTGTCGCAATGTTAAAAGCATGCTTGTTTGTAGACTGCTAAACTTGTTTTAGCAAAGACTTGAAATGGACTTTTAAAGTTTACTGTATGACATGTGCAGGGTACAGTGCTGTGTTCAAACTCTTTGTAAAGAGTATTCCACACTTGCTTTTAAAAGGATAATGTGTACAAACAAATTCCTCACAACAGCATGCTTTCTTTTTGCTTTTGCTGCTAACATTTTCCTCTCTTTATTCTTTTTAAAATTTTGTTATTCATTATCATTGCTTTCCCTCTCTTTTTTGTTTTAAATAACACCCCTGAGACTCTGTGCTTGTTCTCTCCCCTCTTCAGTGTCAGCGTTGAATGTGCACCTGGCAAAGCAACCAGGAGCACCCACTGACTCTGGGCACCACCAAGTGTCGGTGCCGTGGGCAGCAGCACAGGATAAAGATCCTCCAGCATTGCAGACAAGGTCAGTACTTTACCTTAAATAACAGCTGAATGACTTTGTACTTCCCCATAGGTTATGTGTGACTTTTGTACTATGGATATAAAAAAGACAGTGAACATGCAAATGCCTGAAGCGATGCCTGGAAAGACAAAAAGACATTGAAGAAGAAAGGGAAAAAAGAGACCAAAAAAAGAGTGAAAACAGTCTTATCAATGTAAGTTGATTAATGAACAACCCTTTATTGTTTTGGGGATAACTCTAGGAGAGAAAGCTTCAAAAACAAGCAGCAAAGAATTTTCATTCCAGTCTGGTTCCTACCACCCAGCTGAGGTCACTATATGGCCTTACAAAAGCCAGGCTTAACAGACTTGTGACCAACCTCTTTGGCACCGTGAACACCAGTGCTCATCTACTCTAGCCACAGCTGTGCTTCACTTGATTGCTGATCTAATATTGTCTCAATGTTGTTAGCAGCATTTCATTCCTCTGCTAAAATGCTGCCATCTCCTTGGCTGCCTCGGGAAGAGCCGCTGCCCAGAACTTTCCTTTTCCTTGCAGCCCACAGCAGCATGAGATCCAGCCTGCTGCACACTGTCGATGCTCTACTCCTCCCATGCTCACACAGCTCCTGTTTGAAAGGCTTATCCTGTCTATTGTTCTCGTACTTAAACTGGAAGATTTGGCTCCTGATTATAAGCAACTAGAGTTTTCTTGCACATGCCAAGAGAAAAAGGAAGATGCTCTGCAGAGAGATCTAAACAGGCTGGACTTCTGGGCACAGTCCAATGGCAGGAGGTTTAACAAGGCCAAATGCCGGGTCCTGCACTTGGGCCACAACAACCCTGAGCAGCTACAGACTGGGAGAAGCCTGGCTGGAAACTGCCTGGAGGAGAAGGACCTGGGGGTGTTGGTTGACAGCGACTGACCATGAGCCAGCAGTGTGCCCAGGTGGACAAGAAGGCCAATGGCATCTTGGCTTGGATCAGAAACAGTGCGACCAGCAGGTCCAGGGAGGTTATTCTCCCTCTGTACTCGGCACTGGTGAGATCGCTCCTGGA